>CM050999.1:1246600-1359192 GCA_027704905.1 Muraenolepis orangiensis
TACTAGCGTTGTGAGAAACTCCTGGACAAGTTGCGCCATTTGTCCAATTTGGATGACTCTTCTGTCCTCTCAGACACTTCCTGTTCCTGTGTATGGCAACATCTCATCTCTGACCAATCGCTCAGCTGCTGCAGCACAAAGAGAACCAATAGAAGAGCAGGATGATCTTCACTATGCCACCATCTACACTTCCTGCTCAGAGAACCAGGTCCAATCAGATCAGAAAGAGCAGGTCCTTTACTCTTTGGTCAACATTAAAAGACCCAACGCTGTCCCTGAGTAAGCATCTCTTTATAATTCTAGACCAAAATTAAACTTCAACAATGTGTGGGACTTCATCAACCCAAGGGAGACTTTGAGGAGGACATTTCTAAATCTGTGTAACATAAACTGAAGTTCCTAACTTCTCATTATCTCTTTTTCACTTCTTCTTTTCAGGGACAGTGACCAGTTATACAGCACCATCAATAAACAACCCAGAGTTTAAATCAGTATGATTTAGATAGTGGGTTGGCTTTGTAAGTGGGTGTACTTTAATGTGTCTCATTCATTCAGTGTAAAATGTCCGATTGTTTTTCTGCATGTAGTATAGCAGACTTACTCAACAGGCGGCCCGCAGGCCGCATCCGGCCCGCAGACGCTTATTTTGTGGCCCCCGACATGCCTGGTTATGAATGCATAATAATTATAATTAGAAAAAAATAATAATAATAAATAAATAAATAAAAATCCTGATCTTCTCTGCCATGGGAATAATAAAATCAAAGCAGTGTTCCCGTCTAATTGACAGACATTTGGCAGACTATCTCAGAGCAGCTACAACTGAGCAACAACCAGATCTGAAAGTATGTAGTAGTAAGAATGCAGACTCAGAGCTCTCACTAGGAATAAGTAACAACTGTTTGTTATATTGTTATTGTTATTAATATTTGTGAAATGCAGACTCAGAGCTCTCAATAGGAATAAGTAAAAAGTTGTTTGTTATATTGTTTTTGTTATTAATATTTGTTATTAATATATGTTAAACACGTGCTATTGCATGTATAATATCAGATTGGCTGATAGGGTTACACCTGCTGATGCTACACACCTGGCCTCTGTCCGCAAGTTCTAACTGAATGGAAGGGGTCCCTGAATGAAGCTGAAACTATTTTCTAATGGTGGGGGCCACACATACACCTGGTGGTATACTAAAATATATAATATGATGTAATATGAGGCCTTTAAAGGCTTGTGGCTTCCCCTCATCCTATCTTTCTCTGCTGCTGTCCAGGGATGCCTTCCAATAGTCTGTCTACAGCGGTTCCCCTCTGGCTTTCTGCTAAATCTCCAGAAGTGTTCCTTGATCTTCATTGTACTGGCGTGCCGTCTTAGGCACTGAGGTTGATACATCAGTGGATCCTCATATTGGTTTCTGTTGTTCTGCCCATGTGTACATGTCAGTGGCGAAGCGTGTCTATCACAACTGGACCTTCTGTAGACCAGGGGTTCCCCAACTTTTCAGCCTGCGACCCCCAACATAACAGCGCTAGAGCGCATAACACCCCCCCACACACTATCACCGGAGGGACTGGAACCAACAACAGTGGGGGGGGGGGGTCCAACGTGAAGTCCAAGGGGGGGGGGGTAATCGCGTGTGAAAAAAAATTGTGTAGCTTTTTTTCAGCTGCAAATGATACTGTCGTGAATCTGTCGGAATCAGAATTCCTTTATTCGTCACCCTTACATATTAAACAGACTTACATAATAAAAATATCTATGCACACGTTATTATTAACAATAATAATAATAATAATAATACAAATTATAATAAAAAATATTAAATAAAAACCTCATGGTCACATCAAGAGGATTCTGAAATCATCTCGCGACCCCCCCCCCCCCCTGGGGGTCCCGCGACCCCCCCTCGGTGTCCCGCGACCCCCACTTTGGGAACCCCTGCTGTAGACCACTTGTCATTGGCACTTTCACCTGTCAAAATGTAAGTGAAAAGGTGAAAGTGCTAATGACAAGACATATGCAAATTAGTTGATTATTGATCGCGGTTTTTTAACTCTTAGTTACGTTAAGTCTTTTCACGTTAAGCGATGCAAAGAAGATCAAGTCCAAACTCTCAATTTAAATGCACAACAAACAA
The DNA here is from genome assembly GCA_027704905.1 of Muraenolepis orangiensis. Lineage (NCBI taxonomy): Eukaryota > Metazoa > Chordata > Actinopteri > Gadiformes > Muraenolepididae > Muraenolepis > Muraenolepis orangiensis. The sequence continues at coordinate 1,248,738 of CM050999.1, forward strand.
ACCCAAGTCAGCCATTAACTAATCAGTCAACAAGTGTGTGGAAACAAAATGCAACAACCAGCTCAACGAGATGCAACACTGCGACAAAACCAGCAAAGACAAATGAGTCTCACTCACCAATGATGTTCACTTAAAGACCAAATCCATTGTCCTGTCCTTCTGGATGAATGGTGCGACCACCATCAGGTCATAAAGCTGATCGCTTTTCAGATCCAAAATAAGTTGCCTTTCCAATTCCTTGCCCTCTGGTCGGTCCCAGCAGTAGAGTCTCTTGTGGCTAGTAGAGCCCGTTAGCCACGGGTATCTTTCCCAGTTGCTAGCCTGAAAATGGCGAACATAATCTGCTTTAACAACTTGATTCAGCTCAAGATTGTCAGGCGTTGGACGGCCTTTTTTTAATAATGTCCATCTTTACATTGAATGATCGTCTTGAAAATGGTTCCGACAATAAATCTGCAACGACATCATCTTCGCCTGCTGCCATTTTGACGTAAAATCCTACGTAGAAAAAACGTAGCACTACGCTAGATCCACTCTCGCTCCAGCCACCACCTTGCACCTTCTAGCTCCATATTGAGCTGCGGGGAAATCTGAAAGAATACGCCCATTGGCTACAAATCACTATATGATTGGTTGATCAAATTGTCAATCCAAACGTACGCTCTCATTCAGTCTAAGGGCCAAAGTATGCGGGAGTACTTTGGTTGGAAGGATATTCTTCCCAGCAACCCAGAAAAATACCTGATTGGTTGCATTGTTTTTCCAACACAAAACCACTCAAATGCGTTGTGCATGGACCGAGAAAGACAAACAAATCAACGTAACTGTAATATAACAGATAACAACACAGATACGATTCTCATTTATTCATTTTATTTAAATTGTATTACATTTTATTAAATTGTATTACATTTTATTAATACAATTAATTCGATTTTTTTGGTTCCATCTGAGAGTTCCAGGGTCTTCTCTGAATACCTTGAAGGCCCTGACGCTTCACCACTGGTACATGTCACCCTTACATTTCACAACCTGACCTGCATGCCCCATTTAGATATGTGTTGTAATATTTTGATTTCTGTCAATAAAAACCTGATGAACTACTACCTTTACTGTTTTGGGGTCGGTTTATGTTTCCGATGGCTTGAGGTAGTCGTAACACACTCTTCAAATATACAAAGAATGGGATCTTGCCAAGTTATATGTTTAAGCTTATGCATCACATGTTTGACTACCAGGTTCAAGGATAATTGTTATCCACAGGCAGTGCGCCTACGGAAATGCTAGGAGTGCTGCTATTACTATACTATCATACCATTGCCATCAACATTACACTATCATACTTTGCTGGACTCATTATAGTTACTGCACTGTTTTCATGATGCTGCTGCACAACTGGCACTTTAAATGCTTAATAATAATAACTGAGAACTAGGAAGAGGAACAGGGCTGGGGGGAACGACTCAACTCCTAGCTGTGGCTTTCAAGACTTTATAATTAAGATGACACACACACTCACACCATATTCATAACAATGTGTTAATACACAAGTTATGAGGTACAAACATCCAAATAGATTCATGTTTTTTCAATGTTTAAACAAAGGTAAATATATCAAATATAAGGTAAATACTAATAATGAGGGCTGGAAATCAGGTAACAGACTCCAGTTATGATGTATGATTTCTTCGCCTGCTGTTCAACAATGACTTCTATTCCTCAAGTGGTTTTGATAAACATATCCATGAATTGGTTCCTCTGGTTCCACTACTTGCTCTTAAATTGGTTATATTCCTCTGGTTCCACTACTTGCTCTTCAATGGGTTATGTTTCTCTGGTTCCATTACTTGATCTTGAATGGGTTATGTTCCTCTGGTTCCACTACTTGGCTGCAGTATAGCTCAGGAGGTAGAGCAGTCGCCTCACAACTGAAAGGTCGCTGGTTCGATCCCCCGGCTCCTCCTAGCAAAAACTGTCGAGGTGTCCTTGAGTAAGACACCCTAACTGCTCCTCATGTGCTGGCTGTCTCCTTGCATGGCTGACTCTGCCGTCGGTGTATGAAAGGGTGAATGTGAGGCATGACATGTAAAGCGGATAAAAGTGCTATATAAAATAAAAATATATATAAAAGCATCCATTACCATTACTACTTTAAAAAGGAAACATTCCACTACTTGCTCTTCAATGGGTTATGTTCCACTATGTCATCTTGAACGCCCATACATTTGTATTTCATTGTCAATAAGAGCACTCACTCTATAAGTTATATTAAATCCATTGTATTAAACAGGAATCCTTAGTGTCAGGCTTTGTGGCTCGTCTGGTGTGAGAGCTGCTTTACGCTGAGGCTCTCCAGCACACACACACATCGAAATAGGTTACGATAAAGGCGTTCATTTCTTGTATACTTTAAACGCTATTTTTGATATTTTGGTCTTCATCTACACCTTGGATGAGATCCTAAAGGAAGATGTTGATAACAGTTATGAAGTATGATGCCCAATAAATGGAGAGTCAATCCACTTTTATATTTCTGAACCTACTGAACCTGAAATGAGGACTTGGAATGTTGTAAATATGAATTAATGTAAATACCTTCATGCATTTCACATGGATGTGTTTACTTACCTGTATATATGTATATATATATAGACCTATAATTCTGCACATATCTCATACATACTCTAAGTTATTGTATACCTGTTTTTATACCTAGTAGACTTATATATCCATTTTCCATCTCTGTTAATTGACCAGGTTAGGTGGTGATTCTGCATAAAAACTGTTGACTAAGGACTTTGATACATGATGAGTATATCAAATTGTATTGAAATGAAATGAAATGAGATTCATATTTTTTTTCAATGTTTAAACAAAGGTAAATAGCCAAAGAGCTCTACTTACTAATAATGAGGGCTGGAAATCATGTAACAGACTCCAGTTATGATGTATGATTTCATTGCCTGCTGTTCAACAATGGCTTCTATTCCTCAAGTGGTTTTGATAAACATATCCATGAATTGGTTCCTCTGGTTCCACTACTTGCTCTTAAATGGGTTATGTTCCTCTGGTTCCATTACTTGCTCTTAAATGGGTTATGTTCCTCTGGTTCTACTACTTGCTCTTCAATGGGTTATGTTCCTCTGGTTCCACTACTTGCTCTTCAATGGGTTATGTTCCTCTGGTTCCACTACTTGCTCTTCAATCGGTTATGTTCCTCTGGTTCCACTATTTGATCTTTAACACCCATACGTTTGTATTTCATTGCCAATGAGAGCACTCACTCTATAAGTTATATTAAATCCATTGTATTAAACAGGAATCCTTCGTGTTAGACTTTGTGGCTCGTCTGGTGTGAGACCTGCTTTACGCTGAGGCTCTCCAGCACACACACACACACACACACACACACACACACACACACACACACACACACACACACACACACACACACACACACACACACACACACACACACACACACACACACATCGAAATAGGTTACGATAAAGGCGTTCATTTCTTGTATACTTTAAACGCTATTTTTGATATTTTGGTCTTCATCTACACCTTGGATGAGATCCTAAAGGAAGATGTTGATAACAGTTATGAAGTATGATGCCCAATAAATGGAGAGTCAATCCACTTTTATATTTCTGAACCTACTGAACCTGAAATGAGGACTTGGAATGTTGTAAATATGAATTAATGTAAATACCTTCATGCATTTCACATGGATGTGTTTACTTACCTGTATATATGTATATATATTTATATATATACCTCTAATTCTGCACATATCCCATACATACTCTATAAGTTATTGTATACCTGTTTATATACCTAGTAGACTGTCTTTACATCTTATTCCATTGTACTTGTGGCAAATCGCCAATCAAACATCTTGTATCTTGTATCTTGGATGGTCGTAGCCTATACCTCTTGAGCTTCCACCTCACAGAAAGCTTTGGCATTCATCCTTTGATCCAATGTTTTAAAAACCCATAACGACCGGTATCTGTGCATACCCGAGTGTTGATTTAATCAAGATTATAAGTTCGACCCCATTCCTCTCCTCGCCATTATAACTTATATATCCATTTTCCATCTCTGTTAATTGACCAGGTTAGGTGGTTTTTCTGCTTAAAAACTGTTACATGATGAGAATATAAAATTGTATTTGCAGCTTGCAGTACAAGATACAAGATACAAGATACAAGATATTTTTATTGGCCATTTGTAACAAGTACATTGGAATGCTCCCTCCCGCAGTTTACATCTCCAAAACAGTACTCAAAAAAGATTTGAGTACTGTGTTGGTACAGCCTATCGTAAGACATTCAAACAATAAGACATCAACCAATCAAGGCCCCTGTGCACCACCACCATATGTTAATGTAGTCTGAATTTGATCAGGTTTTTTGATCAAGTATTAGACTGCGTAAAGAGGAAGTAAACATGTAAAATTGCCACAGTTACAAAAGACACTTTCTGCAACAGCAGCTTCCTCCTTACAGTAAGTCTTAACTTTAATTGTATTGGGTAACATACAAACATGTTCAATAACCAACTGATGTTATACAGATTCATTAAAAAGTATAATATTAATATGCTTAATTATTATGGTTGTCTCAGTGAATATATTATGTTTTTCTCCATTTTATGTTTTTAGTTTTGACCTGCATGTGTTGTTGAAGAGATCTCTGAACAACACACTGAGAGAAACAAGCTATGAATCTTAGATCAGCAGCCAGAGGACTTCTAGCTTTCCTTCTGTCAGTACAAGGTTGGTACACTTACACTGTGAACATTTAGTTGAACTGGTTCAATCTGTAACATGACATGCAAGCAACTGAAGCTGAGGAGAGGCTGAATCAACAGTGTTGTAACTAGATGTGACATCTACAGAATGGACCTCGATAGCTGTGTTTGGTTATAGTTAAAGTTGTGTTAGAATTGTTTTAGAGAACAATATTCTGCTCATTATAATAGTTGACATTGCGTTACATTATGTTGCATTTCAGATTACAATACAGATATGTTGGCCATTTCCTTGTTGCTATGCAACTTCTGTTAAATCTATACAACATTGATGGGTTGATTTAATTCCTATTTAAAGGAATATCGCTATCTATATCTCTATCACTATCTGTATCACTATGTCTATCACTAGATATATCACTATCTCCATCACTAGCTGCATCACTATCCCTATCTCTTATCTCTATTTCTTTCTCTGTCACTATCACTATCATAATATCTATCACTAGCTATATCACTATCTCTCTACATCACTAGCTATGTCACTGTCTCTATCACTATCTCTATCACTTTCTCTATCACTATCTTTTTAACTACCTCTATCACTATAACTAGCTGTATCACTATCTCTATCGCTACCACTATCTCTATCACTATAACTATAACTATAATTTTAACTAGCTGTATCTCTATCTCTTTAACTAGCTATATAACTATCTCTATCACTCATTCCTCTCACAGCTCAGTGGTCAGCATCTGTAGTTTCCAGCTCCACCCAACATCCTCCATCCTCTTTATGTATCTTGTGATCATCCACTCAGTCTCAGCTGACTGCTTGTTGTGTCTTGACTGAGAAAGTGTCTTGTTTATTCTCAATGAGATGTTTCGTTTTTTACAGCGCTACACGGTAATGATGGCTGGACAGTCACCTACACACTTAGCAATGTCTGCGCTTTAAGAGGATCAACGGTTAACATCAGAAGCTCTTTTAAATAGCTCAGTGACTGAGCTGCAGCAGTGATGCCAACCCAGCAGCTGACTACACTTGGTTCAAGGTTAATACATACAGTCTCCGCTCATACATAAACAAGGGACAACAGCTTGTCTTTGGTCCCATCCAGTCTTCACACTCTGGACAATATCTCTGTGAAGCTAAGAATGTGCTAGGGACAACGTCCTCCTCCATCTCCCTCGATGTGAAATGTGAGTAAACACAACACAGTATAATAACATAACACAGATGTTAAAGTCACAACCATGTCCACATGAAGATGAACCATCATAATTCATCACTTATTCGGTTCACTTCTCAAACGTGTTCTTTACATTGTCATTCATATAAAAGTACATCATGTTTTCCCATTGACCTCTAGACGGGCCTAAACACACATCTGTGTTATCAAGTCCCTCTGAGGACATAAAGGAGGGCAGTTCAGGGACTCTGAGCTGCAGCAGTGATGCCAACCCAGCAGCCGACTACACCTGGTTCAAGAACAACCAGCCTCTGCTCTGGGAACCAAGTCAACGTTATACCTTCCCATGGAGAGGTTCGTTTTTGTTGTCCCGGTTATAGTTTTACATTTATTTTTATTGTGGACGATGTAAACGTAAAGTAAAGGGGATAAGAAATGTTGGTCTTGCTGTATAAACATGCAGCTTGTGTCATTTGTATGTAAACGGTGTGGATTGGGGTTTTGTAAGTTTATCGTGGACACGTGCTTCCCCAATGCTAGCTACAGGGTCCTCCGTGTGTTTGTCTGCTAATATATGCTGTGGTCGAATGTATTAAGCATTTGTATTTTATTTAATTAGTTTAATTCAGAATTTGTTAATGAGTCAGTTCACGTCTTGCTGTCTGAGGAGAGAATAGTTGTATAGTTATAGTTATAGTTGTGTAGTTCTTGTATAGTTAGTATAGCATAGGTACATAGATTAAACTGTATATCGTATAGTAGTGTAGTGTACATAGGACCCAGTACCTTTTAATTTGTAAGCTTAACATTGTATTGCATTTTATCTCAGGACTTGTATCAGGTCTATTTTATTATCTTCTATTTTGTTCTAATTACTTTTGCACAATCGAATGTAAGACCATATTTAGGTATTATTTTTGATGGCACACTGGGTAGTATTTCTAATATAAGACCATATTTTTTTCTTACGTTTATTTTCTACTAGGTATTACTGTGTTCAAAATTGCTAATTGAAGCACCATATAATAAATGTTCTTTCACCATAAGTTTCAAGTTTGTTTATTATTTGTCACAACAAAATACAGAATACTTTATGATGAAATGCTTGTTTCTGTATGAGCCCCTGAGATTGTGCTCCATACAGTAAAAATAAAGAAGTAAAAAAAGAAATTAAGCAGTAAGTAAAGGAATGTTCAGTCAATATACATATATACAATACAGAGTAGAATGAGTAACAGTGAGGTTTATATTTATATTATGTATAGTTTTTTATTTTTATTTCTTTAATTCGCCCTCTCGGTCGTTTACATGGAGAAATGGCGCCACCGTCTGGGAAAATGCGGTATTGCACAGCAGATATGATTAAAAAAAAAACCCTGTCCAGGGGTATAAAAAATCGAAGTAGAAAAATCCAACAAAGGAACAAACGAGAAAAATAGTCCAACGAGGAAATACCAGGAATCCACAGGAGATCGCGACAGGGTCTTCACTGGGGAACACGGAGGAGTATTGCCAGAGAGTCTCGGGTTGAACAACGGGAAAGTTCTGGCAACAAGTGACAGGGGAGCTGAGTGCGCTGACGTGACTACGGTCTTCTGGGACCAACCATAAACCATCTAACATAGAGCCAATGAGAGCTCTTTGCCTATTGGTTGAGCCCAACAACAGACTATATAACATAAAGATCTTTGGGGTCTGCAGAACCCCCACTGGGCCCGGGCTCCTGTGGTCCCTCCCCGGGGGCTGGGGATGGGCGGGGATATCCCAATAGCCCCGCCCACACTCTGAGACATCACGCCCCCTTCTGACATCCAGCCCGCCATCTATGGCAAACGTGGGTGTATATATGTATATATGTTTATGTTTATATACTGAATATATATTGAAAGAAGTGTACCACTCCTTTAAAACCGTTATCGCTTAAATTTCCCCTCTGGGATTAATAAAGTATATCTTAGTGTTAAATATTTAATAACAATACTACTATTAATACAAAAGGTTTAAGTTTGTATATAGGTTCAAATAAGCACAATTTGGTATCTCAATTATATTGTTTATCTATGACGTGCAGTATAGTTAAACATCATTCTTATATTGTATATCTATAAACTGACCTGCAGTGCTGAACTCTGGCGACGTGGACGCAGAGCTAGAGAAGCTAGATCTGGTCCACTACATGCCCTCCATCCCTGAGTCTCCCGGTGGGTCAGAGCCCGGTGTCAGCACGGTAACGCCCCTGGCGAATGCCCCCAGGCCCCTCAGCCCCACAAGGCTGCAGCCCGTGGTGGCCCCCCAGGTGCAGCAGGCCCCGGACCGGGAGGAGCCGCTCCGCATCCACTCAGAGATCCTGCGGGCCCTCAATAGGCGGGGCTCCATCGACCAATGGCAGCCCCTGAAGAAGATGTCCCACTACCAGCCCAACCAGTACAAGCATCTCATCAACAAGCTGTTCCGTCGCAAGGGTCCCAAGACCCTTACCCTGTGAGAAACTCTGTGTGTTGACCTAGGAGTGTGTATCATACATCTCTCTTTGTGGCGACATATGCATGTATATACATAACCTTCTAGTGCCGGCAATATTCTTTCTACATTTGTAAATGTGTCATTGCCGTGCCGGCATGCATGTTTATTGCAGAGAGGCAAACCGTGTGTTCCTCCTCCTCTGACCCCTGGTTATCAGGGATGTTTGAGTGAAGATGTGAGGTATTTTGTCCCTGCAGAGCTACCATTCCATCCTGCGACGCACTAAGAAGCAGCAGAAGTCTGTGGGGCGGCATGCTCGCCTCAACCCCCTGGTCCTGCTGCTGGACGGGCGCTGGTTGGGGAGCTGGAGACCGTCCAGAGGTGTGTGTGTGTGTGTGTGTGTGTGTGTGTGTGTGTGTGTGTGTGTGTGTGTGTGTGTGTGTGTGTGTGATCCCCCATGTTCACAGCCTGAGCTAAGATGCTAAACCCTTCCTGTTCCTTATTGACCCCTAACCCTTACCTGCTCCTTAATGACCTCCAACCCCTACCTGCTCCTTAACGACCCCTAACCCCTAACTGCTCCTTAACGACCCCTGACCCATACCTGCTCCTTAACGACCCCGAACCCCTACCTGCTCCTTAATGACCCCTGACCCATACCTGCTCCTTAACGACCCCGGACCCCTACCTGCTCCTTAATGGCAATACCTACTGGTGGTCTGACTGTACTGCACTGGGAGTGGTGGTGTTAAAGGCACCACCTGCTGGTGGTCTGAATATACTGCAACTGTGAGAGGAGGTGTTAAAAGAGAACCAAACCCAAACACCACTTGTAAATTGGTTTGTATTTTAGTTGACGACTCCCTCTAAAGGTTAAACACGTGCTATTGCATGCATAACCTCTGATTGGCTTATAGGGTTAAACCTGCTGATGCTACACACCTGTCCTCTATCCGCAAATTCAAACTGAATGGAAGGGGTCCCTGAATGAAGCTGAAAGTATTTTCTAATGGTGGGGGTCACACTTACACCTGGTGGTATACTAAAATATATAATACAATGTAATATGAGGCCTTTAAAGGCTTGTGGCTTCCCCTGATCCTGGCTTTCTCTGCTGCTGTCCAAGGCTGCCTTCCAATAGTCTGTCTACAGCGGTTCCCCTCAAGCTTCCTTGCTGTTGTCTCTGCTTTACACGCAAACCTTACATATGTGTTTTTGATGTGTTGTTATCTTTTGATTTCTGTAAATAAAATCCTTTACTGTTTTGGGGTCAGTCTATGGTTGCGATGGCTTGAGGTAGTCATAACACACTCTTAAATTATACAAAGAATGGTATCTCACCAAGTTAAATGTTGAGCTGTGAATTCCCAAAAGCTTAGCCAGGATTTAGTCCTCGAACCATTGACCATATAACATAGAGCTAATGAGAGCTCTTAGCCTATTGGTGAAGCCCATCCATCGACCATATACCGTAGAGCCAAAGAGAGCTCTTAGCCTATTGGTGGAGCCCAACCATAAATCATATAACGTACAGCTTATGAGAAGCTTATCCTCTCTCTTCCTCTCCTCTCCTCTCCTCTCCTCTCATCTCCTCATCTGTCCTTTCTCCTCTTCTCTCCTTCTCTCCTCTTCCCTGTCCAACCGGCTCCCAGCACTGATGTCATCCAGAGACGTCTAAGGTGGAAGGTCAGTCAGTCGTGATGAGATCATGACAGCCATGTCTCCATCAGAACATAAAAACATCAATAAATATATGAATATGAATATCAAAACATGAATACATAATAAATAGAATAAAAAGTCAATAAACTAAAATAACCATTTCAGGGGTCAATTCACCGATGCACAACCAGCACAGACGTCATTGCCCTCCACCACCACCACCACCACCACCACCATAATGACCACCATCAGAACCTCCACCACCTCCACCACCACCAGCAGCACCTCCTCATCCACCTCCAACACCACCTCCAGATTCTCCACCACCACCACCACCTCCTCCTCTACCACCACCACCACCGTCTCCTCGACTGCACACAGATACAAACACACAACACATGAACAAAACACAGACACACACACACACACACACACACACAACACATGAACTACACACAGATACACAACACATGAAAAACACGCAGATACACAACACATTAACAACCCACAGATACACACAGATACACAACACATGAACAACACACAGATACACAAATTACACACAACACATGAACAACACACAGATACACACATGATACACAACACATGAACAACACGCAGATACACACATGATAATACTGTGACTTGTGTTAGCTCTATTGTTACTATGTTGCTCCCCTGCCTTCTACTATGCCCTCTTTAAAACCTCAGTGTTTTACCTGCTACCTTCACACCTAATATAGCACATCGCACAGTACAATAAATACATACACATATTCCACAGGCTTTAGGACCGAGGAGGAGAGAGAGAGAGAGAGAGAGAGAGAGAGAGAGAGAGAGAGAGAGAGAGAGAGAGAGAGAGAGAGAGAGAGAGAGAGAGAGAGACAGAGCTCAGAGAACATGTTCTCCTCTTCCAGCAGCAGAGTGGATAAGACCGGGGCTGCCCAACAGCAGCTGGAGGGAGTCCAACCTGGACGGACCTTCGCTGGCCCCCTTCCCCAAAAAGGTTATGATCTATTAGGTTTAATTAGTTATTTCATAGATTCACCGTAAAGAGAGACAGGTCATGAAGAAGCATTAGTGTGGATTATCAATAATAACAGTGATAGCATTTCATATGCTTTATGTCCTTCACTTCCTGTTTGACGCGCAAAACTTCCTGTACACAACCAGGACTCCCTGGCGGGATCCTATGTGCACAGCTCACTTCCACGCAACACGTGCATCGCCACGCCCCCGGAGACCCCGCCTCTCTCCCCCTTCCACGCCCAGCCAATCATCGGACGCATCTGCATCCCCCCCGCCAGCGCAAGCCCATCCCCCTGTCTGTCATCATGCGCCTTCAGAACCCCCACTGGGCCGGGGCTCCTGTGGCCCCTCCCCGGGGGGTGGGGATGGGCGGGGATATCCCCATAGCCCTGCCCACACTCCGAGACATCCTGCCCCCTTCTGACTTCCAGCCCGCCATCTATGGCGAAGGTGTGTATATATGTTTATATGTATATATATCTATATCGGTTTAAAGGAGCCTTGATTTCCCATCTGGGATTAATAAAGTATAGCTTAGTGTTAAATATTTAATAACGATAATACTACTAATACCAAAGGTTTAAGTTTGTATATAGGTTCAAATAAGAACAATTCTGTATCTCTATTATATTGTATATCTATGAAATGCAGTATAGTTAAACATCATTATTATAGTGTATATCTATGAATTGCAGTATAGTTAAACATCATTCTTATGTTGTATATCTATAAACTGACCCCTGCAGTTTTGAACTCTGGCGACGTGGACGCAGAGCTAGAGAAGCTAGATCTGGTCCACTACATGCCCTCCATCCCTGAGTCTCTCGGTGGGTCAGAGCCCAGTGGCAGCATGGTAAAGCCCCGGCGAAGGCCCCCAGGCCCCTCAGGCCCCTCAAGGGGCAGCGACTCCTCGGATGGGGAGGAGTCATCCTCCTCTGCCCCCACCTCCCCCGTGGTCACAGCCTCCCCCGCGCCCCAAGACCCTTACCCTGTAAGAAACAGGGCGCTGGTCGTGTAGCTGGAGACCGTCCAGAGGGCTATGCAGGAGGTAGGTGTGTGTGTGTATGTGTGTGTGTTTATGTGTGATCCCTCATGTTCACAGCCTGAGCTAAGATGCTAAACCTTACCTGCTCCTTAATGACCCCTACCTGCTCCTTAATGACTCCTAACCCGTATCTGCTCCTGAATGACATGGATCTGAACTCACTAATGCCTCGTTTCCACCAAGCTGTTTTGAGAGCCGGTTCAGAGCTTGCGCGTCATCGCGAACCAGTTCTTTGGGTTTCCACCGCAATGGAGCCGCTTTCTGGCTCCGTTAAGTGGTTCGTTTGCGGCTCCACTTCGAAGCTGGGCTGGCCAGCCGGCTCCACTACGTCAGGGGCTGGGGGCGGGGCTTATCGGGGCTGGGGGCGGGGCTTATCGGACAAACTCAAAACAAACTCAAAACAAACTCAAAGTTTTTTTCCGCCATCTTTAAAATCAGTAAAATTCTCCGTGGACGTGAAGTTGACAGTGGTCCGTGGACGAGACAAACTGCATTTGTTTGCGTTGTTGTCCTCGGCAGAAGGTCACAATAAACTAGAGGAGCTTCTAGAACAAACCGCTATTAGAAAAACTACAGCGTGAGATGTCTTCAGCGGGGGACAGGACCGAGGAGCTAATCGATAACAAACTGGACAATACGAGGAGCTAATCGATAACAAACTGGACGATACGAGGGGCTAATCGATAACAAACTGATGATCCACTGCTGTCACTCTGGTCCTGGTAAGTTTTACTTTATAAATCTTTCCCGTGTTGCCAACCAGCTTTGTATTTATAATCTGTTTAGCGAGCTGCTCATTATCACATCAATGTTATGTTCCTATCATCACAAATGAGGAGCTATGATTGCTAGGCTTCTGTTAGCCGATATTAACCTTGATAACGTCAGGATGCTACTTTCTAAAAACAGTAAAGTGTAATGGAGTCATGTTTTAATGCACTTTTCTCTTGTTTTAGTTGATTATGGAGTCGTCTTCCCTGGACGATGCAATGCGGAGCTACCGCCCCACTGGGCTGCAGCTCACAGGAGCCCCTCAGCCCCTCAGAGCTTTATTAACATGGACTTATTACACTGCACTCTATACTTTTAGGGCGGCAGTCTAGCTCAGGAGGTAGAGCGGTCGCCTCACAACCGGAAGGTTGCTGGTTCGATCCTCGGCTCCTCCTAGCAAAAACTGTCGAGGTGTCCTTGAGGAAGACCCTAACCCTAACTGCTCCCCGGGCGCTGTATGAATAGCTGCCCACTGCTCCAAATATTAGGATGGGTTAAATGCAGAGAACACGTTTCACTGTATGTCTTCATGTATGTGACCAATAAAGAGGATTCAATCCTCACAATTTGTTGACTTTTACATTTTGTGATTACTGTATATTGTGTATTTAATGTTTTTTGTTTTTTTTAAATAAAACATTTCTATTTTTCATACAATGTCTGCTTCATTATGCTTTATCAACCGAGAAACATAATACAAGATGACAGTTTTGAAGAAGAAAAGGCAAATGGTCCCTTCTGTTTAAGTACTCTATTAATGCAGCTCTAACGTCAAGTCCATTTTATTAGTATAGTCCTTTATCACAGTTAGGGGCTTCAACGTAATCGCGTCCATAGCGCTAAAGACGAGCAGCTGTTTGTAGCCTCAAAGCCAGGCGCAACACTTTTCCATCCATCATGTAATATACTGTTGTGGAAGTTGGCGCGAGCTGCTGGGAAAGCAGAGACGTTAACAGTGACGTCATGACGTGGCTCTCTCGGCGAAAAAGGCAGTGGAAACGCAAACCAGTTTTTTGCCGGCTCCCAAATTGAACCAACTGCGAACCGGCTCCATTGACACGCGAGAGCCCGAACTGGGCTTTCTTTGGTGGAAACGAGGCATAAGTCACTCTGAATAAAAGCCCCTAAATGACTGAATAGAACACAATAGATGACCAGCAGACCAATGAACAAAATATCACCATCAGTGTTTATGAAGAGACATCAAAAATCTCACCACACTAGCAACAACACTGTCACCACACTAACAACACCTCACCACACTAGCAACAACACTGTCACCACACTAACAACACCTCACCACACTAGCAACAACACTGTCACCACACGAGCAACCGCTTGCCCACAGCACCAATTCTGTCACTATAGCAACAGTTGTCCGTCCCCCAGTCAGGGTGTAACCCCGGGTCTCTGTCCCCCCCAGGACCCAACTGTACTGCTTGGCTTCCTGTAACGACCGGCCCCTGTGTGAGTTCCTGGTCCGCAACGGGGCCGCCGTCATGGCCGTCACTGAGAGTGATGGGGCCAGTGCTGCACAGAAGTATGACCCCTACGCCGTGTAACGAGGAATGTGAGAGCTTAGATGGGCTGAGATACAATGTGCCCATAAAACGTAAAATTGTTTATTTGATTTAGGGATACATGAAAAACACCAAAATAATAATCGAATACACGACCCATATCTCAGAGAGGTCCACAGTGGAGCTCGGCTGGTTACGGCTGAGTTTTGAACCTGCTTTTTCCTGTCCAGAGCGAGCAGGGTACACAGCGGCCTACACAGTGATTTTAATGTTGAAGCGTGACGTATCCAGTCGAACGTATTAGGCTATAGATTAGGGCAGGACATTGTAGCCTACGTGTGTTAATTCACTAAATATTGTGAGGGGGTTTCCGACGCAGCTATCGAGCCGACGGGATTTTCCGTCCACCGGGCGGACAGAACAAAGGCTCTCTCCGGTAAAGATCGCGGAGGGGGGGTATGTCTCATGATAAACAGATCTTGTGTGCAACCAAAGTCATGTACATCCCCTCAAGTCTTTCTGTTCCCCGGACCTGGAGTTCCTGATGCTTATGTGCCATCCATTCTGGCTACCTCGGGAGTTTACAGCGGTAACCGTGACCGCTATTTACATTCCCCCACAAGCCAACACGGACACAGCGCTGAAGGAACTCTATGGGGCTATCAGCGAACAGGAGTCGGCACACCCTGAGGCTGCTCTCATCGTGGCGGGGGACTTCAACAAGGCGACCCTGAAGAAGGTTCTCCCGAAGTTTTACTAACACATAACGAGCAACACACGGGGTGAGCGGATCCTCGACCACTGCTACACTCCCTTCCGTGATGGCTACAAGGCCCTCCGCCGCCCATTGTTCGGCAAATCAGACCACCGCTCTATCCAGCTACTCTCCGCCTATAGGCAGAGACTGAAGCAGCAACCAATCGCTGTGACGGAGGTCCAATGCTGGTCGGACCAATCGGACTCTATGCTGCAGGATTGTTTTGATCGCGCTGACTGGCACATGTTCCGCATTGCCTCGGACAATAACATCAGCGAGTACGCGTCCTCGGTCACCGGGTTCATCAAGAAGTGCATAGATGACGTTGTTCCGACCAAGTGGGTTCGGATATATCCCAACCAGAAACCATGGATTAACGGCGATGTTCGCGCTGCCCTACATGCGCGTAACGCCGCCTATGGCTCCAGGAATATGGAGGAATATACGAGAGCCCGTTACGACCTCCGCAAGACCATCATCACTGCCAAGCGGGAGTACAAGGACAGAGTGGAGGACAAATTCAAGAGCCACGACGCGAGGGGTATGTGGCAGGGGCTACAGACGATAACGAACTTCAGAGGGAGAACCAGTTGTGTAGAGAAGTCCTCTACCTCCCTCCCAGGAGAACTAAAGACTTTTTTTGCTCGGTTTGACATAAACGGCAGCCTGCTGCAATTGCCGCCAGGTGGTGAGGATGGGCAGCACCACCTCAGAGCCACTGACCCTCAACATGGGAGCCCCCCAGGGTTGCGTGCTGATCCCTCTCCTCTACTCCCTCTACAACCACAACTGCATGGCTATGCACAGTTCCAACGTCATCGTCAAGTTTGCTGACGACACGACAGTGATGGGCCTGATCGCCGGCGACGTGGTTCCAGGAGTACAGCCTCGCCCTCAACGTCAAGAAGACCAAGGAGCTGATCGTGGGCTACAGGAAGCAGAGAGGAGAGCACGCCCCTATCTCCATCGACGGTGTTGCAGTAGAGAGGGTCAGCAGCTTCAAGTTCCACGGTGTGCACATCTCCGAGGACCTCACATGGTCCACGCACACCACATACATGGTGAAAAGGGCCCAACAACGCCTGTATTTCCTCAGGCGTCTAAGGAAATTCAGCATGGGCCCCCGCATCCTGAGATCATTCTATACCGGCACCATCGAGAGTGTTCTTACAGGGTGTATCACCGACTGGTACGGGAACTGCACCGCAACCGACCGCAGAGCGCTTCAAAGGGTGGTGCCCAGTATATCGTTGGAGGTGAGCTCCCCTCCCTCCTGGATATATACAACCAGCGGTGCGTGGCCAAGGCCAAACGCATCATAAAAGACAATGCCCACCACAGCCACGAACTGTATTCACTTTTACCGTCAGGCAGGCGATATCGCAGTATCAAGGGCCTTACAAATAGACTCAGAGATAGCTTCCACAGTCAGGCCATCAGGCTGCTGAACAAGGGCGTATAGCATATAACAATGTATATTTTATTACATTGATTTATATACACATATTGCCCTTTTTCTGTGCCGATATATTGCATTTTATTAATTGCATTTTTATTTTATATATTTAACTTTATACAGTTTTGTACTTTTTTTTTACTTCTTTTATTCTTTTCTGTTTTTATTTTATTTTAATTTATTTTTATAACTGCTGTCTGTCGTTGTAAGATTTTCACTCCCTGCTTTATACTTGTGTAAACTGTGAAGTGACAATAAACTTGACTTGACTTGACTTGAAGGGTGTTGCTTCAATTTAGGCATGAAATACCCCAAAATAATAATCTAATACACGGCCCAAATCTCAGAAGCCCACAGTGGAGCTCCGCTGGTCACGGCTTAGTTTTGAACCTGCTTTTTCCTGTCCAGAGCGAGCAGGGTACACAGCGGCCTACACAGTGATTTTAATGTTGAAGCGTGACGTATCCAGTTTAACGTATTAGGATACAGATTAGGGCAGGACACGGTAGTCTACGTGTGTTAATTCACTAAATATTGTGTAGTTTATATTTATATTTTATATAGCAGGGCACTGATACATTATTCAGCTAGCGGCCATATCAGATAGTTATTTGTAAACCATGACAACCCAATCCATTTATATTTTCTGAATGCTCCCCACCAGGTAACATTTACAATGGATTTCCATTGAGTTGTTAACAATTCTCGACTCTTTTCACTGTGTTGTCACTCTTGGTGAAAGTGATATAAATGTACATCAGTGATCCAAGCCCAATCTCTTTTTATGATGTGTTTATGTGTTAGAATCTGAATCGTGTGAGGACAAATGTGTATTTTGATGTCTCTAGTTTTTTTACCAGGACAGAAATCCTCAGTATCCTGTTTTTTTTGTTCTCTATTGTGGGTTAATGTATTTTAGTCAATGTTTAATGATAAACATTACGAATACAATCACAATGTATGTCATTAATGAAAATTACAACTTTACAAACTGTACAAATAGACTCTGAGATAGCTTCCACAGTCAGGCCATCAGGCTGCTGAACAAGGGCGTATAGCATATAACAATGTATATTTTATTACATTGATTTATATGTACATGTTGCTCTTTTTCTGTGCCGATATATTGCATTTCATAAATTGCATTTTTATTTTTATTTTTTAACTTTATTCTATTCTGTTTTTATCTATTTTTATCTTATTTTTATAACTGCTGTCTGTCGTCGGGTATTGCACATAAGATTTTCACACCACTGCTTTATACTTGTGTAAACTGTGAATTGACAATAAACTTGACTTGACTAAATGGACAGCAGTGATCCAAGCCCTCTCTTGTCCTCAGTTTATGATGTGTTTATGTGTTCTGAATCATGTGTATTTTGATGTCTCGTAGTTTTTTACCAGGACAGTAATCCTCAGTATCCTGTTTTTTTTTGTTCTCTATTGAAGGTTAATGTATTTTACTTCTTCTTCTTTCGTGTATCATCATCATATGTCCAGCTCAGTGTCACAAAGCCACGCTCTCGTCTCTGGTCCCACATGGAAGAGGCCAGCCTCTGAAGGAGGTCTGTACAGAGGACAGGTGGTGATTATGTGGTCGGCAGTCTGCTCAGGCTCGCCACACTCACATACTGCGCTGTCTGCCAGGCCCCACTCCTTCATGGACGCTTTGAAGCGACCAACCCCAGTACGGAGGCGGTTCAGCAGGGTCCAATGCCGGCGTGGTAGATGTTCTCCTTCGACTCCATCTCCCGGATCTTGGATGTGATGGTGCAGACGTGTGGGCTCAGCCGACTCCCATTCCTGCTTCCAGGAAGTTGCTAGCCATGCCCTTGTAGACAGGTCCTCAGGGATGGAACCAAGCATCTCTTGTGCTGTCCTGTTGTAGGGGTGACGGGACTTGAGTCTGCTTGGGGGCGCTGCCTTTGTTGTTGTTTCATGCAGGATATGCCAGTCATGTTCTTGGGCTTTCCTTGCAAGTGCGAGGATAGCGGCCTCTCGTCGGAGACCGGCCGGGGCAATTCCCGCTAGGACTGGCAGGTAGGACACGGGGGTGGGCTTTAGGCAACCGGTTATGATCCGAAGGGCATTGTTGATGATAGGATCAACCTTCTTCACATGTGGGCTTCTACTCCAGACTGGGGCGCAGTATTCGGCAGCAGAGAACACCAGGGCTTGTGTGGAGATTCGTAGTGTCCTGGCGGAGGCACCCCAGGTTGTGCCAGCAAGGCGGCGGATAAGCGAGACCCTTGCTGTCACTTTGGCTCTCACTTCCTCAAGGTGCCGTTTGTAGGACAGTGTCCTGTCCAGCCGAACACCGAGGTACTTGGGGGCTAGTTGGTGCTCCAGACGCTTGTTGTCGACGGACACCGACAGTTCCCTTTTGGCCTCTCCGTTGCACAGGTGGTATGCGGCCGACACAGTCTTCCCAGTACTGAGCTGCAGACGCCACTTGCGCAGGTAGGCAGCCAAGATGCTCATGTCCTGGTTGAGACCCTGTTCCACCGCTGACCATGTTGTTCGACGCAACATGATGGCCAGATCATCCGCGTAACCATATTGTCTGGATGTTGTCTCCGGGAGGTCGTGGATGTAAATATTGAACAGCAGTGGTGAGAGGACAGACCCCTGTGGCACCCCGTTTCTCAATCTCCTCAGTCTGCTTCGCTGGCCATCGCTGGTTCGGAGGATGAAGCTGCGGTTGGACAGCATCTCCATTATGAACTTCACCATATGCCGGTCTGGGATAGTCCTCAGCAGCTTCAGGTGAAGTCCACGGTGCCAGACGGTGTCATATGCGGCTGTTAGGTCAAGCAACACAACCCCAACTTTCTCTTTGGCCTGAAAGCTGTCCTCGATGTCCTGGGTGAGCAGGGTTACCTGATCTACTGTTGACCTGCCCCGCCGGAAACCAGCCTGTTCCCTTGGAAGCTGTGGGTCCACTACTGGCTCTATGCGGCTGAGGATCATCCTCTCCAGTATCTTGAATGGGACGCAGAGCAGCGAGATGGGTCTGTAGGCCTTAGGGTCTTCCGCAGTTTTGCCTGGTTTCAGCAGGGCAATAACAGCAGCACGGCGCCAGGTCTTCGGCAGTTTGGACCTCTGGAAGCAGGATGAGAAAAAAGAGCACAGCCAGGCAGATGTTGTCTCACTCTGGTGGGTCACGAACTCTGGGTGGATGTTGTCATGCCCCGGGGACTTGCCTTGCCTAAGGTTGCCGATGGCCGCCCTAAGTTCAGCTGTTGAAAACTGTCCGGACATGTCAACATCGACACTGCATGCCCTAGAGAGGGAAGATATCTCGCACAGTGTAGAGCGGGCGAAGTTCTTATCTGAACCTTGGAATTGGCTGTTCTTCAGGAGCTGGGCTGCAATGGCATCTGCTGTCACAGGGCACTTGGGGGGTGTTGTTTTCCTGCCAGTGAGCTGGTTGATGGTCTGCCACGCCTTACGGCTGGAATGGGTGAAATCGATTGACTCAACGGTTTCAGTCCATCTGGCCCTTCGGGTGGCGTCCAGCTTGTGGAGTAGTGCCGTTGCAGTCGCTTCCACATCCTCCCTTGAGCCAGCCTGCTGATGTTCACGCAGTAGGTGGTTGCACTCTTCGTCCCAGCCCGGGATGTAGCTCGCATTGTAGCCGCGAGGGATCGTCTTCTTTGCTGCACTTAGGAGAACTTCGCAGTAGGCTGCATATGCTGAGTCCACATCAGCAATGTCTGGGTCCGGGAGACAGGCTGATGTTCTCTCTGTCTCCGTGGTGAATGCCTGCCAGTTGGCCTTCCGGAAGTTCCACCTACGGACAGGTTTACCCTCTACCGGCTGCACCAGTGAGGGGGCTTTGATGACAGACGGTCGGTGGTGTGACCGGGGGAACCTATCGATGACCTGTCTCTCCGGAATTGGGTCGCTGTTGTGGCATACAGCAAATGCGAGGTCTGGGTTGGTGAAGGTGTTCCATCTTGAAGAGTGGAAACTTGGTGGCTCTTTGGGGTCGAACAGGAGCTGAGCATTGGCGTTGGAGGCCCACTCACACAGCGTCTCTCCGTCTGGTGTAGTGTGGGAGTATCCCCAGTCAGTGTGCTGGCAGTTAAAGTCCCCTGCATAGATGGCGGGTGCCTGGGCAAGCGGGAGGGCCGACACGGTCAGTGTAGATGGTGGAGGCTTGTACACATTTACAACAGTTGTTGCCTGTATCTTGGTGGACAGCCACTCAACGCTGGCACTTGGTGGAGATTGGCCAGTGGCTGTCCACCCCAGATCAGACCTCACAAAGGTCGCAATACCGTGATGTCTGCTGAGGATGGAACCAGCTAGGTGGAACCCGGGCAGCTTGAGGGTGTCTTCAACCATACAGTGGGTTTCCTGTAGGAGGACAGCTGCAACCTTGTGGGAGTCGGCGAGGTGACTTATGATCTCGAGTTTGGCGTTGGTGAGGCCCTCTACGTTTAGCTGGAGCACTGCCAGACCTTGGTGGTCGACCGTCGGGATGGATACCCGTCCTGGCGTGGACTTGCATCCCCCCGACTTTTTACGCCTTGGTCTGTCAGCTTGACGATGATTGGGTGGCGACATTGGTTTCACGAGTTGGTCTTTCACCATCTCTCGTTACTTGCAGAGGAGGCCGCGTGGAGGCTGTCGTCTTCTCCTCCATGTATTTTAGTAATTGTTTAATAATAAACATTACGAATACATTCAAAATGTATGTCATTAATGAAGATAACAACTTTCACAAGGGGCTTAGTTAAATTATGTTAATTAGTTCAATTAAATATATTTAATTAATTATTATTAGTTACATAATGGCATTTACGCATTTTGTTGTGCGTAATCAAACTAATATATATGCGTATATATGCGTACATATATATGTATATGTACATGGTATAAATATTTTTTATCCACAGGACACTTTTCAACCACTGGGATTGTTTCATGTAAAAAATAATTCAATAATTTATGTAGAATGTGTTATTACTGCAAACATGATTAATGTTATTTTAAGTAACTCAAGCCTTATTTATCTGTTGAAAATCTGTCTGGTGCTTTTAAGAAGAGGAGAGCTTGTTTTCTTTGTTAGAGGCTTACAAGCAGAGACCAGATCCAATTAGTTGTTAGTTAGTCTACCCGTGTGTGTAGCCATCATTTCATCTCAGGTAATCTATATTTTTTATTCTTACAAATTATTAAACAACAATTCAATTTGGCGATGATGAGTGTTTAACTCAGCGGTTTCCTGTGTAAGACACATTATACTTGTTTAGCCGTCCGGCGGATTTATTTAGTTGCCTCACATGAACTTGCCCATGAACGGACACACTGAGGCGCTCAAGCCTCACATGCTCTTAGTGACTCAGGTGACTCAGAGTACGTGCTCTGCGTAGTGACGTCACCTTCTTAACAACATATCAACAGATTACCGTAAGAACAGGTAACCGTAGTATACACAGTATCAGCAGTACATAAGGACATAAATTGTACAACGTAAATGTAAATACCCCCACTCAATCTTAGCCTACTGTGTTCTCCACATCAAAAACAACAAAGAATAACACTTTTTCCCTTATGCCTATACCCTTTAAGTACCAAACATATCTCTGGCAAATGTCGGTAACTTGAACTTGGTTACAGGTTTTGTTAACATATCTGCAATCATTTGCTCTGTAGTAATACTCCAACATCACTTTTCCTCCATTCACAATTTCCCTTATGAAATGATAACTTATGTCAATGTGCTTGCATCTCTGCCTGCTCTTCTTTGCTAGGGCTATGGTACCCTGATTATCCTCATACACTTTTGTCTGTGCATAGTACATGCACAGTATACAATGCAGAATACATGTCTCTGGCTGAAGCCAGAGGCATGTATTCTGCTTCACATGTGGAAAGAACCCCTGTTGGTTGTTTTCTTGACTTCCACAAAATCAAATAACTGCTCTCACTTAGACTGACACAGTACCCTGTTGTGCTGCGCCTGTCTGTCACGTCAGCAGTCCAATCAGCATCTGTGTATACGTGTAGGCCTAGCTTATCTTTGTCACTTCTCCTGCAGCATAACTCTTTTTCTGTTATCCCTTTTAGGTATCTGAGTACATGTTTTACTGTGAGCCAGTGTTCCTCTGTTGGCTCAGCGAAGTATTGAGACAGCTTACTCACTACCAAGCCGTCGTACTATGGAGGTCGTAGGCCACCAGGAGGAAGCGTTGGTGGAGTGGGACGCCATGGAGCTCCCCACAGATGTCCAGCTGGATGTGCTCCCAAGGCGCGCGCGGCCACTGCAAGGGCTGCAGGTGGGGGTGGCTGGCCAGTTTTGCCACTGAGCAGGCAGGCCGTACACTCATTCACCATTGTCTCTATATCTCGATCTATGCCCGGCCACCACACCAAATCCCTGCAGCGCTGTTTCACCTTTACGATACCCAGGTGGCCCACGTGCGCCATAGCCACAACGCGTGCCCTGAGGTCGATGGGGACAAACATGCGGAGGCCCCGGGCCACGCAGACACCGATCCAGCAGGTCAGCTCGTCCTTGACCCGATGAAAAGATGCCAGCTCCTCTGGGACCTTCGCAGGCCAGCCCTCCCGGATGTAAGTGCGGAGCCGGGAGAGCATGGGGTCCTCCTCCGACGCGAGCCGAAGGTCCTCCAGGGCCTGGAGCGGGGCGTGGAGCATGAGTATGAGCTCTGTTGTGTCCGGGCGGGGGGGCGGGGGTGGCGCGGGAGAGCAGGTCAGCCACCACATTCTCCCTGCTGGGAGTAAACAGTGTGGTGAAGTCATATGGCTGGAGTCTCTCTGACCAGCGGTAGATCCTCAGCGGTTTATGCCCCGACCCCGATGTAGCAAGAAGGGCCGTGAGAGCCTGATGGTCAGTACGCAACGTAAAATGTCGCCCGTACACATACATGTGCCGTACACATCGGCCCAGTTGAGGGACCGAGAGGCGAACGCCACCGGGCGTTCCGTGCCCCCTTGGATCTGGGACAGCACCGCCCCTATGGCCGTATTGGACGCGTCACAGGTCACGAACATGGGGCTCGCCAGGTCAAAGAATGCGAGCACCGGTGTTGAGGTGAGCTGCGTCTTGAGCTGGCGAATAGCGGCAGAGCAGGCCGGGGTCCACTCCCAGACCGCGTCCTGTTTCAGGAGCTTGCGTAGTGGGGAGGTGGTCGAGGAGTACTGGGGAAGGAAACGCAGGTAGTAGGCCGTCATCCCCAGAAACGAAGAGATCTGAGCTGGGCAGGACGGCTCAGGCAGGCGCAGTACCGCCTCTACGTTTGAGTGTAGCGGGCTGAGGCCGTCAGCGGTCAGGCGGAACCCTACAAACTCGATGGCAGGAACGGCGAAGGTGCACTTTTCCCCATTTAGCGTGAGGTTGTGACTGGCGAGGACGTCCAGCACCCTCGCCAGGCGCCAGGCGTTCGTCATGAACGGCCGGTGTTGCACCATGAACCACTATGTCGTCCAGGAAAACGACCACGCCCGGGATGCCGGCGAAAATGGTGGTCATGATTTTTTGAAAACAGCTGGGGGCCGAGCTGAGGCCGATGGGCATGCGGGTATAGCGAAACACTCCGACATGCGTCACAAAATCTGTAAGGCTGCGGCTGTCAGGGTGCAGCGGAACCTGCAGGTAGCCTTGGCGAAGGTCTAGTTTTGTGAACAGGGAAGAGCCGTAGAATTGTGCGGCTAGCTCCTCCACTGTGGGCAGCGGATACCTGTCAGGTATCACGGCCTTGTTCACCGGCCTGAGATCGATGCATGGGCGCAGGCCCCCTGACTTTTTTTTCACCACCACCAGGTTTGAAATCCACGGGGAAGCATCAATGCGCTCGATGATGCCCGCGTCCAAGAGTTTTTGCAGCTCGGTGGTGACGTCGTCACGCAGGGCGAGAGGCAGGCGGTGTATGGGCTGAATCACCGGATGTACCTCAGGCTTGAGGAGGGGCTGGTGGTCAAAGGCGGTGAGGCAGCCCAAACCACTGAACAGAGCAGGCCAGCGCTGTTGCCACGGCGAGCCAACAGACAAGATGGCGGCCCCAGAATTGTCCACCAGGGTGAAACCCAGCTCACAAAACAAAATCAAAACCCATGAGTGGATGGTCGTCGGCGTGTGCGGCCCAGGCGTACGTGGAGGTGGGCTGTTGGTTGAGGGAACAGAGCGACAGACCCATGAAAAATGGTTCTGCCTGCCACATCGTTGACACCTCTGTCCCTTGGCAGTACCTTGGTTTGGAGCTCGACTCTGGTGCGATGATGAGCCACAATTACCACAGGCCCGGCGTGCTGCCGTACCCTGGCATGCTGCAAAGTTCACGTCCAAGTAGTCCTCAGGGAAAACCTCCCCGGGAGGCCCCATGGGTAGCGCCACCGTTTGAGTTAGTAGCATGGGTCTGGGGGGAAAAGAACTAGAGGAGGGAGCTAGCTGTGATGCTAAGGCTGCTGCTGACTCAAGCTGGAAAGCTATATCCACTGCTCTTGCTAAAGTTAGCTTGTCTGTCATCATTAGCAACTTTTCTCTGAGCTTTGGGCTATTAGTGTGCTCAGCCAGCTGATCCCGTATCAGTTCATCTTCCAGCACCCCGAATTTACAAAGGCTGGCTAGTCCCCTCAGATCAGCCACGTAATGGTGGATGGACTCACCCGCCTGTTGCTGACGTTGCCAAAAAACGATCCGCCGGAGCATAACATTTTGTGGAGCAGCAAAGTGTCCAGTGAGCAGTGTAACACAGTCACTATATTTCGGAGCGGGTCCGAGAGTCCGAAGAATCCGCTGTCCCTTGCTGCCCAGCGTGTGTATCAGCAGGGCTTTCTTCTGTTCGTCGTTAGCATCAGCTAGCCCCGCGGCTACTATGAACGTTTCGAAGGACTCAAGCCAGCGAACCCACGGGATCGGCGGTTCGCCGGCAGTGCGAGGAACGGGGAGAGAGGTGAGAGTAGAGAATCCATAATCCTCGTCCCCAATGTTGTGTTTAATAAGACTATGGACTACGACTTTTAGGTTGACCCCAAAACTCCCGGTCACACCGGATGTAACGCATACATAACACCTCCCTGTACATTTTGGGTTCTTTCATTTTTACAGCATTTTCGGTGAACTCTAGCTTTTGCTCACAGAGGGATTCTCTTGGTTTGCAGTCTTGCATGTCAAACCTCTGTAGTATTTTGTTTACATACCTTCCCTGTGTTATTTGTATACAACCTTCTGTCTGATCAAAGTCAACACCCAGGAAGTATTTCAGTTTGCCTAAGTCTTTCATTTTAAACTTAGCAGTTAGCATTATTTTGATATCTTTCAGTGCTTTTTTTTTTGTCAACCAATATGATTATGATGACCTTTTCACCATGTTTCTCTTTTGAATACACACAGTGGTCAGCAGGATTTTGCACGAAATCCTCCTCACTTAAGTGTGAATCTAACATTGCGTTCCACATCCTGCCTGACAACCACACAATGATTTCTGTAGCTTACAAACTACATTTTCACTTGTATTTGTCTTCTTCTCATAACCTACTGGTTGCTCTACATATATTTCACAGTCTATCGGTGCATGCAGAGCTGTCTTGACATCCACTTGGTGTAGAATTACATTATCTTGTACCGCTTTTTGCCTCGTCATACATTTTAACCCTCTCTTTGTTTGGGTAGTACACTAAGTAAGCTGGGCTTTTTTTGTCATAGCCTACAAAAACACCTTAGTCACAGCTAGAGTGTCACAGCTAGATCTTCCCCTTCTCTTGTCTGTATGTGAAGCACTCAGATCCAAACTTCGCATTTTGGACACATTTGGTCAGTTAACATTTGGTATGGTGTCTGTTTTGTGCGTCTACTGTAGCACCTATTCCTTACATGGGCTGCTGTCTGGACAGCATGATTCCACAGCCTATTAGGTAACTGGCTTTCTAACACCTGCCCATTTCAAAAAGTGTTGGCCAGCCTCTTTCTGCCGTGCCATTTTGGTGAGGCGTATAAGGCGCATATGTTTCGTGTCTAATCCTGTTCTTGTTTAACAGTGCCTGCAAACCCTTGCTTGTAAACTCTTTTCTATTATCTGAACGGATACATTTTACTTCTCCATACGGAGCTATGTCTGCTAGGAACTTTTCAGTAGCTTTTGTTGTGTCACTTTTGGATTTAAGGAAATATACGAATACAACACTAGAGTTATCGTCTGTGAACAACTATCTATGTCCCTCTATGGCAGGGGTCGGGAACCTTTTTGACTAAGAGAGCCATGAAAGCAAAAAATTTGGAAATTTATTTCAGTGAGAGCCATATAATATATTTTAAAAGTGAATTCAACTAAATGTCAGTATAATAAGCCTCTGAATTTATTCTTTTAAATAATGTTGTTATAACACTCACCATTAATGCGACTTCTGGTGCTGCATGGATTTGCTGATGTCTTTGTAGTCGGGTTGGTACTTGGTGAGGTTAAGCTTCATGCAAGCGTTGAGGCTTTCATCCGTTAAACGTGATCGTAGGTTGGACTTGATGTTTTTAAGATGTGAGAATGACTGCTCACATGCATACGTAGATCCAAACATGGTCAATACAGCAATACTCACACGCTGCAGTGTGTGGTATGTGACAGGAAGCGCGTTCCAAGTTTTGAGAATCAGCTGGTCTTCGGGTTGGAGTTTTTTCATTTCTGTCCACATGTGCTTGCTCGCCAACTCCGCTTTCTGTCGTGTGATTCTTTCCAAATCTTCATTCAGTGACTTGAACTTATTCACCCACATGTCTGAGGCCTTCAGGTCAGCCACTTCTGCTTCAAAATCTCTGACGGAGACACCAGGGATGTAATTCAGGTCGGCTGTGTTCAGTGAACACTCGTTTGGATGGGTGATGAACTTAAAAAGACGAGTGTGCTCACGAAATTCTCCAAAGCGTGCTTTGAAGGACTGTAGGAGACTGGATGTGCAGCCAGCTAGCTGGTGGAGATCAAGGTTTTGAATGGGCTCACTTGCTGTGCATGCATCTTTAAATTGGCTCAGTTTTTCAAAATGTAGTAAACGACCTGTTTCAAGATCCGTGATGAAAAGCTCCAGCTTGTTTTCAAAAGCAAATACAGCTTGTTGAAGGGATAACACTGTATTTCCAATGCCTTGCATTTTCACGTTGAGCTGGTTCAGATGTTCAGTCAGATCTACGAGATAGTAAAACTTGAGGAGCCACTCGGTGTCGGCTAGCTCAGGATGCCCGACGCCTTTCATTTCAAGGAAAGTCCGGATTTCGTTCAGGCAAGCCGCAAAACGGCTAAGCACCTTCCCTCTTGACAACCAACGCACATTGCTGTGCAAAAGCAGACCAGGATAGTTATTTACTTCATCCAGCAGTGTTTTAAACTGGCGATCATTTAAGGCTCGGGCAACAATAAAGTTGATCACACGAATGACCAGCGACATCACTTCGCCAAACTGCCTGTCACACATCTGAGCACAAAGTGCCTCCTGGTGTATAATGCAATGGAAACTTAGGATGGGTCTATTTTCATGTTCACGGAGAAGCGCCACAAATCCTTTGTTTTTCCCCACCATACACGGAGCACCATCAGTACACACTGAGAGAAGTTTATCCATAGGTAGACTTTTTTCTTGAGCAAACTCCATGAAAGACTTGAATAAATCCTCACCTCTTGTGGACCCTTTTAATGGCAGAACAGCAAGACTTTCTTCGCGCAGTGTGTCACCAACAGCATATCTTGCAATCACGCTGAACTGCGACAAATGGCTCACGTCTGTTGACTCATCCAAAGCCAGAGAAAAGAACGGCGCTGCATTTATGTCCTTCACTTGCGTTTCCTCCACTTTGTTTGCCATCACGATGGTACGATCATGAACAGTTCTTGCCGACAGAGGCATGTCTTGTATCCGTTTGATTATCTTGTCTTTGTTCGGAAGATCATCAAAAAGTTCATTGGCTACATCCAGCATGAACGTTTTAGCATACTCGCCATCTGTGAATGGTTTTCCGTTCCTCACTATTGCTAAAGAACCAGCAAAGCTAGCCGAATTATAGTCACCTTGCCGGGTCCATACGCGGAGTTGCTGCTGGCTAGCTTGCACCCTGCTCAGAAGCTCTTGGCACGCTTTCTTTCTGCTGTCTCCCGCAGGGTATTTTGATGCAAAGGTAGCGTGGCGCGTGTCGAAGTGCCGCTTTACATTCGACCGTTTCAACGATGTAATTTTGTCATTGCAAATTAGACACACCGCAGAACCCGCTCTCTCCACAAAGGCGAATTCTTCGGTCCATTCGTCCTGAAATGTACGATACTCGTCGTCTTTTTTTCTTTTCGCCATCTTCTTCGTCGAAGGGTTAGCTTTGAGCTAATGACCGAGCAGACGCAGTCTCAGACTGATTCAAAAGGGGGCGTTTACCTGTTTTACCCAGCAACGGCAAACGTAGGCCAGTATCATCCAATTAAAATAATGAACAATTGCTCCTGCAGCCCTGAACAGGACATGCGCAGTGAAAAATCGTGAAAAAAAAAAAAAAAAAAAAAAAAAAAAGGGAGAATATTTTGTTTTATCTGCGAGCCATATGCAATCATCAAAAGAGCCACATCTGGCTCGCGAGCCATAGGTTCCCGACCCCTGCTCTATGGACTTGGTTTGCATAGGACCGGCTAGGTCAGTATGCACTATCGTCTGACTACAGACCATACAGGTCTGTAGACAACGCCATCTCCCTGGCACTACACATGGCCCTGAAGCAAGTCAAATCAAGTCAAGTCAAGTTTATTGACACTTCACAGTTTACACAAGTATAAGCAATGAGTGAAAATCGTATGTGCAATACCTGACAACAATAAAAAAAAACAACTGAATAGGATAAAAATAGTATAAGTTAAATATATAAAAATGCAATATATTAAATGCAGTATGTCAGTAAAAGAGCAATATATATATATAAATCAATGTAATAAAATGTACATTGTTATATGCTATACACCCTTGTTCAGCAGCCTGCTAAGCAGTTCCCATACCAGGCAGTGATACACCCTGTAAGAACACTCTCGATTGTGCTGGTGTAGAATGGTGTAGAATGTTCTCAGGATGCAGGGGCCCATGCTGAATTTCCTCAGACGCCTGGGGAATACAGGCGTTGTTGGGCCCTTTTCACCACGTGTGTGGTGTGCGTGGACAATGTCAGGTCCTCGGAGATGTGCACGCCGAGGAACTTGAATCTGCTGACCCTCTCTACTGCAACACTGTCGATGAAGATAGGGGCGTGCTCTCCTCTCTGCTTCCTGTAGTCCACGATCAGCTCCTTGGTCTTCTTGACGTTGAGGGCGAGGCTGTTCTCCTGGCACCACTGCTCAAGTGATCCAACCTCCTCCCTGTAGGCTGTCTCGTTGTCCCCGGCGATCAGGCCCATCACTGTCGTGTCGTCAGCAAACTTGATGATGACGTTGGAGCTGTGCATAGCCATGCAGTCGGGGGTGTAGAGGGAGTAGAGGAGAGGGCATAGCACGCATCCCTGGGGGGCTCCCGTGTTGAGGGTCAGTGGCTCTGAGGTGGTGCTCTCCTCACCACCTGGCGGTGGTCAGACAGGAGGTCCAGTATCCAGCTGCAGGTGGATGGGGGCACGCCTAGACCTCTAAGCTTGATGTCGAGCTTAGCAGGAACTATCGTGTTGAACACTGAGCTGTAATCCACAAACAGCATCTGCCTATAACAGTTCTTTCCCTCCAGGTGGGAAAGGGCAGTGTGGAGGGCCATGGCAATTTTGTCGTCCGTGGATCTGTTTTGACGATATGCAAATGGTAAATGGTAAAGTATTTTGCTCTCCTTGGAGGGAGGTAGAGGAGTTCTCTACACAACTGGTTCTCCCTCTGAAGTTCGTTATCGTCTGTAACCCCTGCCACATACCCCTCTCGTCGTGGCTCTTGAATTTCTCCTCCACTCTGACCTTGTACTCTCGCTTGGCAGTGTCGATGGTCTTACGGAGGTCGTAGCGGGCTCTCGTATATACCTCCATATCCGCGACGCTTGCGCATATTCGTGCCCAAGATGGTCATAGATAATCCAGCTGTAATTTCGGGCGAGTCAAAAGAATGAAAAAACTCCGGTAGGCGGCGAGCGACTGTCGATCAAATCCCCAGAAGTGTGCAAAAGTCATAAGTGAACGTGCTGCTAACTTTCTGTACAAAGATAGTCGCGATAAAAATAATTAATAACAAAAAACTGCGTCGTCGTGCGGGAGCTCGCAACACGGCAGCCATCTCTCTCCATCTACTCTCCAAGTAGACAGGAGGGACACCTATGTCAGACTGCTGTTCATTGACTACAGCTCGGCGTTCAAGATGATTGTTTCCTCCAAGCTGGTCCTTAAACTGAGGGACATGGGTCTGGGTGCCCCCATCTGTAACTTGATTATGGACTAAGATTGGAAACAACATTTCATCCACTCTGGTCCTCAACACCGGAGCACCCCAAGGCTGCTGCCTCAGTCCCCGGCTGTACTCAGAATCATTCAGATTCAGATTACTTTATTAATCCCGAGGGAAATTAAGGTGCAACAGTTGACACAGGGGGAATAAATGCACACACAAAAATACTAATACCTAAGCTAAAAAACAAAAACAACAACTAACTAAATAAAACTAGTATAAACAAAATATAGTTAAAATAATTCTAAATGAAATCTAAATGTATTGATAGATGAAGATAAATGTACAGTATTATTACAGTAATACATAGGTATATACAATACACAACAATACGTATAGTGCAAATTGGCAGTAATAATATATTAATAAATAACTCAGATGAATACTGAAAAAGTGACATGTGAAAAGTGAAAAGTGAATTAGAATTTGAAATAGAATTTACAGTGCAAAGTTACAGTGAGATGATTTACAGTGCGTTGACCAAAAAATAATAATAATAAGTAGGTTGGCCTCAGGTCACTGAGTCTCCACTGTCCCTCTCACGACCCGAGGTAGATGAATTAAAGAGTCTGATGGCCACAGGAAGAAAGGACTTCCTATGGCGTTCTGTGGTGCACCTGGGTGGAATGAGTCTGTTGCTAAAGGTGCTTCTATATGAGGTCAGCACCTGATGGAGAGGGTGAGAGTTGTTGTCAAGGATACTACGCAGCTTGCGCAGCATCCTTCTCTCTGAGACCACCAACAAGGAGTCCAGCTGGACCCCCAGGACAGCGCCAGCCTTCCTGACAATCCTGCTGATCTTGTTGGCGTCTGCTGATCTCAACCTGCTTCCCCAGCACACGACACCGGAGAAGATGGCACTGGCTACCACCGACTGGTAGAACACATTCAGCATCTTGTTGCAAACGTTGAAGGACCGGAGCCTCCACAGGAAGTCGAGACCGCTCTGGCCCTTCTTGTAAACAGCCTCAGAGTTCTTGGCCCAGACCAGTTTGTTGTCCAGATGAACTCCCAGGTATTTACAACAACTTTAGCGGACACACCCTTGATGGAAATGGGTGTGGGTGTGTATTTCCTCCTGCGGAAGTCCACCACCATCTCCTTCGTCTTGTCAGTGTTGAGCTGCATGTGGTTCAGCTCACACCACTCAACGAAGGAGTCCACGACACCCCTGTACTCCTCATCATTTCCCTCGCTGACACAACCAACAACTGCAGAGTCATCCGAGAACTTCTGCAGATGGCAGGACACAGAGTTGTACTGGAAGTCTGAGGTGTATAGGGTGAACAGGAATGGGGAAAGAACAGTTCCCTGTGGAGCACCAGTGCTGCTGACCACAGTGTCAGACACACAGTCCTGCAGTCTGACAAACTGTGGACGACCCGTCAAATAGTCAGTAATCCAGGACACCAGGGAAGAGTCCACCTTCATCGCCGTCAGCTTACTTCCCAGCAGGGCAGGCCGGATGGTGTTGAACGCACTGGAGAAGTCGAAAAACATGATTCTCACAGTGCTCCCGGGTCTGTCCAAGTGGGCGTAGGCACGATGAAGCAGGAAGATGATGGCGTCCTCCACTCCCAGTTTCGGCTGGTAGGCAAACTGAAGAGGGTCCAGCGATGATCTGACCAGGGGCCGAAGAAGCGTCAGGACCAGCCTCTCAAAGGATTTCGCCACGTGGGACGTCAGCGCCTCCGGTCTGTAGTCGTTTGAGGTGCTGGGACGTGCCTTCTTCGGAACCGGCACCAGGCAGGATGTCTTCCACAGCACAGGGACCCTCTCCAGTCTCATGCTCAGGTTGAAGATGTACTGCAGGACTCCACTCAGCTGGGACCCTCGGGCTGACGCCGTCAGGACCAGCAGCCTTGCCTGGATGGAGCCTGCACAGCACTTTCCTCACCTGCTCAGCTGTGAAGGTATGCTTGCCGTGTGTGGGGGCAGGAAGAGTCACTGTTGTGTTGATGGGTGTCAAGTCAAACCAGAAACGAAATACTGTGGAAAAACATGGCTGCAGCCAATTTCAAATCAACCCCATCGACGCGCATTGAAGAGCAGGCGGCGTCACAAATAGAGGAGGTCCCGGAAATAAACAGGTGAACAGACACCGCGGAACACAAACTCCGCGGAGAAAGGAGCCTGTTAAACAGACAAACTGCGGATGTGGAACCATCTCTAACACCCGGAAGGCAGCCGGTAAGATGCTGTACCTTGGTAGACTTTCGGGAGGACTTGCCACCGCTGCTGCCTAGCCGCTCTCGCGCTGGCTTTGTGGCGCGGGAAAAGAGCCTGTGTGTGCGTGTGTGTGTGTGGGCGTTTGTTTGGCTCTTTGCGTGTGCGCGGGGAATGGTGATGAGCTGTTGTGTATAGTATTTTGTTAGTTACTGATTATTAATTGTTGGATTGTATTATATTGTTCACTATTAATTATTATACAGTACTATTATTTATTAATACCGTGATTTCATTTCCTTCCCCAAAAGGTTTTTCACCTGCACTCAAATTGGCCCAAATGAATGAAAGTACTCTGGTGAAAATAAAAGAATAAAATATAATAATAAAATAAAATAAATTCAGTTTGGTCATTTGTTGAGTGAAATCCAGTTGGACTCTTCGGGTAGATGGCGTCCCTATCAAGTGGGGAATCTGCAGTAAACACATAACTTGACAATGGGGGAGGGGTGAGGTAGTGGTGGTGGGGGAGAGAGAACAGGTATGTTGATGCTGGAGAGGGACGGTGGGGGAGGGGGGACAGCAGGGCTGGGGGGCTGGAGGGGAATGGTTGTAGAGGGGCTGGGGGAGGGGGGGTAGACCGGAGCCCACTCATTGAATCTATTGAAAAACAAATTCAACTCGTTGGCCCGATCAGGACCCCCCCCTATTGTCTGGCTACCAGGTTGTTTGTAGCCAGTGATGCTCCTCATGCCACTCCACACATCCTTCAGGTTGTTCTGCTGAAGTTTGTGCTCCAGCTTCCTCCTGTAGTTGTCTTTGCCCTGCTGGATCCTCTCCTTCAGCTCCCTCTGAACCCGCCTCATCTGCTCCCTATCCCCATCTCTGAAGGCCCTCTTCTTCTCATTGAGCAGGACCTTGATGTCTCGGGTGACCCATGGCTTGTTGTTGGGGAAACAGCGTACAGTCTCTGTGGGAACAACACTATCCACACAGAAGTTGATGTACCCTGTTATACATTCCGTGAGATCATCAAGGTCCTCTCCATGCAAATCACAGAGGAAATCCCAGTCTGTTGACTCAAAGCAGCCCCGCAAGTCCTCATCGGCCTCCTGTGACCATCTCCTCACAGTCCTTGTGGTCACAGGCAGCCGCTGTACTAGAGGCCTATACAGGGGCTGGAGGTGGATGAGGTTGTGGTCTGACCTTCCAAGAGGAGGAAGGGCAGTGGCGCTGTATGCCTCCTTAACATTGGCATACAGCAGGTCCAGTGTCTTGTTTTCCCTAGTGGGACAGTCCACAAACTGCTTGAAGGTGGGCAGTGTTGCAGCCAGAGTCACGTGGTTGAAGTCCCCAGATATCGCGATGAATGCTTCAGGGTGTTGTGTCTGAAGTCTCGCGACGATGGAGTGGGTGACGTCACACGCGAGCGCCGCGTTTGCCGACGGTGGAATGTAAACAATAACAAGAAGCACATGGGAGAACTCTCGCGGCAGATAGTATGGCCGCAGGCTCACGGCCAGCAGTTCAATGTCCGGGCTACACACACGTTCCCGCTGTACACACATGACTGTACTGCCACACACAATAATCAAATTATCACGTTTGCAGACGACACCACAGTCATCGGCCTGATAAGCGAGAGCGACGAAACGGAGAAAAGAGATGAAGTTGTCCAGCTGCTTCAATGGTGCAACAAGACTAAGGAGCTGATCATGGATGTCTGGAGCCACCGGGGCACCGACTCCATTATCAGCCTGGACGGGACACCGGTGGAAGTCGTCAGCTGCTTCCGTTTCCTAGGGCTACAGATTTTGGACAACCTGGCGTGGACCCGCAACACGGAGGTCATGCTGAAGAAGGCCGGACGTGCTGGTGGTTTTCTTCCATGGACCTTGAGAAAATCAGGATGTTGTCCAGGTACACCACCACAAAGACGTTTAGCATGTCCCTCAGCACGTCATTCACAAGGCCTTGGAAAACCCTGGGGGCATTGGACAGACCGAACGGCATGACGTGGTACTCATAGTGGCCGAGATGGGTGTTGAAGGCAGTCTTCCACTCGTCACCACTGGACGGAGACAGGGCAGAACGCAGACAGGTAGCGTGACAAGTTGTACTCCAGCCCAAGACCCGCCCAGACGCCCAGGAGATGTGAGGGTTGTGCATCTCCAGCCAGGGTCTATCCAACACTAGAGGCGCCGTGGGGGCGTGCAAAACAATGAAACAAATGATTTCCCAAAAGAGTGAGCGTGAGAAGTTCAGTAGCGTGCGTAATAGTACCCAAAGAATGCCCGTCTATGTCCCGGGGAGAGAGAGTGCGATCTAACGCCATCAAAGGGACACCCGCCTGGCAGCTTAGAGTTACATCAAGCAGACACTCGTCTGCACTATAAGAGCGCCAACAGACAAGGTCTCCGTACCCCAGGCTAAGGTGGCCGGGAAGAGATGATTAAACGTACTTCGGGGTGGGGAAAGGGATGTTTTGCTCACCCATATGCCCCTTACAGGTGAGCTCGGCTGTTTGGGAAGGTTGGGCATGCTCTGACATAATGTCCCTCCTTCCCACAGTAGAGGCACTGTTGGTGGGACATCCTGTACTCTCTTTGAACTGACGAAAGGTGGGATCGGCCGATCTCCATGGGCTCTCCGGGCCCGGACGTCAACCCGGCAGCAGATAGCGCGTGCTGGAAAGGGGGCGTGGTCCCCTGGCCCCACCGGAGGAATACTTGGACGGCTGATGTGTGAACAGTAACTCGCACTCAGCTAGGAACCCACGGCACTGGTTCAAATAACCTCCGAACGCTCTGGGGCTAACCAACCCTGGGGCTGGATATATGCGGACGGCAAACGCGTCCAGAGAGCGCTGGATGGAAGCTAGGGCTCCGGACATAGCGTAAACGTCGCTGCTTTTATTCTGTAAACCATTTTTACTCTGTAGCACTTTGAGTTTTGCCCACGCAAATTAAAAGTGCATTATAAATATAATTTATTATTATTATTATTATAAGGTTCTCAATAACCAAGCGCCCGACGTCGGTCTTCGGCAGCCTTAAGAAGGGTAGATCCCAGGTGTTCAATAGCCTCAGCAGGCCGGATTCTGATGGGCAACACCTGGGATCGATTAGAGCGTGGGGGCACAACATTATGTTCCTCTGGTTCCACTACTTGCTCTTCAATGGGTTTTGGTCCTTTGGTTCCACTACTTGCTCTTTAATAGGTTATGTTCCTCTGGTTCCAATACTTGATCTTGAACGCCCATACTTTTGTATTTCATTGCCAATGAGAGCACTCACTCTATAAGTTATATTAAATCCATTGTATTAAACAGGAATCCTTAGTGTCAGGCTTTGTGGCTCGTCTGGTGTGCAACCTGCTTTACGCTGAGGCTCTCCAGCACACACACACACACACACACACACACACACACACACACACACACACAGAAATAAAGGCGTTGATCTTGGATGAGATCCTGAAAGAAGAGGTTGATAACAGTTATGAAGTATGATGCCTAATATAATGGAGAGTCAATCCACTTTTATATTTCTGAACCTACTGAACCTGAAATGACTCGGAATGTTGTAAATATGAATGAATGAAAATACCTTCATTCATTTCACATGGATGTGTTTACTTACCTGTATATTTATATACCTTTAATTCTGCACATATCTCATACATACTTTATAAGTTTTTTATAGCTGTTTTTATACCTAGTAGACTGTCTTTACAACTTATTCCATTGTACTTGTTGCAAATCGCCAATCAAACATCTTGTATCTTGTATCTTGTATCTTGGATGGCCATAGCCTATACCTCTTGAGCTTCCACCTCACGGAAAGCTTTGGCATTCATAATCAGGGTTTTCTTTATTTGACTGCGTAAAGAGGAAGTAAACTGTATGTTTGGTTAACCAGTTACCACAGACACTTTCTGCAACAGCAGCTTCCTCCTTACAGTAAGTCTTAACTTAAATTGTATCGGATAACATACATATATATGTTCAATAAACAACTGATATTATAGAGATTCATTAAAAAGTATAATAATAATATTTTGCTTATGTATTATGGTTGTCTCAGTGAAAATATTATGTTTTTCTCCTTTTTATGTTTTTAGTTTTGACCTGCATGTGTTGTTGAAGACATCTCTGAACAACACACTGAGAGAAACAAGCTATGAATCTTAGATCAGCAGCCAGAGGACTTCTAGCTTTCCTTCTGTCAGTACCAGGTTGGTACACTTACACTGTGAACATTTAGTTGAACTGGTTCAATCTGTAACATGACATGCAAGCAACTGAGGCTGAGGAGAGGGTGAAACAACGGTGTTGTAACTAGATGTGACATCTACAGAATGGACCTCGACACCTGTGTTTAGTTTAGAAGACCAAACAAATACAACAATTACTTCAGCCTCTTTTAGTCAAAGTTGTGTTCTAATTCTTTCAGAGAACAATATTCTGCTCATTATAATAGTTTACATTAAGTTACATTATGTTGCATTTCAGATTACAATACAGATGTGTTGGCCATTTCCTGGTTGCTATGTAACTTCTGTTAAATATATACAACATTGATGGGTTGATTTAGAGTATATTAATTTAAAGTATATCACTATCAATATCTCTATCACTATCTGTATTACTTACTATCTTTATCACTATGTCTATCACTATCTCCATCACTAGCTGCATCACTATCTCTTATCTCTATTTCTACCTATGTATGTCACTATCTCTATCAATATCATAATCTATATCACTAGCTATATTACTATCTCTCTATATCACTAGCTATATAACTGTCTCTATCACTATCACTATCTCTCTATCTTTCACTATCTCTATTATCATTCCTCTCACAGCTCAGTGGTCAGCATCTGTAGTTTCCAGCTCCACCCAACATCCTCCATCCTCTTTATGTATCTTGTGATCATCCACTCCATCAGCTGACTGCTTGTTGTGTCTTGACTGAGAAAGTGTGTTGTTTATTCTCAATGAGATGTGTTTGTTTTTTACAGCGCTACACGGTAATGATGGCTGGACAGTCACCTACACACCTAGTAATGTCTGCGCTTTAAGAGGATCAACGGTTAACATCAGAAGCTCCTTTAAATACCGTAAATATATTAACAATCACCGTACAACAGTGGAGGAGAGACTGTGGTTTACTAAAGAACCCAGCAATCAGCCGTTTGATCTGAAACAAGATAAAGACTATACAGATCGTGTTGAATACAGCTGTGTGGAGACAAGCTGTTGGTCTGCCTGGTCGAGTTGTGAGGAAGTGTGTATCCTGAGCATCAAACACCTGACACAGAGTGACTCTGCTGTGTACAAGTTTAGGTTCATAACAAACCTACCGAATGGGAGATATACTGGTATCCCTGGAGTGACATTAACTGTGACCGGTAACTAACTTATTATTAACATGTCTATTGCAAAACGTGTGTGTGTGTGTATCTGTGTATGTATCTGTGTGTGTGTGCGTGCATAAGTGTGTGTGTATCTGTGTGTGTGTGTGTGTGTATATATATATATATGTATATTTGTGTATGTGTCAGTATGTATCTGTGTGTAATCTGAATGATCTTTGACTACATTTGTTCTCTGACCCAGATCTCCAGGTCCAGGTGTCCATTCCTTATCCCCAGACCAATCCTCCCCGTCAAGAGCTTAAATGTCACAGTATGTGTGCTCTAACTGCTAGTCCTGTCTACCTCTGGTACAGGAGAAGCCAGTATATACATACTGGAATGTCCTACAGGGGCGAGATTAACTCTAAAGAAAGCTATTGGTGTGCAGTTCGAGGATACCAGCATCTTCCCTCTCTTCCAGTGTGTAAGTCAACTCCACAATATACTGACATGACGCCAGATATAATGGACCTTTAGGGTAAAGAATGTAGATTAGGCTCTCTCAAGCCTCAGGCCACCAGTAATTAAGGTTACTGGTACCGGTACTGGAACCGTTTCAGTTTGAAGAGAAACAGAAGCGCGCAACTTGGTGTAATGCACCCTGGGGTGAAGATCTTTGTTCTCTGATGATTCCATGCATCTGTCAGCAGTCACTCTGGTGACTCAGACTGTGTCCTGTCAGCAGTCACTCTGGTGACTCAGACTGTGTCCTGTCAGCAGTCACTCTGGTAACTCAGTTTGTGTGTAAATCCATCATGGCTGCACCCTAGTGGTGAAAGAGTGAAATTGTAAAAAGCATTTCTTCAATGTGATCCAATAAGGAAGCCATTGTACTATAGTACGATGCATAGTACGATTCATATAAAGCCCTTTGAGACTGTAACTGTGATTAACAAAAAATTGCCCTGACTTGACTAGTAACAAGTGGACACACATAGGTACATTGACCTTTGCTACCTATTTAGTTTCAGTTCCACTTTAAGAGACCAATTAAACATTAATTCATTCTTTCTGTGGCCCACTTTGTCGCCTGTAGCTCATGGTCCCTTGGACGTAGTAGTCATTCCTAAGTGACAAGGCTCTGTCCTGTTAGGAGGATGGTTCTCCACCTTGTTGTCTCAAGGCTCCCTCCACGTTGGGATCGTACTCTACATTCACTCTAGCTCTAGCGTTTCTCTAACCTTCAGTGTACTTTTTGGTCAGTGTGTGAACATAGAGACACACGTAAACTGCTCTTTAATGATAAACTGGATGCAATACGAGGCATGAAAATGACTCTTCTATTGCTTTCTTTATAAATACACATTTTATTATCTAATGAGAGACAAATGTCAACAGACTCTCCAAGGACCCCCTGGGTGGAGGTGAGTCCCTCTGCTGACATAGAGGAGGGCAGCTCAGTGACTCTGAGCTGCAGCAGTGATGCCAACCCAGCAGCTGACTACACCTGGTTCAAGGTTAATACAGGGTTAATAAGTCTCCACTCCAGATACACAAACCAGGGACAACAGCTTGTCTTTGGTCCCATCCAGTCTTCACACTCTGGACAATATCTCTGTGAAGCTAAGAATGTGCTAGGGACAACGTCCTCCTCCTCCATCTCCCTCGTTGTGAAATGTGAGTAAAACACAACACAGTATAATAACATTACACAGATGTTAAAGTCACAACCATGTCCACATGAAGATGAACCATCATACTTCATCTCTTATTCGGTTGACTTCTCAAACATGTTCTTTACATTGTCATTCATGTTTTCCCAATGACCTCTAGACGGGCCTAAACACACATCTGTGTCATCACAGATTCATGTATTTCTGTATGCCGGTAAAAACCATGAACCACTGTAGTATTGTGTTAGAGAGAGTAATCTGTATTAGTAGAGACAGTATTCTGTCTCATACTGACTCTACTATAGTGTGTGCTGTACAGTTTCATGTCTGTAGGAGGAACATTGATCATTTGTGTTCATAACAGACCCTCCAAGGACCCCCTGGGTGGAGGTGAGTCCCTTTGGTGACATAAAGGAGGGCAGCTCAGTGACTCTGAACTGCAGCAGTGATGCCAACCCAGCAGCTGACTACACTTGGTTCAAGGAACATGAAGACTCAGTGACGCAATCAGGACAGAACTACACCATCACTAATGTCACCCCTGAGCTTGGAGGACATTATTACTGCCAAGCTCATAATGCAATTGGACGTCACAATTCCACCTTGTTGTTCGTTAATGTGAAGGGTAATTTTTCCTTTAAGAGAGATCACTGTTTAAAGGAGCAACCAAACTCTTGAATGAAACCTCAGCAAAATCCTGGCTGTAATCCAGTGTTGACACTTAATAATTGTATTAACTTTGGTGCTGTGTGAGCACCCTGGTTAAACATGTATCACATTTATAATATGTATTCATCAATTTGAGATGTGTTACATTTCTATGTCCTATAAATATGGAGTTATTGGTCATAATACTGCATTACTTCTGGTCCTGATATTTTTGTATCCTTCTAATGGTAAGTTCACATGAATCAAGTGTTGAATCACTGCTTTCCAGAGACATCATCATCAACATATTTAGTAGGAACCGTTGATGTATTACTGGTCACCATACTCCTCCTGCTCTTCCTTTGGATGAGGTGAGATATTCTTATTCTCTCTCTCTCTCTCTCTCTCTCTCTCTCTCTCTCTCTCTCTCTCTCTCTCTCTCTCTCTCTCTCTCTCTCTCTCTCTTTTTGTGTTTGACATTCATTTCTTCTGCTGCTTCTTAATGTTCTGTTCACTAGAAGAAAGATCGCTTCCAGAAAAGCACATGTCCTGGGAGGAAGGCCAGATACCGTGGTGGAGGTGAGCGACAGGAACCCATTTTTCATTTTTAAACAGTGAAGCTCCGCCCCGAGGCCACGCCCCTAAACATTGAAGCTCCCCCCGAGGCCACGCCCCTAAACATTGGTGCTTCCCCCCCCGAGGCCACGCCCCTAAACATTGGAGCTACCCCCGAGGCCACGCCCCCAAACAGTGGAGCTACCCCCGAGGCCACGCCCCTAAACAGTGGAGCTCCCCCCCGAGGCCACGCCCCCAAACAGTGGAGCTACCCCCCGAGGCCACGCCCCTAAACATTGGAGCTACCTGGAGGCCACGCCCCCAAATGACAACATGTGCAACAACAACGTGTCGTTCTTTAGCTGGCTCTGTTACTTTTCTGACGATGCAGATATAATGGCCAAGAGCTGAGCTCAAAGAGAAATCATTAAGCTATGTTCTATTTTCAAGAGATTACTGCCTCATACAAGCATTGTGAGAATCCTGGACAAGTTGCGCCATTTGTCCGATTTGGATGACTAAATGTACTCTTCTGTCCTCTCAGACACTTCCTGTTCCTGTGTATGGCAACGTCTCATCTCTGCCCAATCACTCAGCTGCTGCAGCACAAAGAGAACCAATAGAAGAGCAGGATGATCTTCACTATGCCACCATCTACACTTCCTGCTCAGAGAACCAGGTCCAATCAGATCAGAAAGAGCAGGTCCTTTACTCTTTGGTCAACATTAAAAGACCCAACGCTGTCCCTGAGTAAGCATCTCTTTGTAATTCTAGACCAAAATTAAACTTCAACTATGTGTGGGACTTCATCAACCCAAGGGAGACTTTGAGGAGGACATTTCTAAATCTGTGTAACATAAACTGAAGTTCCTAACTTCTCATTATCTCTTTTTCACTTCTTCTTTTCAGGGACAGTGACCAGTTATACAGCACCATCAATACACAACCCAGAGTTTAAATCAGCATGATTTAGATAGTGGGTTGGCTTTGTAAGTGGGTGTACTTTAATGTGTCTCATTCATTCAGTGTAAAATGTCCAATTGTTTGTGTGTATAGGCTTCTACTTAATAATAATTAAATAATAATAATAATTATTATTATTATTATTACTTGTGATGGCCCTGCTCCTGTGAGGGCAGGTCCTAAAGGCACCACCTGCTGGTTGTCTGAACGTACTGCACCTGTAAGAGAAGGTGGTTGTGAGTGGCAGTTAACAGGCGGCAGTTTAGCTCAGGAGGTAGAACGGTTGCCTCACAACCGGAAGGTTGTTGGTTGATCCGCGGCTTCTCCTAGCAAAAAAACTGTCAAGGTGTCCTTGAGACCCTAACCCTTACTGCTCCCCGGGCGCTGTATAAATAGCTGACCGCTGCTCTTAATACTAGGATGGGTTAAATGCAGAGAAATTCCTTTTGCTGTACAGCAAGTATTTGAATAATTATATAGTGGCACTACTTATTGGTTTGTATTTTAGATGACGACTCCCTCTTTATGTTAAACACGTGCTATTGCATGCATAATATCAGATTGGCTGATAGGGTTACACCTACTGATGCTACACACCTGGCCTCTGTCCGCAAATTCAAACTGAATGGAAGGGGTCCCTGAATGAAGCTGAAACTATTTTCTAATGGTGGGGGTCACACTTACACCTGGTGGTATACTAAAATATATAATATGAGTCCTTTAAAGGCTTGTGGCTTCCCCTCATCCTACGTGTTGAAACGTGTTGAACACCAGGCCTCTCTGTACCCCAGCTACCCATAGTCCCCTGCCCCATACCCAGCTACGCATAGCCCCCTACCCCTACCCCATACCCAGCTACCCATAGCCCCCTGCCCCATACCCAGCTAAGCATAGCCCCCTCCCATGTGTCTGGTGCTGACCTTTAGGGCAGTCAATGGAACTGCCCCAGCCTACCTCCAGGCGTTGGTCAAACTCTACATCCCAGCCAGAGCGCTCCGCTCAACTTCTGCCAGGCGACTTGTTCGACCTTCACTGATGACAACCAAACATCGCTCGTCCAAGACCCAGCTCTTCACGGCTCTGGCTCCACAGTGGTGGAATGAACTCCCGTCTCAT
Source organism: Muraenolepis orangiensis (assembly GCA_027704905.1). Classification (NCBI taxonomy): domain Eukaryota; kingdom Metazoa; phylum Chordata; class Actinopteri; order Gadiformes; family Muraenolepididae; genus Muraenolepis; species Muraenolepis orangiensis. The sequence goes on from CM050999.1 coordinate 1,292,267, forward strand.
GTCAGTACGGCAGAGTCCCTCGCCAGCTTCCGCAAGAGACTCAAGACCCACCTGTTCAGAGTCCACCTGGACTCTCCTTGAACCCTCCTCCTTTGTGAAACCCCTAAACTTGCTTAAGTCCTGACATTAATAGCTCTTAGCATGTTGTATATGTTAGCAAGTGTATATCCTTAATGTTGATAACACGCTCTTATCACAGCTACTTAAGCAGGTGACCTAGCAGTACGAAATTGTGTTATTCATCTTGTTAATATGAATACTTGTGAACTGCTCTATTTATGTTTGCGTACCTCAGTGTTATGCTATTGTCTGCTTCAACTAATGTACACCTTGTAAGTCGCTTTGGATAAAAGCGTCTGCCAAATGCCCTAAATGTAAATGTAAATATACCATAGAGCCAATGAGAGCTCTTAGCCTATTGGTTGAGCCCAACAACAGACAATATAACATGAAACATGAAAATGGGGTCAGGGATCATGGACCAAAGAGTTGTTGAACCGCCGGGGAGACGATGTGAGGGCTGTGATGTCATTTCTGCCGGACGGTGACAATGGTGGAACTTAGAGACATGATATTGATGATGATGTCACCTTCCTCCTGTGGCAAGCTGAGGGCCACCAATGTGTGTGTGTGTGTACTCACACACACCAAATAAAACCTAAAAATTCTCTCTCTCTCTCTCTCTCTCTCTCTCTCTCTCTCTCTCTCTCTCTCTCTCTCTCTCTCTCTCTCTCTCTCTCTCTGTAAGGATGAATAATAGAGTGGATTGTGTCCTCTCTCTCTCCAATGGTTAATCAGAGCTCGCCCGCCTCGCTCCTTGCCACTTCTCTCTTTAATAAATCATCCTTGGAGATGACAGGCCTCTGACGTCATTGCCCTCCATCACCACAACCACCAATTCCACCATCAGCACCACCACCACCACCACCACCACCACCATAACGACCACCATCAGAACCTCCACCACCTCCACCAGCACCACCATAACCACCAACACCACAAACTCCACCACCACCAACACCTCCTCCTCCACCTCCAACACCACCTCCAGAACCTCCACCACCACCACCACCTCCTCTTAACGACCGCACACAGATACAAACACACAACACATGAACAACACACAGATACACACACGATACACAACACACAAACAACACACGATACGCACATGAAACACAACACATGAACAGCAGAGTGGATGAGACCGGTACTGCCCAGCAGCAGCTGGAGGGAGTCCAACCTGGACGGCCCTTCACTGGCCCCCTCCCCCAAAAAGGTTATTAACTATTATGTTTAATTAGTTATTTCATAGATTCACCGTAAAGAGAGACAGGTCATTAAGAAGCATTAGTGTGGATTATCAATAATAAGAATGATAGTATTTCATATGCTTTATGTCCTTCACTTCCTGTTTGACGCGCAGACTCAGTTCAACGCAACACGCGCATCGCCACGCCCGCCGGGAGACCCCGCCTCTCTCCCCCTTCAACGCCCAGCCAATCATCGGACGCATCTGCATCCCCCCCACCAGCATCTGTCATCATGCGCCTGCAGAACCCCCACTGGGCCGGGGCTCCTGTGGCCCCTCCCCGGTGGCTGGGGATGGGCGGTGATATCCCAATAGCCCCGCCCCACACAGACATCCCGCCCCCTTCTGACTACCAGTCTCCCGGTGGACCAGTGCGCAGTGGCAGCACGGTAACGCCCCCGGCGAAGGCCCCCAGGCCCCTCAGCCCGACGCGGCTGCAGCCCGTGGTGGCCCCCCAGGTGCAGCAGGCCCCGGACCGGGAGGAGACGCTCCGCATCCACTCAGAGATCCCGCGGGCCCTCAAGAAGCTGTTCCGTTGCAAGGGTCTGCAGCAGAGGGGCGGGGGAAGGGGCAGCGACTGCTCGGACAGGGAGGAGTCAGCCTCCTCTGCCCCCCCCTCCCCCGTGGTTACAGCCTCCCCCACGCCCCAAGACCCTTACCCTGTAAGAAACTCTGTGTGTTGACCTAGGAGTGTGTATCATACGTCTCTCTTTGTGACCACATATGCATGTATATACATAACCTTCTAGTGCCGGCAATATTATTTATACATTTGTAAATGTTTCATTGCCGTGCCGGCGTGCATGTTTAATGCAGAGAGTCAGGCACATGTATACATGTACAATACTGAAGAAGAGCATACTGTTAAACTAAAGGACTTCAAAAAATGACAACATTTCAGCCATCAAAAGAAGGCCAGTTCAAAATTTGCCAGTCACCAAATCTACCAAACACTCTTAGTATTTGTGTGCAAACCGTGTGTTCCTCCTCCTCTGACCCCTGGTTATCAGGTATGTTTGAGTGAAGACATGAGGTATTTTGTCCCTGCAGAGCTACCATTCCATCCTGCGACGCACTAAGAAGCAGTAGAAGTCTGTGGGGTGGCATGCTCGCCTCAACCCCCTGGTCCTGCTGCTGGACGGTGTGCTGGTCGGGGAACTGGAGACCATCCGGAAGGCTGTGCAGGAGATAGGGGTGTGTGTGTGTGTGTGTGTGTGTGTGTTTATGTGTGTATGTGTGTGTGTGATCCCCATGTTCACAGCCTGAGCTAAGATGCCAAACCCTACCTGCTCCTTAATGACCCCTAACCCATACCTGCTCCTTAATGACCTCCATCCCCTACCTGCTCCTTTATTACCCCTAACCCATACCTGCTCCTTAATGACCCCTAACCCCTACCAGCTCCTTAACGTTATGGATCTGAACTCACTAAGGGGGCTTTCTCACTAGCCATTCGGGGTCGAGTCCGAGCACGATCGCACCAAAATAAGTGTGATGAGAACGCTCCCCCCCGTCACCGGGGACGCTGATTCGCTCCAAGCCGGGACCGCTTGAAAAGGTGGTTTCGGGTGCGCGCCAGTGTCCCTGACGACGGAGCGGGGCGTGGTGTGCAAGCTTACTGTACCAAAACACGGAAGAGGCTTGCTGTATCAACTTGCTGACACACACAACGTCATAACTATTCATCCGAGAAGAACAACATAATAATGGCTAGCAATGGATCACTGTGGTCGTCTACCGAAATCTCTTTTTTTCTCAAAGGTTTGCTTGAATTTTGGGCAGATAAGAACATTCAGCAACAACTGGACAATACGCATAAAAACGCAGATATTTATGGGCAATTTGCCGATCATTTGAGTGTGCGTGGGTTCGTCAGAAGTGAAGAAGTTGAGGCTGCAGTATTTAAAAGTACGAGATGCCGTGCGCAAATCAGGGAGCTCATCCGATGAAAAGGAAAAATGTCCATGGTTCGAAGCAGTGGACATGAAATCCTGAATTGTACGACTTGGCGCGTACTAGATGACGCAAGTATACCCTTGTGTTCATTGGCTCATTGGCGATCGCAAAAACCAACTAGGTGCATACGCCACCTGCTGTATCGGAGTGTTGCTCTCCTCAATTGTGCCTGGGAGCGAACCAAGACTGTAGTGTGTACACAGACCAGAGGGGGGAGACGGAGGGGGGGTTCGCTCCCGAGGACGGAGCGAGGACGGAGCGGAGCACCCGTTCCTAATGAGAAGACGCCCTAAGTCACTCTGAATAAAAGCCCCTGCTAAATGACTAGATGAATAGAACAGAATAGATGACCATAAGACCAATGAACATAATATCACTATCAGTGTTTATGAAGAGACATCAAAGACCTTCTCCTCTCTAGATGACTGATCCAAACCAGCAACCAACAACGAGGTCATCACGGTGCACCACAACGCCAGCTGTGGAGGTCACTACAATGTTGTGGACTTCCTGGTCCGCATCGAAGCCAACGTCAGCGCCCCGGACAGCCATGGCTGGTAAATAACCTGTCCTGCATCCTGGCAATGCTGTCGCTATAGCGACAACACTGTCACCACACTAACAACATCTCACCACACTAGCAACAACACTGTCACCACACTAGCAACCGCATGCCTACAGCACCAATACTGTCACTATAGCAACAGTTCCACCCCTCCCGGTCAGGCTGAAACCCCGGGTCTCCGTCCCCCCTCCGTGCCGTCTTGGGCACTGAGGTTGATACATCAGTGGATCCTCATATTGGTTTCTGTTGTTCTGCTTTACACACAAACCTTATTGCTCCATGTGTACATGTCACCCTTACATCTCACGACCTGACCTGCATGCCCCATTTAGATATGTGTTGTAATCTTTTCTGTCAATAAAAACCTGATGAACTACTACCTTTACTGTTTTGTCGGTTTATGGTTGCGACGGCTTAAGGTAGTCGTAACACACTCTTCAATTATACAAAGAATGGGATCTCACCAAGTTATGTTTGAGCTGTGAATGTTAAGCCACACACGGATTGTTGTTTGCTGAACCCCGGGGGATAGTGCAGAAAGAGTCGGAGGCAAAAAGGAGTTTAGAACCCGTAGGCGTCTTTATTCAGATAAAGCTCCAAGGAATAAACTGATATGACGTGTCAACAATCAACTATGTGTGTGTCAATTCTGGAAGTAAATAATACAATGTGTAAAGCGACTTACGTGAGTGCGAAATGGAAATCAAAACAGGGGGTGTTGTATAATGTCCAGCGGTAAAAAAAAAATAATCTAAGTAGAAAAATCCAACAAAGGAACAAACGAGAAAAATCGTCCAACGAGGAAATAGCAGGAATCCACAGGAGATCAAGACAGGGTCTTCACTGGGGAACACGTAGGAGTATTGCCAGAGAGTCTCGGGTTGAACAACGGGAAAGTTCTGGCAACGAGTGACAGGGGAGCGGAGTCTAAATAATAGGGAGCCTGATTGGGAATAGGGAACAGGTGCGCTGACGTGACTACGGTCTTCTGGGACGGAGTGTTCTGGGTGTAGTAACCCCAGGTGGCAGAGAGGGGGAGGCAGAGTAGAGGAGAGTCCTCTAACCATAGACCATATACTGTAGAGCCAATAAGAGCTCTTAGCCTATTAGTGAAGCCCAACCATAGACCATATACCATAGAGCCAATGAGAGCTCTTTGCCTATTGGTTGAGCCCAACAACAGACTATATAACATAAATATATTTGGGGTCAGAAGTGAAAATGGGGTCTGGGATCATGGACCAAAGAGTTGTTGAACCGCCGGGGAGACAGCTCCTCTGGGACCTTCGCAGGCCATCCCTCCCGGATGTAAGTGCGGAGCCGGGAGAGCATGGGGTCCTCCTCTGACGCGAGCCGAAGGTCCTCCAGGGCCTGGAGCGGGGCGTGGAGCATGAGTATGAGCTCTGTTGTGTCCGGGCGGGGGGGCGGGGGTGGCGCGGGAGAGCAGGTCAGCCACCACATTCTCCCTGCTGGGAGTAAACAGTGTGGTGAAGTCATACGGCTGGAGTCTCTCTGACCAGCGGTAGATCCTCAGCGGTTTGTGCCCCGACCCCGATGTAGCAAGCAGGGCCGTGAGAGCCTGATGGTCAGTACGCAACGTAAAATGTCACCCGTACACATACATGTGCCACCGCCCGCTCCCCCACCGAGTATTTCAGTTCGGCCCAGTTGAGGGACCGAGAGGCGAACGCCACCGGGCGTTCCGTGCCCCTTTGGATCTGGGACAGCACCGCCCCAATGGCCGTATTGGACGCGTCACAGGTCACGAACGTGGGGCTCGCCAGGTCAAAGAATGACCAGACCGCGTCCTGTTTCAGGAGCTCGCGTAGTGGGGAGGTGGTCGAGGAGTACTGGGGAAGGAAACGCAGGTAGTAGGCCGTCATCCCCAGAAACGAAGAGATCTGAGCTGGGCAGGACGGCTCAGGCAGGCGCAGTACCGCCTTTACGTTTGAGTGTAGCGGGCTGAGGCCGTCAGCGGTCAGGCGGAACCCTACAAACTCGATGGCAGGAACGGCGAAGGTGCACTTTTCCCCATTTAGCGTGAGGTTGTGACTGGCGAGGACGTCCAGCACCCTCGCCAGGCGCCAGGCGTTCGTCATGAACGGCCGGTGTTGCACCATGAACCACTATGTCGTCCAGGAAAACGACCACGCCCGGGATGCCGGCGAAGATGGTGGTCATGATTTTTTGAAAACAGCTGGGGGCCGAGCTGAGGCCGAAGGGCATGTGGGTATAGCGAAACACTCCGACATGCGTCACAAAATCTGTAAGGCTGCGGCTGTCAGGGTGCAGCGGAACCTGCAGGTAGCCTTGGCGAAGGTCTAGTTTTGTGAACAGGGAAGAGCCGTAGAATTGTGCGGCTAGCTCCTCCACTGTGGGCAGCGGATACCTGTCAGGTATCACGGCCTTGTTCACCGGCCTGAGATCGATGCATGGGCGCAGGCCCCCTGACTTTTTTTTCACCACCACCAGGTTTGAAATCCACGGGGAAGCATCAATGCGCTCGATGATGCCCGCGTCCAAGAGTTTTTGCAGCTCGGTGGTGACGTTGTCGCGCAGGGCGAGAGGCAGGCGGTGTATGGGCTGAATCACCGGATGTACCTCAGGCTTGAGGAGGGGCTGGTGGCCAAAGGCGGTGAGGCAGCCCAAACCACTGAACAGAGCAGGCCAGCGCTGTTGCCACGGCGAGCCAACAGACAAGATGGCGGCCCCAGAATTGTCCACCAGGGTGAAACCCAGCTCACAAAACAAAATCAAAACCCATGAGTGGATGGTCGTCGGCGGCCCAGGCGTACGTGGAGGTGGGCTGTCGGTTGAGGGAACAGAGCGACAGACCCATGAAAAATGGTTCTGCCTGCCACATCGTTGACACCTCTGTCCCTTAGCAGTACCTTGGTTTGGAGCTCGACTCTGGTGCGATGATGAGCCACAATTACCACAGGCCCGGCGTGCTGCCGTACCCTGGCATGCTGCAAAGTTCACGTCCAAGTAGTCCTCAGGGAAAACCTCCCCGGGAGGCCCCATGGGTAGCGCCACCGTTTGAGTTAGTAGCATGGGTCTCGGGGGAAAATAACTAGAGGAGGGAGCTAACTGTGATACTAAGGCTGCTGCTGACTCAAGCTGGAAAGCTATATCCACTGCTCTTGCTAAAGTTAGCTTGTCTGTCATCATTAGCAACTTTTCTCTGAGCTTTGGGCTATTAGTGTGCTCAGCCAGCTGATCCCGTATCAGTTCATCTTCCAGCACCCCGAATTTACAGAGGCTGGCTAGTCCCCTCAGATCAGCCACGTAATGGTGGATGGACTCACCCGCCTGTTGCTGACGTTGCCAAAAAACGATCCGCCGGAGCATAACATTTTGTGGAGCAGCAAAGTGTCCAGTGAGCAGTGTAACACAGTCACTATATTTCGGAGCGGGTCCGAGAGTCCGAAGAATCCGCTGTCCCTTGCTGCCCAGCGTGTGTATCAGCAGGGCTTTCTTCTGTTCGTCGTTAGCATCAGCTAGCCCCGCGGCTACTATGAACGTTTCGAAGGACTCAAGCCAGCGAACCCACGGGATCGGCGGTTCGCCGGCAGTGCGAGGAACGGGGAGAGAGGTGAGAGTTGAGAATCCATAATCCTCGTCCCCAATGTTGTGTTTAATAAGACTATGAACTACGACTTTTAGGTTGACCCCAAAACTCCCGGTCACACCGGATGTAACGCATACATAACACCTCCCTGTACATTTTGGGTTCTTTCATTTTTACAGCATTTTCGGTGAACTCTAGCTTTTGCTCACAGAGGGATTCTCTTGGTTTGCAGTCTTGCATGTCAAACCTCTGTAGTATTTTGTTTACATACCTTCCCTGTGTTATTTGTATACAACCTTCTGTCTGATCAAAGTCAACACCCAGGAAGTATTTCAGTTTGCCTAAGTCTTTCATTTTAAACTTAGCAGTTAGCATTATTTTGATATCTTTCAGTGCTTTTTTTTTGTCAACCAATATGATTATGATGACCTTTTCACCATGTTTCTCTTTTGAATACACACAGTGGTCAGCAGGATTTTGCACGAAATCCTCCTCACTTAAGTGTGAATCTAACATTGCGTTCCACATCCTGCCTGACTGCTTCAAACCACACAATGATTTCTGTAGCTTACAAACTACATTTTCACTTGTATTTGTCTTCTTCTCATAACCTACTGGTTGCTCTACATATATTTCACAGTCTATCGGTGCATGCAGAGCTGTCTTGACATCCACTTGGTGTAGAATTACATTATCTTGTACCGCTTTTTGCCTCGTCATTTTAACCCTCTCTTTGTTTGGGTAGTACACTAAGTAAGCTGGGCTTTTTTTGTCATTGCCTACAAAAACACCTTGGTCACAGCTAGAGTGTCACAGCTAGATCTTCCCCTTCTCTTGTCTGTATGTGAAGCACTCAGATCCAAACTGCATTTTGGACACATTTGGTCAGTTAACATTTAGTATGGTGTCTGTTTTGTGCGTCTACTGTAGCACCTATTCCTTACATGGGCTGCTGTCTGGACAGCATGATTCCACAGCCTATTAGGTAACTGGCTTTCTAACACCTGCCCATTTCAAAAAGTGTTGGCCAGCCTCTTTCTGCCGTGCCATTTTGGTGAGGCGTATAAGACGCATATGTTTCGTGTCTAATCCTGTTCTTGTTTAACAGTGCCTGCAAACCCTTGCTTGTAAACTCTTTTCTATTATCTGAACGGATACATTTTACTTCTCCATACGGAGCTATGTCTGCTAGGAACTTTTCAGTAGCTTTTGTTGTGTCACTTTTGGATTTAAGGAAATATACGAATACAACACTAGAGTTATCGTCTGTGAACAACTATCTATGTCCCTCTATGGACTTGGTTTGCATAGGACCGGCTAGGTCAGTATGCACTATCGTCTGACTGTATGCAAACTGGACCCACTCCAGTTTGCATACAGACCATACAGGTCTGTAGACAACGCCATCTCCCTGGCACTACACATGGCCCTGAAGCAAGTCAAATCAAGTCAAGTCAAGTTTATTGACACTTCACAGTTTACACAAGTGTAAGCAATGAGTGAAAATCGTATGTGCAATACCTGACACAACAATAAAAATAAAAATAAAAAGTTAAATATATAAAAATGCAATATATTAAATGCAGTATGTCAGTAAAAGAGCAATATATATATATAAATCAATGTAATAAAATGTACATTGTTATATGCTAAACACCCTTGTTCAGCAGCCTGCTAAGCAGTTCCCATACCAGGCAGTGATACACCCTGTAAGAACACTCTCGATTGTGCTGGTGTAGAATATTCTCAGGATGCGGGGGCCCATGCTGAATTTCCTCAGACGCCTGGTGCCCCCACCTGTAACTTGATTATGGACTAAGATTGGAAACAACATTTCATCCACTCTGGTCCTCAACACCGGAGCACCCCAAGGCTGCTGCCTCAGTCCCCGGCTGTACTCGCTGTACACACATGACTGTACTGCCACACACAATAATCAAATTATCAAGTTTGCAGACACCACAGTCATCGGCCTGATAAGCGAGAGCGACGAAACGGAGAACAGAGATGAAGTTGTCCAGCTGATTCAATGGTGCAACAAGACTAAGGAGCTGATCATGGATGTCTGGAGCCACCGGGGCACCCACTCCATTATCAGCCTGGACGGGACACCGGTGGAAGTCGTCAGCTGCTTCCGTTTCCTAGGGTTACAGATTTTGGACAACCTGGCGTGGACCCGCAACACGGAGGTCATGCTGAAGAAGGCCGGACGTGCTGGTGGTTTTCTTCCATGGACCTTGAGAAAATCAGGATGTTGTCCAGGTACACCACCACAAAGACGTTTAGCATGTCCCTCAGCACGTCATTCACAAGGCCTTGGAAAACCCTGGGGGCATTGGACAGACCGAACGGCATGACGTGGTACTCATAGTGGCCGAGATGGGTGTTGAAGGCAGTCTTCCACTCGTCACCCTCCCTGATTAAGTGGTAAGTGGTAAGTGTTACGAAGGTCCAATTTGGTGAACACCCGGGCGTGCGTGAGTGGCTCGAAAGTGTAACTAAGAAGAGGCAGGGGGTACTAATTCTTCACCGTGATGTCGTTCAGTGCCCGATAGTCTATACAGGGCCTCAGGCCACTGTCCTTCTTAGCCATGAAGAAGAAGCCCCCTGCGAGGGGTGAAGACGATGGCTTTATAATGCCTGAGGCTAGGGACTCTGCGATATAGTTATGCATCGCCTCCTTCTCCGGCTGGGAGATGTTGTAGAGCCGCCTCTTAGGTAGGGCGTCCCCAGGAAGGAGGTCGATGGGACAATCATAAGGCCGGTGAGGGGGAGTGAGAGGGCTCTGTCCTTACTAAACGCCGAGGTTGTGATACATGTGAGGCACCCCAGTGATATCTGCCGAAGAGAACACAGGCCTGGAACCTCTGGACGGAGACAGGGCAGAACGCAGACAGGTAGCGTGACAAGTTGTACTCCAGCCCAAGACCCGCCCAGACGCCCAGGAGATGTGAGGGTTGTGCATCTCCAGCCAGGGTCTATCCAACACTAGAGGCGCCGTGGGGGCGTGCAAAACAATGAAACAAATGGACTCAGAATGATTTCCCAAAAGAGTGAGCGTGAGAAGTTCAGTAGCGTGCGTAATAGTACCCAAAGAATGCCCGTCTATGACCCGGGGAGAGAGAGTGCGATCTAACGCCACCAAAGGGACCCCCGCCTGGCGGGTTAGAGTTACATCAAGCAGACACTCGTCTGCACTATGAGAGCGCCAACAGACAAGGTTTCCGTACCCCAGACTAAGGTGGCCGGGAAGAGATGATTAAACGTATTACGGGGCGGGGAAAGGGATGTTTTGCTCACCCATATGCCCCTTACTGGTGAGCTCGGCCGTTTGGGCGGGTTGGGCATGCTCTGACATAATGTCCCTCCTTCCCACAGTAGAGGCACTGTTGGTGGGACATCCTGTACTCTCTTTGAACTGACGAAAGGTGGGATCGGCCGATCTCCATGGGCTCTCCGGGCCCGGACGTTAACCTGGCAGCAAAAATCTTGCTTGAGCAGGGGGTAATCGGTGGCATAACCCCCGTCGCTGTTCACCAGTGCTATCGCCCAGCTAAGAGCTCTGTTGGCAAGGAGGGACATCACGAAAGCAATCCTGGCCCCACCGGAGGAATACTTGGACGGCTGATGTGTGAACAGTAACTCGCACTGAGCTAGGAACCCACGGCACTGGTTCAAATCACCTCCGAACGCTCTGGGGCTAACCAAACTGGGCTCGGCGCAAAAGACTGACCCTGCGGGGACATCGGGCCAGCTGGGACATAGGACGAACTGGTTCCAGGACCGGAACCTGGGGCTGGATATGTGCGGACGGCAAACGCGTCCAGAGAGCGCTGGATGGAAACGAGGGCTCCGGACATAGCGTCCACCTTGGCGGTGAGGCTGGTGACCGTACTGACGGTAGTCTGCGACGTGTTCTCCAGCACCGCAATCTGGGACTGGACCGAGGGAAAAGCCTTTCCCAGTTCGGCCTGCAGTTGGGTAAGTTCGATGGCTTATTTGGTTACAATCTTGCGTAACTCGAACGGTGTCCCGCGCCCTGCTTCTGGGTTCCCAACTTGGCTCATTTTTGCCGTGGTTATTCTGTTAAGACCCAGCGAGACCGGCTAGCAAAATGTGCCAGAGAACCCAGAAGAAGAGACAGGACACTCAAAACAACGGAAAATGTCTGTACTGAAAAATATCCACGAACTCAAAAAACAACAGGGTAGGGTAGGATAGGTTACGTGGTGTGGTCGACGTGGGGAGATGGTCCAGAGGGTGGAACGTGGAGAGGGTCCTTGGTGCGGGGGGGGAAGGTTAGGACGAGACGTGACGTAGTCAGAGCTGGAAACACAGGTTCACGTGTAGGAGGGAGCCATAATGTTTTTAAAAAAGGCCTAAAAACACATCTTTTTAGAATAGCTTTTTACTAGATAAAAAAAAACAAAACACTGGTTGCCATGCCGGCGTAAACGTCGCTGCTTTTATTCTGTAAACCATTTTTACTCTGTAGCACTTTGAGTTTTGCCCACGCAAATTAAAAGTGCATTATAAATATAATTTATTATTATTATTATTATTATAAGGTTCTCAATAACCAAGCGCCCGACGTCGGTCTTCGGCAGCCATAAGAAGGGTAGATCCCAGGTTTCCAATAGCCTCAGCAGGCCCGATTCTGATGGGCAACACCTGGGATCGATTAGAGTGTGGGGGCACAACATTATGTTCCTCTTGTTCCACTACTTGCTCTTCAATGGGTTTTGTTCCTTTGGTTCCACTACTTGCTCTTCAAAGGGTTATGTTCCTCTGGTTCCACTACTTGCTCTTTAATAGTAATGCTTTACACTGAGGCTCTCCAGCACACACGCACGCACACGCACACACACACACACACACACACAGAAATAGGTTACAATAACACACACACACACACACACACAAACAGAAATAGGTTACGATATAGGTTACGATTCATCTTGGATGAGATCCTGAAAGAAGAGGTTGATAACAGTTATGAAGTATGATGCCTAATATAATGGAGAGTCAATCCACTTTTATATTTCTGAATCTACTGAACCTGAAATGACTCGGAATGTTGTAAATATGAATGAATGAAAATACCTTCATTCATTTCACATGGATGTGTTTACTTACCTGTATATTTATATACCTTTAATTCTGCACATATCTCATACATACTTTATAAGTTTTTTATAGCTGTTTTTATACCTAGTAGACTGTCTTTACAACTTATTCCATTGTACTTGTTGCAAATCGCCAATCAAACATCTTGTATCTTGTATCTTGTATCTTGTATCTTGGATGGCCATAGCCTATACCTCTTGAGCTTCCACCTAACAGAAAGTTTTGGCATTCATAATCAGGGTTTTCTTTATTTGACTGCGTAAAGAGGAAGTAGACATGTATGTTTGGTTAACCACAGACACTTTCTGCAACAGCAGCTTCCTTCTTACAGTAAGTCTAACCTTAAATTGTATCGGATAACTTACATATATATGTTCAATAAACAACTGATATTATAGGGATTCATTAAAAAGTATAATAATAATATTTTGCTTATGCACTGCTTATATGGTTGTCTCAGTGAAAATATTATGTTTTTCCGCTTTTTCTGTCTTTAGTTTTGACCTGCATGTGTTGTCGGAGAGATCTCTGAACAACACACTGAGAGAAACAAGCTATGAATCTTAGATCAGCAGCCAGAGGACTTAGCTTACTAGCTTTCCTTCTGTCAGTACCAGGTTAGTACACTTAGTTGAACTGGTTCAATCTGTAACATGACATGCAAGCAACTGAGGCTGAGGAGAGGCTGAAACAACGGTGTTGTAACTAGATGTCACATCTACAGAATGGACCTCGACAGCTGTGTTTGGTTTAGAATACCAAACAAATAGAACAATTACTTCAGCCTCTTATAGTCAAAGTTGTGTGTAATTGTTTTAGAGAACAATATTCTGCTCATTATAATAGTTTACATTGCGTTACATTATGTTGCATTTCAGATTACAATACAGATGTGTTCCTGGTTGCTATGTAACTTCTGTTAAATCTATAAATTGATGGGTTGATTTAATTCCTATTTAAAGTATATCACTATCTGTATCTCTATCTGTATCACTTACTGTATCACTATGTATATCACTAGATATATCACTATCTCCATCACTAGCTGCATCACTCTTATCTCTATCTCTATTTCAATCTCTGTCACTATCTCTATCACTATCATGATCTCTATCACTAGCTATCTCACTATCTCTCTATATCACTAGCTATATCACTGTCTCTATCACTATCTTTTTATCTATCTCTATCACTATAACTAGCTCTATCACTATCTCTATCGCTACCGCTATCTCTATCACTAGCTTTATCACAAGAACTATAACTATAACTTTAACTAGCTGTATCTCTATCTCTATCACAGTCTCTATCACTATATGTACCGCTAATAACTATCTGTATCACTATCACTATCTCTATCTTTCTCTCTATCACTATCTCTATCACTCATTCCTCTCACAGCTCAGTGGTCAGCATCTATAGCTTCAGCTCCACCCAACCTCCATCCTCTTTATGTATCTTGTGATCATCCACTCCATCAGCTGCTTGTTGTGTCTTGTTTATTCTCATTGAGATGTTTGTTTTTTACAGCACTACACGGTAAAGATGGCTGGACAGTCACCTACACATCTAGTAATGTCTGCGCTTTAAGAGGATCAACAGTTGACATCATTTGCTCCTTTAAATACCTGTTATTACCCGTTACCCATAATTACCGTACCACAGTGGAGGAAAGACTGTGGTTTACTAAAGAACGCAGCAATCAGCCGTTTGATCTGAAACAAGATAAAGACTATACAGATCGTGTTGAATACAGCTGTGTGAAGACAAGCTGTTGGTCTGCCTCAGGCTGTGAGGAAGTGTGTACCCTGAGTATCAAACACCTGACACAGAGTGACTCTGCTGTGTACAAGTTTAGGTTCATAACAAACCAACCGAATGGGGGATTTACTGGTAGCCCTGGAGTGACATTAACTGTGACCGGTAACTAACTTATTATTAACATGTCTATTGCATAACGTGTGTGTGTGTGTGTGTGTGTGTGTGTGTGTGCATGCTTGTGTGTGTGTGTATCTGTGTATGTATCTGTGTATGTATCTGTGTGTGTGTGTGTGTGTGTGTGTGTGTGTGTGTGTGTGTGTGTGTGTGTGTGTGTGTGTGTGTGTGTGTGTGTGTGTGTGTGTGTATATGTGTGTATGCGTCTGTATGTTTCAGTGTGTAACTACATTTGTTCTGTGACCCAGATCTACAGGTCCAGGTGTCCATTCCTTATCCCCAGACCCATCCTACATTTCAAGAGCTTAAATGTCACAGTATGTGTGCTCTAACTGCTAGTCCTGACTACCTCTGGTACAGGAGTAGACAGCATATACATACTGGAATGTACTACAGGGGCTACATTAACTCTATAGAAAGCTATTGGTGTGCTGTTCGAGGATACCAGCATCTTCCCTCTCTTCCAGTGTGTAAGTCAACTCCACAATATACTGACATGACGCCAGATATAATGAACCTTTAGGGTAAAGAATGTAGATTTGGCTCTCTCAAGCCTCAGGCTAACAGTAATTAAGGGTACTGGTACCGGTACTTGAGCCGTTTCAGATTGAAGAGAAACAGAAGCGCAAAACTTGGTGTAATGCACCCTAGGGTTAAGATCTTTGTTCTCTGATGATTCCATGCCTCTGTCAGCAGTCACTCTTGTGACTCAGACTGTGTCCTGTCAGCAGTCACTCTGGTGTCTCAGTTTGTGTGTAAATCCATCATGGCTGCACCCTAGTGGTGAAATGTGATCTGTACTATAGTACAATGCATAGTACGATACATAGTAAGCCCTTTGTAGACAGTAGCTGTGATTAAGGGCTATACACAAAAAAATTGCCTTGACTTGACTTGACTAGTAACGAGTGGACACACATAGGTACATTGACCCTTTCTACCTATTTTGTTTCAGTTTCACCTCAAGAGACAAATTAATTAATTCATTCATTCTTTCTGTGGCCCACTTGGTCGCCTGTAGCTCACGGTCCCTTGGACATAGTAGTCATTCCTAAGTGACAAGGCTCTGTCCTGTTAGGAGGACGGTTCTCCACCTTGTTGTCTCAAGGCTCCCTCCACGTTGGGATCGTACTCTACATTCACTCTAGCTCTAGCGTTTCGCTAACCTTCAGTGTACTTTTTGGTCAGCGTGCGAACTTAGAGACACACGTAAGCTGCTCTTTAATGATAAACTGGATGCAACACGAGGCATGAAAATGACTCTTCTATTGCTTTCTTTATTAATACACATTTTATTATCTAATGAAATGCAAATGTCAACAGACTCTCCAAGGACCCCCTGGGTGGATGTGAGTCCCTCTGGTGACATAGAGGAAGGCAGCTCAGTGACTCTGAGCTGCAGCAGTGATGCCAACCCAGCAGCTGACTACACCTGGTTCAAGGTTAATACATACAGTCTCCGCTCCAGATACATAAACCAGGGACAACAGCTTGTCTTTGGTCCCATCCAGTCTTCACACTCTGGACAATATCTCTGTGAAGCTAAGAATGTGCTAGGGACAACGTCCTCCTCCTCCATCTCCCTCGATGTGAAATGTGAGTAAAACACAACACAGTATAATAACATAACACAGATGTTAAAGTCACAACCATGTCCAGATGAAGATGAACCATCATAATTCATCCCTTATTCGGTTCACTTCTCAAACGTGTTCTTTACATTGTCATTCATATAAAAGCACATCATGTTTTCCCAATGACCTCTAGACGGGCCTAAACACACATCTGTGTTATCAAGTCCCTCTGAGGACATAAAGGAGGGCAGTTCAGTGACTCTGAGCTGCAGCAGTGATGCCAACCCAGCAGCTGTCTACACCTGGTTCAAGGTTAATACAGGGTTAATAAGTCTCCACTCCGGATACATAAATCAGGGACAACAGCTTGTCTTTGGTCCCATCCAGTCTTCACACTCTGGACAATATCTCTGTGAAGCTAAGAATATGCTAGGGACAACGTCCTCCTCCTCCATCTCCCTCGATGTGAAATGTGAGTAAAACACAACACAGTATAATAACATAACACAGATGTTAAAGTCACAACCATGTCCACATGAAGATGAACCATCATACTTCATCACGTATTCGGTTCACTTCACAAATGTGTTCTTTACATTGTCATTCATATAAAAGTACATCATGTTTTCCCAATGACCTCTAGACGGGCCTAAACACACATCTGTGTCATCAAGTCCCTCTGAGGACATAAAGGAGGGCAGTTCAGTGACTCTGAGCTGCAGCAGTGATGCCAACCCAGCAGCCGACTACACCTGGTTCAAGAACAACCAGCCTCTGCTCTGGGAACCACGTCAACGTTTGACCTTCCCATCAGTCAGCTCTAATGACAGAGGAGCGTACCGCTGTGAAGCACAGAACAAATATGGACAGCTCAGCTCTAAATCGGTATTCATAGATGTCAAGTGTAAGTGGTAAAAAACAATCATAAATAATATTAAGAATGTTAATCGGTGATGTCTAATATGCAAACACCTTTGATATATCCGGTCTTGCAAAATGTTCCTTTGGTATTCATGCATTTCTGTATGCCTGTAAAAACCATGAACCACAGTAGTATTGTGGTATAGAGAGTAATCTGTATTAGTAGAGACAGTATTCTGTCTCATACTGACTCTACTGTAGTGTGTGCTGTACAGTTTCATGTCTTTAGGAGGAACATTGATCATTTATGTTCATAACAGACTCTCCAAGGACCCCCAGGGTGGAGGTGAGTCCCTCTGGTGACATAGAGGAGGGCAGCTCAGTGACTCTGAGCTGCAGCAGTGATGCCAACCCAGCAGCTGTCTACACCTGGCTCAAGCTTAATACAGGGTTAATAAGTCTCCACTCCAGATACATAAACCAGAGACAACAGCTTGTCTTTGGTCCCATCCAGTCTTCACACTCTGGACAATATCTCTGTGAAGCTAAGAATGTGCTAGGGACAACGTCCTCCTCCATCTCCCTCGATGTGAAATGTGAGTAAAACAAAACACAGTATAATAACATAACACAGATGTTAAAGTCACAACCATGTCCACATGAAGATGAACCATCATAATTCATCCCTTATTCGGTTCACTTCTCAAACGTGTTCTTTACATTGTCAATCATATAAAAGTACGGACGTCACAATTTCATAGATGTCGAGTGTGAGTGGTCAAAAACAATCATAAATAATATTAAGAATGTCGAATATGCAAACACCTTTGATATTGGTCATGCAAAATGTTCCTTTGGTATTCATGTATTTCTGTATGCCTGTAAAAACCATGAACCACCGTAGTATTGGGTTAGAGAGAGTAATCTGTATTAGTAGAGACAGTATTCTGTCTCATACTGACTCTACTGTAGTGTGCGCTGTACAGTTCCATGTCTTTAGAATGAAAATTTATAATTTGTGTTCATAACAGACTCTCCAAGGACCCCCTGGGTGGAGGTGAGTCCCTCTGGTGACATAGTGGAGGGCAGCTCAGTGACTCTGAACTGCAGCAGTGATGCCAACCCAGCAGCTGACTACACCTGGTTCAAGGAACAGCAAGACTCAGTGACGCAATCAGGACAGAACTACACCATCACTCATGTCACCCCTGAGCTCGGAGGACATTATTACTGCCAAGCTCATAATGCAATCGGACGTCACAATTCCACCTTGTTGTTCGTTAATGTGACGGGTAATTTTTCCTTTAAGAGAGATCACTGTTTAAAGGAGCAACCAAACTCTTGAATGAAACCTCAGCAAAATCCTGGCTGAAATCCAGTGTTGACACTTGTATTAACTTTGGTGCTGTGTGAGCACCCTGGTTAAACATGTATCACATTTATAATATGTATTCATCAATTGGAGATGTGTTACATTTCATTGTCCTATAAATATTGAGTTATTGGTCATTATACTGCATTACTTCTGGTCCTGATATTTTTGTATCCTTCTAATGGTAAGTTCACATGAATCAAGTGTTGAATCACTGCTTTCCAGAGACATCATCATCGTCATTATCGTCATCATCATCATATTTAGTAGGAACCGTTGCTGTCTTACTGGTCACCATACTCCCCCTGCTCTTCCTTTGGATGAGGTGAGATATTCTTATTCTCTCTCTCTCTCTCTCTCTCTCTCTCTCTCTCTCTCTCTCTCTCTCTCTCTCTCTCTCTCTCTCTCTCTCTCTCTCTCTCTCTCTCTCTCTCGTGTTTAACATTAATTTCTTCTGCTGCTTCTTTATCTTTATGTTCTGTTCACCAGAAGAAAGACAGCTTCCAGAAAAGCACATGTCCCGGGAGGAAGGCAAGATATCGGGGTGGAGGTGAGCGACAAGAACCTATTTTTCACTAACAAAGCCATTACTAAGACCCACAGTGAAGCTACCCCCGAAGCCACGCCCCCAAACAGTAGAGCTAACCCAGAGGCCATGCCCCCAAACAGGAGAGCTACCCCCAAGGCCACGCCCCCAAACAGTAGAGCTACCCCCCGAGGCCACGCCCCCAAACAGTAGAGCTACCCCCGAGGCCACGCCCCCAAACAGTAGAGCTACCCCCGAGGCCACGCCCCCAAACAGTAGAGCTACTCCCCGAGGCCACGCCCTTAAACAGTGGAGCTACATGGAGGCCAAGCCCCCAAACAACAACATGTGCAACAACAACGTGTCGTTCTTTAGCTGGCTCTGTTACTTTTCTGACGATGCAGATATAATGGCCAAAAGCTGAGCTCAAAGAGAAATCATTAAGCTGTGTTCTATTTTTAAGAGATTACTGCCTCATACAAGCGTTGTGAGAAACTCCTGGACAAGTTGCGCCATTTGTCCAATTTGGATGACTAAATGTACTCTTCTGTCCTCTCAGTCACTTCCTGTTCCTGTGTATGGCAACGTCTCAACTCTGACCGATCGCTCGGCTGCTGCAGCACAAAGAGAACCAATAGAAGAGCAGGATGATCTTCACTATGCCACCATCTACACTTCCTGCTCAGAGAACCAGGTCCAATCAGATCAGAAAGAGCAGGTCCTTTACTCTTTGGTCAACATTAAAAGACCCAACGCTGTCCCTGAGTAAGCATTTCTTTATAATTCTAGACCAAAATGAAACCAAAATTCAACTATGTGTGGGACTTCATCAACCCAAGGGAGACTTTGAGGACATTTCTAAATCTGTGTAACAAACTGAAGTTCCTAACTTCTCATTATCTCTTTTTCACTTCTTCTTTTCAGGGACAGTGACCAGTTATACAGCACCATCAATAAACAACCCAGAGTTTAAATCAGTATGATTTAGATAGTGGGTTGGCTTTGTAAGTGGGTGTACTTTAATGTGTCTCATTCATTCAGTGTAAAATGTCCAATTGTTTGTGTGTATAGGCTTCTACTTAATAATAATTAAATAATAATAATTATTATTATTATTATTATTATTACTTGTGATGGCCCTGCTCCTGTGAGGGCAGGTCCTAAAGGCACCACCTGCTGGTTGTCTGAACGTACTGCACTTGTAAGAGCAGGTGGTTGTGAGTGGCAGTTAACAGGCGGCAGTATAGCTCAGGAGGTAGAACAGTTGCCTCACAACCGGAAGGTTGTTGGTTGATCCGTGGCTTCTCCTAGCAAAAAAACTGTCAAGGTGTCCTTGAGACCCTAACCCTTACTGCTCCCCAGGCGCTGTATAAATAGCTGACCGCTGCTCTTAATACTAGGATGGGTTAAATGCAGAGAAATTCCTTTTGCTGTACAGCAAGTATTTGAATAATTATATAGTGGCACTACTTATTGGTTTGTATTTTAGATGACGACTCCCTCTTTATGTTAAACACGTGCTATTGCATGCATAATATCAGATTGGCTGATAGGGTTACACCTGCTGATGCTACACACCTGGCCTCTGTCCGCAAATTCAAACTGAATGGAAGGGGTCCCTGAATCTGAAACTATTTTCTAATGGTGGGGGTCACACTTACACCTGGTGGTATACTAAAATATATAATATCAGGCCTTTAAAGGCTTGTGGCTTCCCCTCATCCTATCTTTCTCTGCTGCTGTCCAGGGATGCCTTCCAATAGTCTGTCTACAGCGGTTCCCCTCTGGCTTTCTGCTAAATCTCCAGAAGTGTTCCTTGATCTTCATTGTACTGACGTGCCGTCTTGGGCACTGAGGTTGATACATCAGTGGATCCTCATATTGGTTTCTGTTGTTCTGCTTTACACACAAACCTTATTGCTCCATGTGTACATGTCACCCTTACATCTCACGACCTGACCTGCATGCCCCATTTAGATATGTGTTGTAATCTTTTGATTTCTGTCAATAAAAACCTGATGAACTCTACTTTACTGTTTCGTGGTCGGTTTATGGTTGCGACGGCTTGAGGTAGTCGTAACACACTCTTCAATTATACAAAGAATGGGATCTCACCAAGTTATGTTTAAGCTGTGAATGTTAAGCCACACACGGATTGTTGTTTGCTGAACCCCGAGGGGTAGTGCAGAAAGAGTCAGAGGCAAAAAGGAGTTTAGAACCCGTAGGCGTCTTTATTCAGATAAAGCTCCAAGGAATAAACTGATATGAGGTGTGAACAATCAACTATGTGTGTGTCAATTATGGAAGTAAATAATACAATGTGTAAAGAGACTTACGTGAGTGCGAAATGGAAATCCAAACAGGGGGTGTTGTATAATGTGCTGCGGGGAGAAGGCTGAAGTCCAAAATACAACACAAAAACATCCAGCGGTAAAAAAAAAAATCAAAGTAGAAAAACCCAACAAAGGAACAAACGAGAAAAATCGTCCAACGAGGAAATACCAGGAATCCACAGGAGATCAAGACAGGGTCTTCACTGGGGAACACGGAGGAGTATTGCCAGAGAGTCTCGGGTTGAACAACGGGAAAGTTCTGGCAACGAGTGACAGGGGAGCGGAGTCTAAATAATAGGGAGCCTGATTGGGAATAGGGAACAGGTGCGCTGACGTGACTACGGTCTTCTGGGACGGAGTGTTCTGGGTGTAGTAACCCCAGGTGGCAGAGAGGGGGAGGCAGGAGTAGAGGAGAGTCCTCTAACCATAGACCATATACTGTAGAGGCAATAAGAGCTCTTAGCCTATTAGTGAAGCCCAACCATAGACCATATACCATAGAGCCAATGAGAGCTCTTTGCCTATTGGTTGAGCCCAACAACAGACTATATAACATAAATATCTTTGGGGTCAGAAGTGAAAATGGGGTCTGGGATCATGGACCAAAGAGTTGTTGAACCGCCGGGGAGACGATGTGAGGCCTGTGATGTCATTTCTGCCGGACGGTGACAATGGTGGAACTTAGAGACATGATGATGATGATGTCACCTTCCTCCTGTGGCAAGCAGGGGACCTGAGGGCCACCAATGTGTGTGTGTGTGTGTGTGTGTACTCACACACATCAAATACAAAACCAAAACAATTCTCTCTCTCTCTCTCTCTCTCTCTCTCTCTCTCTCTCTCTCTCTCTCTCTCTCTCTCTCTCTCTCTCTCTCTCTCTCTCTCTCTCTCTCTCTCTCTCTCTCTCTCTCTCTCTCTCTCTCTCTCTCTCTGTAAGGATGAATAATAAGTAAGGATGAGTGGATTGTGTCCTCTCTCTCTCCAATGGTTAATCAGAGCTCGCCTGCCTCGCTCCTTGCCACTTCTCTCTTTAATAAATCATCCTTGGAGATGACAGGCCTCTGACGTCATTGCCCTCCATCACCACCACCACCACCACCACCACCACCACCACCACCACCACCACCACCACCACCACCACCAGAACCACCACTACCACCACCACAAACTCCACCACCACCAACACCTCCTCCTCCACCTCCAACACCACCTCCAGAACCTCCACCACCACCACCACCACCACCTCCACCACCAACACCTCCTCCTCCACCTCCACAACCACCACCACCACCACCACCACCTCCACCACCAACACCTCCTCCTCCACCTCCACCACCACCACCTCCTCTTAACGACCGGACACAGATACAAACACATGAACAACACACAGATACACACTCGATACACAACACACAAACAACTCAAAGATACGCACATGAAACACATTTACATTTACATTTAGGGCATTTGGCAGACGCTTTTATCCAAAGCGACTTACAAGGTGTACATTTGTTGAAGCAGACAATAGCATAACGCTGAGGTACGAGAACTTGTCACCAAAGAAGAGCATGCTGTTAAACTAAAGGACTACAAAAAATGACAACATTTCAGCTATCAAAAGAAGGCCAGTTTTAAATTTGCCAGTCACCAAATCTACCAAACACTCTTAGTATTCGTGTGCAAACTGTGTGTTCCTCCTCCTCTGACCCCTGGTTATCAGGTATGTTTGAGTGAAGACGTGAGGTATTTTGTCCCTGCAGAGCTACCATTCCATCCTGCGACGCACTAAGAAGCAGCAGAAGTCTGTGGGGCGGCATGCTCGCCTCAACCCCCTGGTCCTGCTGCTGGACGGGGCGCTGGTCAGGGAGCTGGAGACCATCCAGAGGGCTGTGCAGGAAGTAGGGTGTGTGTGTGTGTGTTTATGTGTGTATGTGTGTGTGTGATCCCCATGTTCACAGCCTGAGCTAAGATGCTAAACCCTACCTGCTCCTTAATGACCCCTAACCCTTACCTGCTCCTTAATGACCCCTAACCCCTACCTGCTCATTAATGACCCCTAACCCCTACCAGCTCCTTAACGTTATGGATCTGAACTCACTAAGTCACTCTGAATAAAAGCCCCTGCTAAATGACTAGATGAATAGAACAGAATAGATGACCATAAGACCAATGAACATCATATCACTATCAGTGTTTATGAAGAGACATCAAAGACCTTCTCCTCTCTAGATGACTGATCCAAACCAGCAACCAACAACGAGGGCATCACGGTGCTCCACAACGCCATCTGTGGAGGTCACTACAACGTTGTGGACTTCCTGGTCCGCATCGAAGCCAACGTCAGCGCCCCGGACAGCCATGGCTGGTAAATAACCTGTCCTGCATCCTGGCAATGCTGTCGCTATAGCGACAACACTGTCACCACACAACACTAAGCAACAACACTGTCACCACACTAACAACATCTCACCACACTAGCAACAACACTGTCACCACACTAGCACACCACACTAGCAACCGCATGCCTACAGCACCAATACTGTCACTATAGCAACAGTCCCCCCCCTCCCAGTCAGGCTGTAACCCCGGGTCTCCGTCCCCCCCAGGACCCCACTGTACTGCTTGGCCTCCTGTAACGACCGGCCCCTGTGTGAGTTCCTGGTCCGCAATGGGGCCG
Organism: Muraenolepis orangiensis; assembly: GCA_027704905.1. Classification (NCBI taxonomy): domain Eukaryota; kingdom Metazoa; phylum Chordata; class Actinopteri; order Gadiformes; family Muraenolepididae; genus Muraenolepis; species Muraenolepis orangiensis. Next base: position 1,316,076 of record CM050999.1, read on the forward strand.
CCGTCATGGCCGTCACTGAGAGTGATGGGACCAGTGCCGCACAGAAGTGTGACCCCTACGCCCCGGGTTACGAGGAGTGTGAGAACTTCCTGAGAGGTGAGGAGGAGAAAGAGCAGGAGTAGGAGAAGGAGAAGGAGGAGAAGGAGGAGGAGGAGGACACATACTTGCACACATATTTGTACACAAATACACACACACACACACACACACACACATGCGCACTCACATACACATTGAAACGCTTGCCCCTAAAAATAACAATGCAAATCATCATCCAGCACTCACACTATTCCTCTTCATGCCTCTGAACTGAGAGAAAGAGAGAGAGACAAAACGAGCCTTCACCCTGAACCCTGTAGCAGAAGAAGCATTAGCTCACCCCTGACCCCCCCCCCCCCCCAGGTGTGGAGGAGGCAATGGGTGCCGATAACAGCGGGGTGATCTACGCCCTGTGGAGCTACCCGGCGCAGGCGGCGACGAGCTGAGCTTCGGAGGGGACATGGTGACCATCCTGCAGAGGCCCGACGGTGTAGACTGGTGGTGGGCCTCGCTCTGCAGCCGCGAGGGCTTCGTGCCGAACAACTACTTCGGGGTACCAATTATTATTGCTTTGATTTTATGATTATTTGTATTTTTAAATTTTATTCTGGATGATATTTGGGTGTTTCTGTGTATGCTTATGGATGGTGGAAGGGATAAATGGAGATACGGTCCTATTCAAAGCGAGACTACATTGGTGCTGAACAAGATTGTAGTTGCTACAAATATGAGGTGAAAATTGTGGGCTTTGGGTTATAGAATAAAATAATGATATGGTCAGGTTTCGGGTTATGAGAGCAATATTTTCTCCCTTTTAGTTGTTGGTTAGTAAGCAGCTGAGATACAATGTGCTGAAGGCCTAACTCCTTAAATTCATGCAGGAATGTTTTGTCTGTCGGTTCCTGCGGCTGTTCCCAAAGGTCCGTCCCACGTCTCTGTGTTGATGGGCTGGTGGATCAGAGGTCGATGTTGTCTCGTCTACACCATGTCCCTCCACCAGGGGGAGCCGGGGAGGCCTGGCCTTTACCAGTAGACAGGAGGACACGAGGACGAGCTGGAAGGGACTTCAACTGATATGCATCTAGATCAAAATCGCTACAACTGTGAAAAGTACAAGAAGAGTTTGGCGTTTCGTTGAAAGCAAATGGAGGTGGAAAAAGAGTGTTTAAAACTAAAGTTTGAATCCTCACCAGGTGTCCGTGGGAACTGTAAGAAACTTGAACGTGTCCGTTGTTGTTTGGATTGGAGATATTTTCCCCCCGCCAGACAGGCTGGATCTGTTTCGGACCCGTCGTGGTACGCCTGTGATGGAAGGGTGTTGCTTCAATTTAGGGATGCATGAAATACCCCAAAATAATAATCTAATACACGGCCCAAATCTCAGAGGCCCACAGCGGAGCTCGGCTGGTCACGGCTGAGTTTTGAACCTGCTTTTTCCTGTCCAGAGCGAGCAGGGTACACAGCGGCCTACACAGTGAGTTTAATGTTGAAGTGTGACGTATCCAGTCAAACGTATTAGGCTATAGATTAGGGCAGGACATGGTAGCCTACGCATGTTAATTCACTAAATATTGTGTAGTTTATATTTATATTTTATATAGCAGGGTACTGATACATTATTCACCTAGCGGCCATATTGGATAGTTATTTGTTAACCATGACAACTCAATCCATTTATATTTAGTTCTGAATGCTCCCCACCAGGTAACATTTACAATGTGTTTCCATTGAGTTGTTAACAATTCTCGACTCTTTTCACTGTGTTGTCACTCTTGGTGAAAGTGATACCTGCCACGCTGGACCCATGGAAATTTGCATGAACTGTATTAACTTTTACCGTCAGGCAGGCGATACCGCAGTATCAAGTTCCGTACAAATAGACTCAGAGATAGCTTCCACAGTCAGGCCATCAGGCTGCTGAACAAGGGCGTATAGCATATAACAATGTAGATTTTATTACATTGATTTATATATACATATTGCTATTTTTCTGTGCCGATATATTGCATTTTATAAATTGCATTTTTATTTTTATTTTTTAACTGTATTCTATTCTATTTTATTGTATTTTTATTCTTTTTTTATCTAATTTTTATAACTGCTGTCTGTCGTCGGGTATTGCACATAAGATTTTCACACCACTGCTTTATTCTTGTACGTGTAAACTGTGAATTGACAATAAACTTGACTTGACTAAATGTACAGCAGTGATCCAAGCCCTCTCTTGTCCTCAGTTTATGATGTGTTTATGTGTTCTGAATCATGTGTATTTTGATGTCTCGTAGTTTTTTACCAGGACAGTAATCCTCAGTATCCTGTTTTGTTTTGTTCTCTATTGAGGGTTAATGTATTTTAGTAAATGTTTGATAATAAACATTACGAATACAATCGAAATGTATGTCATTAATGAAGATAACAACTTTCACAACTAAGGGGCTTAGTTAAATTATGTTAATTAGTTAAATTAAATATAATGAATTAATTATTATTAGTTAGATTAGTTATTACATTTTGTTGTGCGTAATCAAACTAATATATATGCGTATATATGCGTACATATATATGTATATGTACATGGTATAAATATTTTTTATCCACAGGACACTTTAACCACTGGGATTGTTTCATGTAAAAAATATTTAAATCATTTATGTAGAATGTGTTATTACTGCAAACATGATTAATGTTATTTTAAATAACTCAAGCCTTATTTATCTGTTGAAAATCTATGTGGTGCTTTTAAGAAGAGGAGAGCTTGTTTTCTTTGTTAGAGGCTTACAAGCAGAGACCAGATCCAATTAGTTGTTAGTTAGTCTACCCGTGTGTGCAGCCATCATTTCATCTCAGGTAATCTATATTTTTTGTTCTTATAAAATATTAAACAATTCAATTTGGCGATGATGAGTGTTTAACTCAGCGGTTTCCTGCGTAAGACACATTATACTTGTTTTATATACACTTATATACTGTTATACTTGTTTAGCCGTCCGGCGGATTTATTTAGTTGTCTCACATGAACTTGCCCATGAACAGACACACTGAGGCGCGCAAGCCTCACACGCTCTTCGTGACTCAGGTGACTCAGAGTACGTGCTCTGCGTAGTGACGTCACCTTCTTAACAACATATCAACATATTACCGTAAGAACAGGTAACCGTAGTATACACAGTATCAGCAGTAGATAAGTACATACATTTTACAACGTAAATGTAAATACCCCCACTCAATCTTCTTCTACTGTGTTCTCCACATCAAAAACAACAAAAAAATAACACTTTTTCCCTTATGCCTATACCCTTTACATTTACATTTACATTTAGGGCATTTGGCAGACGCTTTTATCCAAAGCGACTTACAGGTGTAAGTCATTACACCTGTAATGACTTACAGGTGTTGACTTACTTTGTTGAAGTAGACAATAGCATAACACTGAGGTACGCGAACATAAAAAAAGAGCAGTTCACAAGCATTCATATTAACAAGATGAATAACACAATTTGGTACTGCCAGGTCACCTGCTTAAGTAGCTGTGATAAGAGCGTGTTATCAACATTAAGGATATACACTTGCTAGAATATCCAACATGCTAAGAGCTATTAATGTCAGGACTTAAGCAAGTTAGGGGTTCACAAAGGTGAAGGAGGGTTCATGGAGAGTCTAGGTGGACTCTGAACAGGTGGGTCTTGAGTCTCTTGCGGATGCTGGCGAGGGACTCTGCCGTCCTGACATGAGACGGGAGTTAATTCCACCACTGTGGAGCCAGAGCCGTGAAGAGCTGGGTCTTGGAAGGAGTGATGCTTGGTTGTCAGCAGTGAAGGTCGAACAAGTCGCCTGGCAGATGTTTAGCGGAGCGCTCCGGCTGGGATGTAGGGCTTGACCAACGCCTGGAGGTAGGCTGGGGCAGTTCCATTGACTGCCCTAAAGGTCAGCACCAGAGTCTTGAACTTGATGCGAGCATTTACCGGAAGCCAGTGGAGATCGCGGAAGAAAGGGGTCACGTGGGAGAATTTTGATAGGTTGAATACCAGGCGTGCTGCTGCGTTCTGGATGCGTTGGAGGGGCTTGATTGAAGAGGCGGGGAGTCCCGCCAGGAGAGAGTTGCAGTAGTCGAGGCAGGTGATGACGAGCGCTTGGACCAGGATCTGCGCCACTTCACGTGTGAGGAAGGGCCGGATCCTGCGGATGTTGTAGAGGGCAATTCTGCAAGTTCGGGCCACCGCGGTGACGTTGGCATTGCAGGACAGCTGGTCATCTACCACCACACCAAGGTCTCCTTTAAGTACCAAACATATCTCTGGAAAATGTCTGTAACTTGAACTTGGTTACAGGTTTTGTTAACATATCTGCAACATCACTTTTCCTCCCTTCACAATTTCCCTTATGAAATTATACATTATGTCAATGTGCTTGCATTTCTGCCTGCTCTTCTTTGCTAGGGCTATGGTACCCTGATTATCCTCATACACTTTTGTCTGTGCATAGTACATGCACAGTATACAATGTCTCTGGCTTCAGCCAGAGACATGTATTCTGCTTCACATGTGCAAAGAGCCACTGTTGGTTGTTTTCTTGACTTCCACGAGATCAAAGAACTGCTCTCACTTAGACTGACACAGTACACTGTTGTGCTGCGCCTGTCTGTCACGTCAGCAGCCCAATCAGCATCTGTGTATACGCGTAGGCCTAGCTTATCTTTGTCACTTCTCCTGCAGCATAACTCTTTTTCTGTTGTCCCTTTTAGGTATCTGAGTACATGTTTTACTGTGAGCCAGTGTTCCTCTGTTGGCTCAGCGAAGTATTGAGACAGCTTACTCACTACCAAGCCCAAATCAGGTCTAGTGCAAGTGGATAAATAGATCAAGATCCCTACTGCCTCCCTGTACATTTTGGGTTCTTTAATTTTTACAGCATTTTCAGTGAACTCTAGCTTTTGCTCACAGGGGGTTTCTCTTGGTTTGCAGTCTTGCATGTCAAACATCTGTAGTATTTAGTTTACATACCTTCCCTGTGTCATTTTTATACAACCTTCTGTCTGATCAAAGTCAATAGCCAGGAAGTATTTCAGTTTGCCTAAGTCTTTCATTTTAAACTTAGCAGTTAGCATTATTTTGATATCTTTCAGTGCTTTCTCATTACTGGCTGCAATTATCAGATTGTCAACCAATTGATTATGATGACCTTTTCACTATGTTTCTCTTTTGAATACACACAGTGGTCAGCAGGATTTTGCACAAAATCCTCCTCACTGAAGTGTGTATGTAACATTGTGTTCCACATCCTGCCTGACTGCTTCAAACCACACAATCATTTATGTAGCTTACAAACTACATGTTCACCTGTATTTGTCTTCTTCTCATAACCTACTGGTTGCTCTACATATATTTCACAGTCTATCGGTGCATGCAGAGCTGTCTTGACGTCCATTTGGTGTAGAATTAGATTCTCTTGTACCACTTTTTGCCTTAGCTGTCTTAGTCATACATTTTACCAACCTGTGTTTCTTAACCTTCTCTTCGTTTGGGTAGTACACTAAGTAAGCTGGGCTTTTTTTGTCATAGCCTACAAAAACATCTTGGTCACAGCTAGAGTCAATCTTCCCCTTTTCTTTTCTGTATGTGAAGCACTCAGATCCAAACTTCTGCATTTTGGACACATTTGGCTTCCTGTCAGTTAACATTTAGTATGGTGTCTGTTTTGTGCGTCTGCTTTAGCACCTATTCCTTACATGGGCTGTTGTCTGGACTGCATGATTCCACAGCCTATTAGGTAACTGGCTTTCTAACACCTGCCCATTTCAAAGTGTTCGCCAGCCTCTTTCTGCCATTCCATTTTGGTGATCCGTATAAGGCGCAGATGTTTTGTGTCTAATCCTGTTCTTGTTTAACAGTGCCTGCAAACCCTTGCTTGTAAACACTATGTCTGCTAGGAACATTTCAGTAGCTTTTGTTGTGTCACTTTTGGATTTAAGGAAATATACGAATACAGCACTAGAGTAATCGTCTGTGCATATCTATGTCCCTCTATGGACTTGGTTTGCATAGGACCGGCTAGGTCTGTAGGGGCTTCTCTGCTCTCCTATCTGAGTCTCTGTTTCTGGTGTGGATAAACGTGCCTTGTGTACATGTTTCAAATAACTGGACTGGTCTGATGGCCCTGCCTTTTATTTCCATGCCTTCTACTACTTCTTGTAATTGTTGTACTTCGTAATTTAAATGACCCAAAAATTGTTAGAAATTGTATAAGGTAAAACAATTTGTAATACTCATGGATGTCAAACATTGTACCGTCTCGGCTTGTCATGACCCTTTCTCCTTTCCTAAAGATGACGGTGGCTGTTTTGTCTGTTGCTGTTGCAACTGAGAAGATGTCTTGGGGGTATGAAGGCATATACAACGCTCCACGTAGCATTGCGCTGACTTGTTGTCCAGTTTCGTCGAACAAGAACACAATCGTATCTCCCCTTCGCTGTGCGACTCCACTGCATTTGGTCCCGTCTGCCAGCTCCACTGAATGCGCACCGGGCTGGAATGTGTCGTCGAAGCTCTTGAATTTCCTGATGTCATTGATGATGTGGGATGTGGCCCCCGCATCCACCATGAGGCCTCTAGTCTGGACGTTGTCCGGTGGCTTCCATGGTCGGCTCTCCACGTTACTTGCTTTGAAGAGAAAATCTGTCTTTTTTCCAGTACACCATCCTGTATATCTTTCCGTCTGCACGTAGAGTCCTGGTGTGTGTTGCTCTTGCAGTTTTTACACCATGTCTTTCGTCGACATGCTTTTGCCCTGTGACCTTTTGTGCCGACACACCATGGGGGTCCTCGCTTCTTAGGTCATTAGCATTTGTCTTGCCGGGTCCCTGGCCTGGTCTCGCATACATTTTCATTACGTTGTCTGACGACTCCGCTGCATTCATCTTGTCAGCCTGTTCATAGTTTTGCAGTCTTCTCTTAAAGTCTATGAACGTTACTTGATGTTCCTTCTGGGTTACATGTAGGGCTAGCAGCTTAAAGGAGTCCGGTAGCCTGTTTAGAATCATAACCTCTGATGCTTCGTACATGACCAGTGACAAACTCTTGTCGTCTATGACGTAACATCTGCCTTGTTCTTCGTGTCTGCCGCCAACTCCTCTGCGCTAATTTTTAGCTTTAAAGTGTGTAGGTGCCCCAGAAACCTTGTCTCCCAGAGTCCATACTTTCTTTCATCTCTGTCGAATATAAGCTGAAACCACATACCACTCGTTGCACATGTTGCTAACACGATCTCGTGGCTGCTAGCTAAACTTGACTTGCTAAGATAACATTTTTGTTAACTTTTCGTTTCGGCGTGCTATTTGCCTCACACAAACTTCTTCTTCGTATTTTTGTCTGGGCCCATAACCTGATGAGTGTTTAACTCAGCGGTTTCCTGTGTAAGAAACACACACACACACACACACACACACACACATGTGTAGTCTCTATAGGCACCCTACGCCTAGTGCACAATATTGACCAAATATGGTATTGTGGTATTGTTCACGAATATTTGGATGTCGATATTATTACCATATTCTTAAACATGTGTAAATACACAAGTTATGAGGAACAAACACATCCAAATATATTCATAACGTATCTCAACACTGGTTGTGAGCTGGTACACAGATATGTTCTGGCCAGCTTTCTCAAAGTGGGGCATTGGCATGTATTTCAATGTTTAGGGTAAATATGCCAAAGAGCTCTTCTTACTAATACTCAGGGCAAGATTCAGGTAACAGACTCCAGTTATGATTACTTTGCCTGCTGTTCAACAATGACTTCTATTCCTCAAATGGTTTTGATAAACACATATCCATGAATGGGTTCCACTGCTTGCTCTCAGTGGGTTATGATCCATGCTTCAAAGAGACAACCATTGTGCCGTTACTCAAAAATACCAAAGTAACAAGCCTCAATGACTATCACCGGGACACCGGTAGAAGTCGTCAGCTGCTTCCGTTTCCTAGGGCAACAGATTTCTGTCAACCTGGCGTGGGCCCGCAACACGGAGGTCATGCTGAGGAAGGCACCCCAATGCATCTATACCTTGTGGTGCCTCAGGAAAAGCGGAATAGGACAACGGTGGCTAGAGAACTTTTACTGTGGCACTGTAGAGAGCGTCCTGACGAGTGGCGTCACTGTGTGGTACAGCAACACCACTGCACAAAACAAGAAAGCCAGCCAGAGGGTTGTGAGGACAGCAGAAAAGACCATCAGGAGGAGATCTTTAGGACCAGAAGTCGGAAGAAGGCCATCTCCATCACTAAGGACTGCAACCACCGTCTGGTCGCCGTTTTCGCAGCATCCATACAAGGACTACCAGGTTCAAGGATAGTTTTTATCCACAGGCAGTGCACCTACTGAAATGCTAGGAGTGCTGCCACTATCATACCATTGTCATTAACATTACACTATCAAACTTTGCTGGACTTTCTGGACTCATTACAGTTACTGCACTCTTCTGCACTGTAATGCACTGTATTCATGATGCTACTACTGGCACTTATTTATAATATTATTGCACAATTCAACATGTACATATGATCCATCAGTAACTTTATTGTTTTTCTTATGTTCTTATTCTTATGCATTTTTATTGTGAATAGTATTTTTATAGTATTGTTTTAGAAATTCATACTGAATGAATGAATGAAGTTTATTTTACGGTCTTGTTTACAGACAAGTCAAACACACCCGTGTGGACTTGCAAAAAAATAAAAATAAAAATAGAAAATCACAAATTTACATATTCAAGGCAAGCTCACACACAAAATCCAAAATCAACTACCGAAAAAAAGGAATAGGCTGAAGCACATGCTTATTTTTGCCTATCCTTTACAAATTCTTAAAAACGAAATATATTTTAATATAAGAAAGAAAAACTTAAAATATGCTGCAAGATATAATTATTATTTTTTTTTTTTTAAAGAAAAAAACAAATGTTTGATGTTTTGCTCAAAACTGTACTCCTGAATTATTTTATCCTTTAAGGCTTTTTTAAATCTCCCCTGAGAAGTACACAACTTCAACCCGTCACTAAGGCTATTCCATCATTTAACTCCCAAAATTGAAACACATCTAGCTTTTACATTAGTTCTTACCTTTTTACATGTTTTAAGAATACACAACCCTCTTAAATTATACTTTCCTTCTCTTGGTTGAAAGAGACATCGAATACAAACTGGTAGGCTTTTACTCTTAGCACGAAAAATGATTTCCAAGGTTTTTATGTACACCATATCTACAAATTTTAATGTGCAGGACTTTATGAATAATGGATTTGTCGATTCAAGGTAACTAGCTTTGTTTATTATTCTAATAGCTCTTTTCTGTAGTTTAATAATAGGATCTATATTTGTTTTATAAACATTCCCCCAGACCTCAACACAATATGACATGTATGGCACAACAAGTGAAAAATACAATATATGCAAACATTTCTGATTAAACAGCTCCCTTGTTTTGTACAGAATGCCAACAGATTTGGCTAATTTACCTTTGATATATTGTATATGTGGCTTCCAACAGAGTTTGTGATCTATAATCACACCTAAGAATTTTGTTTCATATACTCTTTCAATTTCGGTTCCATTTAAATTCTGTTTAATTTCACAGTCGGTAGGAACACCACCAAATACCATACATTTAGTTTTGTTTTCATTAAGAGACAACTTATTCCTATCAAACCATTTCTTTAACTTTATCAATTCCCTTTCTACTGTTTTCAATAATTATTTTATGTCCTCCCCTGAACAAAGTAAATTAGTATCATCAGCAAAGTAAAAATATCATTTAAATAGAGTATAAATAACTTGGGTCCCAATACGGAACCCTGTGGAACACCACAAGTTACTCTTCTAAGATGTGATTCTGTATTATTAATGTTTACATATTGAAACCTATTATTTAAATAACTTCTTAACCAATGATGAGTGACACCTACATACTGCGGGAGGGAATGGGGAGTAAGCATTCCATTGTACTTGTTGCAAATGGCCAATACAAAAAATCTTGTATCACAAACAAAAACTAACTGAGAACTACGAAGAGGAACTGGACTGGGTCGTGACAATCTTCATCTGAGGGGAACGACTCAACTCCTAGCTGTGGCTTTTAAGACTTAATAAAGAAGATGACACACACACTCTATTCTAAAAAATGTGTTAATACACAAGTTATGAGGAACAAACACATCCAAATAGATTCTTAACGTATCAAAACACTGGTTGTGAGTTGGTTGCAGGGGTACACAGATATGTTCTGGCCAGCTTGCTCAGAGCGGGGTATTGGCATGTAATTCAATGTTTAAACTAGGGTAAATATGCCAAAGAGCTCTAAATACTAATAATGAGGGCTGGAAATCAGGTATCAGACTCCAGTTATGATGTATGATTTATTCGCCTGCTGTTCAACAATGACTTCTATTCCTAAGTGGTTTTGATAAACATATCCATGAATTGGTTCCTCTGGTTCCACTATTCGATCTTAAATGGGTTATGTTGCTCTTAAATGGGTTATGTTCCTCTGGTTCCACTACTTGAACGCCCATACGTTTGTATTTCATTGCCAATGAGAGCACTCACTCTATAAGTTATATTAAATCCATTGTATTAAACAGGAATCCTTAGTGTCACGCTTTGTGGCTGGTCTGGTGTGTGACCTGCTTTACACTGAGGCTCTCCAGCACACACACACACACACACACACACACACACACACACACACACACACACACACACACACACACAGAAATAGCTTACGATAAAGGTGTTCATTTCACTTGTATACTTTAAAAGCTTCATCTACACCTTGGATGAGATCCTGAAAGAAGATGTTGATAACAGTTATGAAGTATGATGCCCAATATAATGGAGAGTCAATCCACTTTTATATTTCTGAACCTACTGAACCTGAAGACTGTACTCGGAATGTTATAAATATGAATGAATGTAAATACCTTCATTCATTTCACATGGATGTGTTTACTTACCTGTATATATGTATATATTTATATATATATACCTATAATTCTGCACATATCTCATACATACTCTATAAGTTATTGCATACCTGTTTTATACCTAGTAGTCTGTCTTTACATCTTATTCCATTGTCCTTGTTGCAAATCGCCAATCAAACATCTTGTATCTTGTATCTTGGATGGTCGTAGCCTATACCTCTTGAGCTTTCACCGCACGGAAAGCTTTGGCATTTACCCTTTGGTCCAATGTTTTAAAAACCCATAATGACCGGTATCTGCGCATACCCCAGGGTTGATTAAATCGAGATTATAAATTCGACCCCATTCCTCTCCTCGCCATTCTAACTTATATATCCATTTTCCATCTCTGTTAAGTGACCAGGTTAGGTGGTGATTCTGCTTAAAAACTGTTGACCAAGGAGTTTGATACATGATGAGTATATCCAATTGTATTTGCAGCTCGCAGTAGTTGCGTGTATGGAACTTTTATGGACAGATTTGAGTACTGTGTAGGTACTGTCACGGTTATGGTGGTTGACAGGGGGCGTGGCCAAGCCGCGTGCGCTGACGGCGCACACACACACCTGTCAGCAATTGTCTGACAGGTGTGTCTAATCACTTATCACCTCACCCGGGGCTATATATACCCTGGCGTCCTGTTACCCCTTTGTTATGTCGTATGTCGTACTTTATGCTTGCTACTTTGTACTTGGTACATTCTGGACGGAATCGTTACGTCGATGTCCCGGAATCCAGATTCATTGCCTGTCCCGCATCACTCGCCGGTCTATACCTGTCGCTACTTCGACCTCCCGGTATCCAGACCCCTCGCCCATCCCAGACTACTCGTCGGTCTATACCTGTCGCTTCTTCGACCTCCCGGTATCCAGACCCCTCGCCTGTCCCGGACCACGCGCCTGTCTACTCCCTGCCGGTACTACGCTGATCCGACTTCCTGGTTTCCAGACCCCTTGGCTGTCCCCGTTCACTGTGTTTTGTTTGCTTTAAATAAAGCTTTATGTTATAGCTCAACTGTGTCTTGGTCTGCATTCTGGGTCCCACCAAATGACCCCGTCGTGACAGGTACAGCCTATAGTAAGACATTCAAACAATAAGACATCAACCAATCACCACCATCTGTTAATGTGGTCTGAATTTAATCAGGTTTTTTTATCCAGTATTTGACTGCATAAAGAGGAAGTAAACATGTACGTTTGGTTAACCAGTTACCACAGACACTTTCTATAACAGCAGCTTCCTCCTTACAGTAAGTCTTAACTTTAATTGTATTGTGTAACATACAAACATGTTCAATAACCAACTGATGTTAGAGATTCATTAAAAATTATAATAATAATATTATGCTTATGTATTATAGTTGTCTCAGTGAAAATATTATGTTTTTCTCCTTTTTATGTTTTTAGTTTTGACCTGCATGTGTTGTCGAGAGAGATCTCTGAACAACACACTGAGAGAAACAAGCTATGAATCTTAGATCAGCAGCCAGAGGACTTCTAGCTTTCCTTCTGTCAGTACCAGGTTGGTACACTTACACTGTGAACATTTAGTTGAACTGGTTCAATCTGTAACATGACATGCAAGCAACTGAGGCTGAGGAGAGGCTGAAACAACGGTGTTGTAACTAGATGTGACATCTACAGAATGGACCTCAACAGCTGTGTTTGGTTTAGAATACAAAACAAATAGAACAATTACTTCAGCCTCTTATAGTCAAAGTTGTGTTGTAATTGTTTGACAATATTCTGCTCATTATAATAGTTTACATTGCGTTACATTATGTTGCATTTCAGATTACAATACAGATGTGTTCCTGGTTGCTATGTAACTTCTGTTAAATCTATACATTGATGGGTTGATTTCATTCCAATTTAAAGTATATCACTATCTGTATCTCTATCTGTATCACTTACTATATCACTATGTATATCACTATCTCCATCACTAGCTGTACTATATATATATATATATAATATATAACTATCTCTATTTCTATCTCTGTCACTATCTATATCACTATCATAATCTCTATCACTAGCTATCTCACTATCTCTCTATATCACTAGCTATATCACTGTCTCTATCACTATCTTTTTAACTATCTCTATCACTATAACTAGCTCTATCACTATCTCTATCGCTACCACTATCTCTATCACTAGCTTTATCACAAGAACTAGAACTATCACTTTAACTAGCTGTATCTCTATCTCTATCACAGTCTTTATCACTCATTCCTCTCACAGCTCAGTGGTCAGCATCTGTCGTTTCCAGCTCCACCCAACATTCTCCATCCTCTTTATGTATCTTGTGATCATCCACTCCATCAGCTGCTTGTTGTCTTGATTGAGAAAGTGTCTTGTTTATTCTCAATGAGATGTTTGTTTTTTACAGCGCTACACGGTAAAGATGGCTGGACAGTCACCTACCCACCTAGAAAGGTCTGCGCTTTAAGAGGATCAACAGTTAACATCCTTTGCTCATTTAAATACCCTAAACAAATTAATAATTACCGTACCACAGTGGAGGAAAGACTGTGGTTTACTAAAGAACCCAGCAATCAGCCGGTTGATCTGAAACATGATAAAGACTATACAGATCGTGTTGAATACAGCTGTGTGGAGACAAGCTGTTGGTATGCCTCAGGCTGTGAGGAAGTGTGTACCCTGAGAATCAAACACCTGACACAGAGTGACTCTGCTGTGTACAAGTTTAGGTTCATAACAAACCAACCGAATCGGAGCTATACTGGTAGCCCTGGAGTGACATTAACTGTGACCGGTAACTAACTTTTTATTAACACTATTCTATTGCAAAACCTGTGTGTGTGTGTGTGTGTGTGTGTGTGTGTGTGTGTGTGTGCGTGTGTGTATATGTGTGTATGTGTCTGTATGTATCGGTGTGTAACTACATTTGTTCTCTGACCCAGATCTCCAGGTCCAGGTGTCCATTCGTTATCCCCAGACCAATCCTCCCCGTCAACAGCTTAAATGTAACAGTATGTGTTCTGTAACTGCTCGTCCCTACTACCTCTGGTACAGGAGTAAACAGTATATATATACTGGAATGTACTACAGGGGCGAGATTAACTCTGAAGAAAGCTATTGGTGTGCTGTTCGAGGATACCAGCATCTTCCCTCTCTTCCAGTGTGTAAGTAAACTCCACAATATACTGACATTACGCCAGATGTAATGGACCTTTAGGGTAAAGAATGTAGATTTAGTATGAATGGACTCCAACGGTGTTGGCTCTCTCAAGCCTTAGGCTACCAGTAATTAAGGTTACTGGTACCGGTACTGGAACCGTTTCAGATTGAAGAGAAACAGAATCGCACAACTTGATGTAATGCAGCCTGGGGTGAAGATCTTTGTTCTCTGATGATTCCATGCCTCTGTCAGCAGTCACTCTGGTGACTCAGTTTGTGTCCTGTCAGCAGTCACTCTGGTGACACAGACTGTGTCCTGTCAGCAGTCACTCTGGTGACTCAGTTTGTGTGTAAATCAATCATGGCTGCACCCTAGTGGTGAAAGAGTGAAATTGTAAAAAGCATTTCTTCAATGTTATCCATTAAGGAAGACATCGTACCATAGTACGATGCATAGTACGATTCATAGTAAGCCCTTTGAGACTGTAACTTTGATTAAGGGCTATACAAAAAATTGCCCTGACTTGACTAGTAACAAGTGGACACACATACGTACATTGACCTTTGCTACCTATTTAGTTTCAGTTCCACCTTAAGAGACCAATTAAGCATTCATTCATTCTTTCTGTGGCCCACTTGGTCGCCTGTAGCTCACAGTCCCTTGGACGTAGTAGTCATTCCTAAGTGACAAGGCTCTGTTAGTAGGACGGTTCTCCACCTTGTTGACTCAAGGCTCCCTCCAAGTTGGGATCGTACTCTACATTCACTCGAGCTCTAGTGTTTCACTAACCTTCAGTGTACTTTTTAGTCAGTGTGTGAACTTAGAGACACACGTAAGCTGCTCTTTAATGATAAACTGGATGCAATACGAGGCATGAAAATGTCTCTTCCATTGCTTTCTTTATAAATACACATTTTATTATCTAATGAAATACAAATGTCAACAGACTCTCCAAGGACCCCCTGGGTGGAGGTGAGTCCCTCTGGTGACATAGAGGAGGGCAGCTCAGTGACTCTGAATTGCAGCAGTGATGCCAACCCAGCAGCTGACTACACCTGGCTCAAGGTTAATACAGGGTTAATAAGTCTCCACTCCAGATACACAAACCAGGGACAACAGCTTGTCTTTGGTCCCATCCAGACTTCACACTCTGGACAATATCTCTGTGAAGCTAAGAATGTGCTAGGGACAACGTCCTCCTCCTCCATGTCCCTCGATGTGAAATGTGAGTAAAACACAACACAGAATAATAACATAACACAGATGTTAAAATCACAACCATGTCCACATGAAGATGAACCATCATAATTCATCCCTTATTTGGTTCACTTCTCAAACGTGTTCTTTACATTGTCATTCATATAAAAGTACATCATGTTTTCCCAATGACCTCTAGATGGGCCTAAACACATATCTGTGTCATCAAGTCCCTCTGAGGACATAAAGGAGGGCAGTTCAGTGACTCTGAGCTGCAGCAGTGATACCAACCCAGCAGCCGACTACACCTGGTTCAAGAACAACCAGCCTCTGCTCTGGGAACCACGTCAACGTTATACCTTCCCATCAGTCAGCTCTAAAGACAGAGGAGCGTACAGCTGTGAAGCACACAACAAATATGGACAGATCAGCTCTAAATCGGTATTCATAGATGTCCAGTGTGAGTGGTCAAAAACAATCAAAAGTTATATTAAGAATATTAATCGGTGATGTCTAATATGCAAACACCTTTGATATATTCGGTCTGAACCACAGTAGTATTGTGTTACAGAGAGTAATATGTATTAGTAGAGACAGTATTCTGTCTCATACTGACTCTACTGTAGTGTGTGCTGTACAGTTTCATGTCTTTAGGAGGAACATTGATCATTTGTGTTCATAACAGACTCTCCAAGGACCCCCTGGGTGGAGGTGAGTCCCTCTGGTGACATAGAGGAGGGCAGCTCAGTGACTCTGAACTGCAGCAGTGATGCCAACCCAGCAGCTGACTACACCTGGCTCAAGGTTAATACAGGGTTAATAAGTCTCCACTCCAGATACACAAACCAGGGACAACAGCTTGTCTTTGGTCCCATCCAGACTTCACACTCTGGACAATATCTCTGTGAAGCTAAGAATGTGCTAGGGACAACGTCCTCCTCCTCCATGTCCCTCGATGTGAAATGTGAGTAAAACACAACACAGAATAATAACATAACACAGATGTTAAAATCCCAACCATGTCCACATGAAGATGAACCATCATAATTCATCCCTTATTTGGTTCACTTCTCAAATGTGTTCTTTACATTGTCATTCATATAAAAGTACATCATGTTTTCCCAATGACCTCTAGATGGGCCTAAACACATATCTGTGTCATCAAGTCCCTCTGAGGACATAAAGGAGGGCAGTTCAGTGACTCTGAGCTGCAGCAGTGATACCAACCCAGCAGCCGACTACACCTGGTTCAAGAACAACCAGCCTCTGCTCTGGGAACCACGTCAACGTTATACCTTCCCATCAGTCAGCTCTAAAGACAGAGGAGCGTACAGCTGTGAAGCACACAACAAATATGGACAGATCAGCTCTAAATCGGTATTCATAGATGTCCAGTGTGAGTGGTCAAAAACAATCAAAAGTTATATTAAGAATATTAATCGGTGATGTCTAATATGCAAACACCTTTGATATATTCGGTCTGAACCACAGTAGTATTGTGTTACAGAGAGTAATATGTATTAGTAGAGACAGTATTCTGTCTCATACTGACTCTACTGTAGTGTGTGCTGTACAGTTTCATGTCTTTAGGAGGAACATTGATCATTTGTGTTCATAACAGACTCTCCAAGGACCCCCTGGGTGGAGGTGAGTCCCTCTGGTGACATAGAGGAGGGCAGCTCAGTGACTCTGAATTGCAGCAGTGATGCCAACCCAGCAGCTGACTACACCTGGTTCAAGGTTAATACAGGGTTAATAAGTCTCCACTCCAGATACACAAACCAGGGACAACAGCTTGTCTTTGGTCCCATCCAGACTTCACACTCTGGACAATATCTCTGTGAAGCTAAGAATGTGCTAGGGACAACGTCCTCCTCCTCCATGTCCCTCGATGTGAAATGTGAGTAAAACACAACACAGAATAATAACATAACACAGATGTTAAAATCCCAACCATGTCCACATGAAGATGAACCATCATAATTCATCCCTTATTTGGTTCACTTCTCAAATGTGTTCTTTACATTGTCATTCATATAAAAGTACATCATGTTTTCCCAATGACCTCTAGATGGGCCTAAACACATATCTGTGTCATCAAGTCCCTCTGAGGACATAAAGGAGGGCAGTTCAGTGACTCTGAGCTGCAGCAGTGATACCAACCCAGCAGCCGACTACACCTGGTTCAAGAACAACCAGCCTCTGCTCTGGGAACCACGTCAACGTTATACCTTCCCATCAGTCAGCTCTAAAGACAGAGGAGCGTACAGCTGTGAAGCATACAACAAATATGGACAGATCAGCTCTAAATCGGTATTCATAGATGTCCAGTGTGAGTGGTCAAAAACAATCATAAATAATATTAAGAATGTTAATCGGTGATGTCTAATATGCAAACACCTTTGATATATTCGGTTTTGCAAAATGTTCCGCTGGTATTCATGTATTTCTGTATGCCTGTAAAAACCATGAACCACAGTAGTATTGTTTTAGAGAGAGTAATCTGTATTAGTAGAGACAGTATTCTGTCTCATACTGACTCTACTGTAGTGTGTGCTGTACAGTCTCATGTCTTTAGGATGAAAATGTATCTGTGTTCATAACAGACTCTCCAAGGACCCCCTGGGTGGAGGTGAGTCCCTCTGGAGACATAGAGGAGGGCAGCTCAGTGACTCTGAGCTGCAGCAGTGATGCCAACCCAGCTGCTGACTACACCTGGCTCAAGGTTAATACAGGGTTAATAAGTCCCCGCTCCAGATACATAAACCAGGGACAACAGCTTGTCTTTGGTCCCATCCAGTCTTCACACTCTGGACAATATCTCTGTGAAGCTAAAAATGTGCTAGGGACAACGTCCTCCTCCATCTCCCTCGATGTGAAATGTGAGTAAAACACAACACAGTATAATAACATAACACAGATGTTAAAGTCACAACCATGTCCACATGAAGATGAACCATCATAATTCATCACTTATTCGGTTCACTTCTCAAACGTGTTCTTTACATTGTCATTCATATAAAAGCACATCATGTTTTCCCAATGACCTCTAGACGGGCCTAAACACACATCTGTGTTATCAAGTCCCTCTGAGGACATAGAGGAGGGCAGTTCAGTGACTCTGAGCTGCAGCAGTGATGCCAACCCAGCAGCTGACTACACCTGGTTCAAGGAACATGAAGACTCAGTGACACAATCAGGACAGAACTACACCATCACTAAAGTCACCCCTGAGCTTGGAGGACATTATTACTGCCAAGCTCATAATGCAATCGGACGTCACAATTCCACCTTGTTGTTCGTTAATGTGAAGGGTAATTTTTCCTTTAAGAGAGATCACTGTTTAAAGGAGATACCAAACTCTTGAATGAAACCTCAGCAAAATCATGGCCAAAATCCAGTGTTGACACTTGTATTAACGTTGGTGCTGTGTGAGCACCCTGGTTAAACATGTATCACATTTATAATATGTATTCATCAATTGGAGATGTGTTACATTTCATTGTCCTATAAATATGGAGTTCTTGGTCATAATACTGCATTACTTCTGGTCCTGATATTTTTGTATCCTTCTAATGGTAAGTTCACATGAATCAAGTGTTGAATCACTGCTTTCCAGAGACATCATCATCGACATATTTAGTAAGAACCGTTGCTGTATTACTGGTCACCATACTCCTCCTGCTCTTCCTTTGGATGAGGTGAGATATTCTCTCTCTCTCTCTCTCTCTCTCTCTCTCTCTCTCTCTCTCTCTCTCTCTCTCTCTCTCTCTCTCTCTCTCTCTCTCTTGTGTTTGACATTCATTTCTTCTGCTGCTTCTTTATCTTTATGTTCTGTTCACCAGAAGAAAGAGCGCTTCCAGAAAAGCACATGTCCTGGGAGGAAGGCCAGATATCATGATGGAGGTGAGCAACAGGAACCCATTTTTCACTAACACAGCCATTACTAAGACACACAGTTGAGCTACCCCCGAGGCCACGCCCCCAAACAGTAGAGCTACCCCCCGAGGCCACGCCCCCAAACAGTAGAGCTACCCCCCGAGGCCACGCCCCTAAACAGTGGAGCTACCTGGAGGCCAAGCCCCCAAACAACGACATGTGCAACAACAACGTGTCGTTCTTTAGCGGCTCTGTTACTTTTCAGACGATGCAGATATAATGACCAAGAGCTGAGCTCAAAGAGAAATCATTAAGCTATGTTCTATTTTCAAGAGATTACTGCCTCATACAAGGGTTGTGAGAAACTCCTGGACAAGTTGCGCCATTTGTCCAATTTGGATGACTAAATGTACTCTTCTGTCCTCTCAGTCACTTCCTGTTCCTGTGTTTGTCAACGTCTCAACTCTGACCAATCACTCAGCTGCTGCAGCACAAAGAGAACAAATAGAAGAGCAGGATGATCTTCACTATGCCAACATCTACACTTCCTGCTCAGAGAACCAGCTCCAATCAGATTAGAAAGAGCAGGTCCTTTACTCTTTGGTCAACATTAAAAGACCCAACGCTGTCCCTGAGTAAGCATCTCTTTATAATTCTAGACAGAAAATAAACTTCCAATGTGTGGGACTTCATCAACCCAAGGGAGACTTTGAGGAGAACATTTCTAAATCGGTGTAATGGTGCCCTCACACCATAGCGATCACCAGTTGCCTATGGTTGCGAATAAATAATAGTGGTCATAAGTTCCGAACGCAACTCACACGCAACTAATAGGTTTAATAGGTTTGAAGTACCCAACAAGCACACAGATGATCGCAGACACACACAGAGTAAGTTCGGAAATTTTGGTTCAATAATTCTCTGCGAATGCCTGCCATAAATTTATACACAACAGGGTTGCAACAGGTACACTACGCACGCAACACGATCGCAACAGGTACGCAACTCATACGTTTTGAACGCAGGTCCAAATTTGAGGTATCTGGCCAGGTTTTGGGGTCACTTTTATCTGATTTCTTGGTAGCTTTCAACCATGTTGACTCTTCGATGACCAAATCAGAAGGAAACACTGAATCGGCTCCGCTTTTATAGGTTTTTATCACGTGACCGATATTCGCAAATACCACGCAACTAGCACGCAGGTCAAACTTAACTTGTAAGTTTTGAACGAAACTCAAAGGCAACTCGTAAGTTCTGCACGCAACCCACGCGCAACTCACACGCAACCCATAGGTCGAATAAGTTACAAATTGACAAATTATTGATTTTGGTTGCGTTTGGTGCCTATACAAATATTTTTTACTCATAGGTTTAAGCATACGCTATGGTGTGAGGGCACCATAACATAAACTAAAGTTCCAAATTCTCATCTCTTTTTCAGTTCTTCTTTTCAGGGACGGTGACCAGTTATACAGCACCATCAATACACAACCCAGAGTTTAAATCAGTATGATATAAATAGTTGGTGGGCTTTGTAAGTGGGTGTACTTTAATGTGTCTCATTCATTCAGTGTAAAAAGTCCAATTGTTTTTCTACATGTCCTGTGGGCTTCTATGTGTGATGGCCCTGCTCCTGTGAGGGCAGGTCCTAAAGGCCCAACCTGCTGGTGGCCTGAACGTACTGCACTGGGAGTGGTGGTGTTAAAGGCACCACCTGCTGGTGGTCTGAATATACTGCAACTGTGATAGGAGGTGTTAAAAGAGAACCAAACCCCAACACCACTTGTAAACTGACTCCCTCTATAGGTTAAACACGTGCTATTGCATGCATAACCTCTGATTGGCTGATAGGGTTAAACCTGCTGATGCTACACACCTGTCCTCTGTCCGCAAATTCAAACTGAATGGAAGGGGTCCCTGAATGAAGCTGAAACTATTTTCTAATGGTGGGGGTCACACTTACACCTGGTGGTATACTAAAATATATAATAAGATGTAATATGAGGCCTTTACAGGCTTGTGGCTTCCCCTGATCCTGGCATTCTCTGCTGCTGTCCAGGGCTGCCTTCCAATAGTCTGTCTACAGCGGTTCCCCTCAAGCTTCCTTGCTGTTGTCTCTGCTTTACACGCAAACCTTACATATGTGTTTTGTGTTGTTATCTTTTGATTTCTGTAAATAAAAACCTGATGAACTACTACCTTTACTGTTTTGGGGTCAGTCTATAGTTGCGATGGCTTGAGGTAATCATAACACACTCTTAAATTATACAAAGAATAGTATCTCACCAAGTTAAATGTTGAGCTGTGAATTCCCAAAAGCTTAGTCAGGATTCAGTTCTCGAACCATTGACCATATAACAAAGAGCTAATGAGAGCTCTTAGCCTATTGGTGAAGCCCAACCATAGACCATATACCGTAGAGCCAATGAGACGTCTTAGCCTATTGGTGGAGCCCAACCATAAATCATATAACGTACAGCTTATGAGAAGCATCTCCTCTCTCTTCCTCTCCTCTCCTCTCCTCTCCTCTCCTCTCCTCTCCTCTCCTCTCCTCTCCTCTCCTCTCCTCTCCTCTCCTCTCCTCTCCTCTCCTCTCCTCTCCTCTCATCTCCTCAACTCTCCTTTCTCCTCTTCTCTGCTCTTCCCTGTCCAACCGGCCCCCAGCGCTGATGTCATCCAGAGATGTCCAAGGTGGAAGGTCAGTCAGTCGTGATGACATCATGACAGCCATGTCTCCATCAGAACATAAAAACATCAATAAATATATCAATATCAATATCAAAACATATAAATAAAAAGTCAATAAAGTAAAATAACCATTTCAGGGGTCAATTCACCGATGCACAACCAGCACAGACGTCATTGCCCTCCATCACAACCACCACCACCACCAGAACCACCAGAACCTCCTCCACCACCACCACCACCAGCACCTCCTCCTCCACCTCCAACACCACCTCCAGAACCTCCACCACCACCTCCACCTCCTCCACCACCACCACCACCACCTCCACCACCACCTTCTCCTCTTAACGACTGCACACAGATGCAAACACACAACACATGAACAAAACACAGATACACACACACACACAACACATGAACAACACACAGATACACACATGATACACAACACATGAACAACACACAGATACACACATGATACACAACACATGAACAACACACAGATACACACATGATAATACTGTGACTTGTGTTAGCTCTATTGTTACTATGTTGCTCCCCTGCCTTCTATTATGCCCTCTTTAAAACCTCAGTGTTTTACCTGCTACCTTCACACCTAATATAGCACATTGCACAGTACAATAAATACATACACATATTCCACAGGCTTTAGGACCCAGGAGGAGAGAGAGCGAGAGCGAGAGCGAGAGCGAGAGCGAGAGCGAGAGTGAGAGTGAGAGTGAGAGAGAGAGAGAGCTCAGAGAACATGTTCTCCTCTTCCAACAGCAGAGTGGATGAGACCGGCGCTGCCCAGCAGCAGCTGGAGGGAGTCCAACCTGGACGGCCCTTCGCTGGCCCCCTCCCCCAAAAAGGTTATGATCTATTATGTTTAATTAGTTATTTCATAGATTCACCGTAAAGAGAGACAGGTCATTAAGAAGCATTAGTGTGGATTATCAATCCACATATGATAGCATTTCATACGCTTTATGTCCTTCACTTCCTATTTGACGCGCCAACTTCCTGTCCACACCCAGGACTCCCTGGCGGGATCCTATGTGCACAGCTCACTTCCACGCAACACGTGCATCGCCACGGCCCCGGAGACCCCGCCTCTCTCCCCCTTCCACGCCCAGCCAATCATCGGACGCATCTGCATCCCCCCTCCAGCGCTGGGAAGTGCCAGCGCAAGCCCATCCCCCTGTCTGTCATCATGCGCCTTCAGAACCCCCACTGGGCCGGGGCTCCTGTGGCCCCTCCCCGGGGGCTGGGGATGGGCGGGGATATCCCCATAGCCCCGCCCACACTCCGAGACATCCCGCCCACTTCTGACTTCCAGCCCGTCATCTATGGCGAAGGTGTGTCCCTGATTTCCCATCTGGGATTAATAAAGTATAGCTTAGGGTTAAATATTTAATAACGATAATACTATTAATACCAAAGGTTTAAGTTTGTATATAGGTTCAAATAAGCACAATTTTGTTTTTCTATTATATTGTATATCTATAACGTGCAGTATAGTTAAACATCATTATTATATTGTATATCAATAAACTGACCCCTGCAGTGCTGAACTCTGGCAACGTGGACGCAGAGCTAGAGAAGCTAGATCTGGTCCACTACATGCCCTCCATCCCTGAGTCTCCCGGTGGGTCAGAGCCCAGTGGCAGCACGGTAACGCCCCCGGCGAAGGTCCCCAGGCCCCTCAGGCCCCTCAAGGGGCAGCGACTCCTCGGATGGGGAGGAGTCATCGTCCTCTGCCCCCCCCTCCCCCGTGGTCACAGCCTCCTCCGCGCCCCAAGACCCTTACCCTGTAAGAAACTCTGTGTGTTGACCTAGGAGTGTGTATCATACGTCTCTCTTTGTCACGACATATGCATGCATATACATAACCTTCTAGTGCCGGCAATATTATTTATACATTTGTAAATGTGTCATTGCCGTGCCGGCATGCATGTTTAATGCAGAGAGGCAAACCGTGTGTTCCTCCTCCTCTGACCCCTGGTTATCAGGTATGTTTGAGTGAAAACGGGAGGTATTTTGTCCCTGCAGAGCTACCATTCCATCCTGCGACACACAGAAGTCTGTGGGGCGGCATGCTCGCCTCAACCGGGGCCGCCGTCATGGCCGTCACTGAGTGATGGGACCAGTGCCGCACAGAAGTGTGACCCCTACGCCCCGGGTTACGAGGAGTGTGAGAGCTTCCTGAGAGGTGAGGAGGAGAAGGAGCAGGAGTAAGAGGAGGAGGAGGAGGAGGAGAAGGAGGACACATACTTGCACACACATATGTACACAAATACACACACACACACACACATGCGCACTCACATACACATTGAAACGCTTGCCCCTAAAAATTACAATGCAAATCATCATCCAGAGCACCCACACTATTCCTCTTCATGCCTCTGAACTGAGAGAAAGAGAGAGAGACAGAACGAGCCTTCACCCTGAACCCTGTAGCAGAAGAAGCATTAGCTCACCCCTGACCCCCCCCCCCCCCACCCAGGTGTGGAGGAGGCAATGGGTGCCAATAACAGCAGGGTGATCTACGCCCTGTGGAGCTACCCGGCGCAGGCGGCAGACGAGCTGAGCTTCCGGGAGGGGGACATGGTGACCATCCTGCAGAGGCCCGACGGTGTAGACTGGTGGTGGGCCTCGCTCTGCGGCCGTGAGGGCTTCGTGCCAAACAACTACTTTGGGGTACCAAGGGGATTTGATTATTGCTTTGATTTTAGGATTATTTGTATTTTTTTATTTTATTCTGAATGATATTTGGGTGTTTTTGTGTATGCTTATGGATGGTGGAAGGGATATATGGAGATACGGTCCTATTCAATGCGAGACTACATTGGTGCTGAACAAGATTGTAGTTGCTAAAAATATGAGGTGAAAATTGTGGGCTTTGGGTTATAGAATAAAATAATGATATGGTCAGGTTTCGGGCTGTGAGAATTTCTCCCTTTTAGTTGTTGGTTAGTTTGTTTTTGAGCACCGTGCAGCTGAGATACAATGTGCTGAAGAACTTTCCGGACCTAACCCCTTAAATTCATGCAGGAATGTTTTGTCGGTTCCTGCAGCTGTTCCCAAAGGTCTGTCCTAAGTCTCTGTGTTGATGGGCTGGTGGATCAGAGGACGAGGTCGTCTCGTCTACACCATGTCCCTCCACCAGGGGGAGCCGGGGAGGCCTGGCCTTTACCAGTAGACAGGAGGACACCAGGACGAGCTGGAAGGGACTTCAACTGATATGTAACTAGAATAAAACACTACAACTGTGAAAAGTACAAGAAGAATTTGGCGTTTCGTTGAAAGCAAATGGAGGTTTTTATTGGGGCATGAAATGCCCCAAAATAATAATCTAATACACGGCCCAAATCTCAGAGGCCCACAGTGGAGCTCGGCTGGTCACGGCTGAGTTTTGAACCTGCTTTTTCCTGTCAGAGCGAGCAGGGTACACAGCGGCCTACACAGTGAGTTTAATGTTGAAGCGTGACGTATCCAGTCGAACCTTTTAGGCTATATATTAGGACAGGACATGGTAGCCTACGCATG
Source organism: Muraenolepis orangiensis (assembly GCA_027704905.1). Lineage (NCBI taxonomy): Eukaryota > Metazoa > Chordata > Actinopteri > Gadiformes > Muraenolepididae > Muraenolepis > Muraenolepis orangiensis. The sequence continues at coordinate 1,341,591 of CM050999.1, forward strand.
TTAATTCACTAAATATTGTGTAGTTTATATTTATATTTTATATAGCAAGGCACTGATACATTATTCACCTAGCGGCCATATCGGATAGTTATTTGTAAACCATGACAACTCAATCCATTTATATTTAGTTCTGAATGCTCCCCACCAGGTAACATTTACAATGGATTTCCATTGAGTTGTTAACAATTCCCGACTCTTTTCACTGTGTTGTCACTCTTGGTGAAAGTGATATAAATGTACAGCAGTGATCCAAGCCCTCTCTTGCCCTCAGTTTAAGATGTGTTTATGTGTTAGAATCTGAATCATGTGAGGGCCAAAGAGGAATTTTGATGTCTCATAGTTTTTTTTACAAGGACAGAAATCCTCAGTACACTGTTTTTTTCTCTTTTGAGGGTTAATGTATTTTAGTAAATGTTGAATAATAAACATTACGAATACAATCACAATGTATGTAATTAATGAAGATAACAACTTTTACAACTAGGGGGCGGTAGATAACCGCATTTACGCATTTTGATGCGTAATCAAACTAATATATATATTGCGTATATATATATATTTATTTATTTATTTATTTTTATCCACAGGACACTTTTCAACCACTGTGATTGTTCCATGTAAAAAGAAAATTCAATCATTTCTGTAGAATGTGTAATTATTGCAAACTATTATAATTAGATGTAACTCCAGCCTTATTCATCTGTGGAACATCTAAATTATATATCAATATTCTATATCTATGTGCTGGTTTTAATAAGAGGAGAGCTTGTTTTCTGTGTTAGAGGCTTACAAGCAGAGACCACATCCAATTGCAGACACGGAACACAGAGGGATGTCCTTATATATAATGATATAATGATAAATACACAAGTTATGAGGAACAAACACATCCAAATATATTCTTAACGTATCAAAACACTGGTTGTGAGCTGGTTCCAGGGGTACACAGATATGTTCTGGCCAGCTTGCTCAGAGCGGGGTTTTGGCATGTATTTCAATGTTTAAACTAGGGTAAATATGCCAAAGAGCTCTAAATACTAATAATGAGGGCTGGAAATCAGGTAACAGACTCCAGTTATGATGTATGATTTCTTCGCCTTCTGTTCAACAATGACTTCTATTCCTCAAGTGGTTTTGATAAACATATCCATGAATTGGTTCTCTGGTTCCACTATTCATCTAAATGGGTTATGTTCCTCTGGTTCCACTACGTGCTCTTCAATGGGTTATGTTCCTCTGGTTCACTACTTGCTCTTCAATGGGTTATGTTCCTCTGGTTCCACTACTTGCTCTTTAATGGGTTATGTTCCTCTGGTTCCACTTCTTGCTCTTCAATGGGTTATGTTCCTCTGGTTCCACTACTTGCTCTTCAATGGGTTATGTTCCTCTGGTTCCACTTCTTGCTCTTCAATGGGTTATGTTCCTCTGGTTCCACTTCTTGCTCTTCAATTGGTTATGTTCCTCTGGTTCCACTACTTGCTCTTCAATGGGTTATGTTCCACTGGTTCCACTACTTGCTCTTCAATGGGTTATGTTCCTCTGGTTTCACTACTTGCTCTTCAATGGGTTATGTTCCTCTGGTTCCACTTCTTGCTCTTCAATGGGTTATGTTCCTCTGGTTCCACTACTTGCTCTTCAATGGGTTATGTTCCACTGGTTCCACTACTTGCTCTTCAATGGGTTATGTTCCTCTGGTTCCACTACTGCTACTTCAATGGTTATGTTCCTCTGAGATCCACATTCTATGTTCTTCAATGGATTATGTTCCTCTGGTTCTGGTAAAACAGCAATATGTATATATAAATCAATAATAAAATATATATACACCTTGTACAGCAGCCTGATGGCCTCATTGAACGCCCATACGTTTGTATTTCATTGCCAATGAGAGCACTCACTCTATAAGTTATATTAAATCCATGTATAAACTGGAATCCTTAGTGTCAGGCTTTGTGGCTGGTCTGGTGTGTGACCTGCTTGACACTGAGGCTCTCCCAGCACACACACACACACACACACACACACACACACACACACACACACACACACACACACACACACACACACACACACACACACACACACACACACACACACACACACACACACACACACACACACACACACACACACACACACACAGCCTATAGTAAGACATTGAAACAGTAAGACATCAACCAATCATGGTAGCTGTGCACCACCACCATCTGTTTTTTTATCCTATATTTGCCTGCATGAAGAGGAAGTAAACATGTACGTTTGGTTAACCAGTTACACAGACACTTTCTGCAACAGCAGCTTCCTCCTTACAGTAAGTCTTAACTGCACTTTTATTGGGTAACATACAAACATATGTTCAATAACCAACTGATGTTATAGAGATTCATTAAAAAGTATAATATTAATATTCTTATGTATTATACTTGTCTCAGTGAAAATATTATGTTTTTCTCCTTTTTATGTTTTTAGTTTTGACCTGCATGTGTTGTTGAAGAGATCTCTGAACAACACACTGAGAGAAACAAGCTATGAATCTTAGATCAGCAGCCAGAGGACTTCTAGCTTTCCTTCTGTCAGTACCAGGTTGGTACACTTACACTGTGAACATTTAGTTGAACTGGTTCAATCTGTAACATGACATGCAAACAACTGAGGCTGAGGAGAGGGTGAAACAACGGTGTTGTAACTAGATGTGACATCTACAGAATGGACCTCGACACCTTTACTACAGCCTCTTATAGTCAAAGTTTTTTTAGAGAACAATATTCTGCTCATTATAATAGTCATATAACAGTCAGACATTGCGTTACATTATGTTGCATTTCAGATTACAATACAGATGTGTTGGCCATTTCCTGGTTGCTATATAACTTCTGTTAAATATATACAACATTGATGGGTTGATTTAGTTCCTATTTAAAGTATATCACTATCTATATCTCTATCACTATCTGTATCACTTACTATCTTTATCACTATGTCTATCACTATCTCCATCACTAGCATCACTATCACTATCTCTTGTCTCTAGTTATATCTCTGTCACTATCACTATCTCTATTACTATCATTATCTATATCACTAGCTATATCATTATCTCTCCATATTACTAGCTAAATCACTGTCTCTATCACTATCTCTATCTCTCTCTTTCACTATCTCTATCACTCATTCCTCTCACAGCTCAGTGGTCAGCATCTGTAGTTTCCAGCTCCTCCCAACATCCTCCATCCTCTTTATGTATCTTGTGATCATCCACTCCATCAGCTGACTGCTTGTTGTGTCTTGACTGAGAAAGTGTCTTGTTTATTCTCAATGAGATGTTTGTTTTTTACAGCGCTACATGGTAATGATGGCTGGTCAGTCACCTACACATCTAGTAATGTCTGCGCTTTAAGAGGATCAACGGTTAACATCAGAAGCTTCTTTAAATACGCTAAATATATTAAGTATATCCGTACCACAGTGGAGGAAAGACTGTGGTTTACTAAAGAACGCAGCAATCAGCCGTTTGATCTGAAACATGATGAAGACTATACAGATCGTGTTAAATACAGCTGTGTGAAGTCAAGCTGTTGGTCTGCCTCGTTGGGCTGTGAGGTGTGTACCCTGAGTATCAAACACCTGACACAGAGTGACTCTGCTGTGTACAAGTTTAGGTTCATAACAAACCAACCGAATGGGAGCTATACTGGTAGCCCTGGAGTGACATTAACTGTGACCGGTAACTAACTTATTATTAACACATCTATTGCAAAACATGTGTGTGTGTGTGTGTGTGTATCTGTGTATGTATCTGTGTGTGTGCGTGCATAAGTGTGTGTGTGTGTGTGTGTGTGTGTGTGTGTGTGTGTGTATATATATGTATATGTGTGTATGTGTCTGTATGTATCTGTGTGTAATATGAATGATCTTTGACTACATTTGTTCTCTGACCCAGATCTCCAGGTCCAGGTGTCCATTCCTTATTCCCAGACCAATCCTACACTTAAATGTCACAGTATGTGTTCTGTAACTGCTCGTCCTCACTACCTCTGGTACAGGAGTAGACAGCATATACATACTGGAATGTACTGCAGGGGCGACATTAACTCTAAAGAAAGCTATTGGTGTGCTGTTGAAGGATACGAGCATCTTCCCTCTCTTCCAGTGTGTAAGTCAACTCCACAATATACTGACATGACACCAGATGTAATGGACCTTTAGGGTAAAGAATGTAGATTTAGTATGAATGGACTCAAACGGCGTTGGCTCTCTCAAGCCTCAGGCCACCAGTAATTAAAGTTACTGGTACCGGTACTGGAACCGTTTCCGATTGAAGAGAAACAGAAGCGCACAACTTGGTGTAATGCACCCTGGGGTGAAGATCTTTGTTCTCTGATGATTCCATGCCTCTGTCAGCAGTCACTCTGGTAACTCAGTTTGTGTGTAAATCCATTATGGCTGCACCCTAGTGGTGAAAGAGTGAAATTGTAAAACACATTTATTCAATGTGATCCACTAAGGAAGAAATCGTACCATAGTACGATGCATAGTACGATTCATAGTAAGCCCTTTTAGACTGTAACTGTGATTAAGGGCTATACAAAAACTTGCCCTGACTTGACTAGTAACAAGGACGTACATACGTACATTGACCTTTGCTACCTATTTAGTTTCAGTTCCACTTTAAGAGACCAATTAAACATTCATTCATTCTTTCTGTGGCCCACTTGGTCGCCTGTAGCTCATGGTCCCTTGGACTTAGTAGTCATTCCTAAGTGACAAGGATCCGTCCTGTTAGGAGGACGGTTCTCCACCTTGTTGGCTCCCTCCATGTTGGCATCGTACCCTACATTCACTCTAGCTCTAGCGTTTTGCTAACCTTCAGTGTACTTTTTGGTCAGTGTGTGAACTTAGAGACATGCGTAAGCTGCTCTTTATTGATCAACTGGATGCAATACGAGGCATGAAAATGACTCTTCTATTGGTTTCTTTATAAATACACGTTTTATAATCTAATGAAATGCAAATGTCAACAGACTCTCCAAGGACCCCCTGGGTGGAGGTGAGTCCCTCTGGTGACATAAAGGAGGGCAGCTCAGTGACTCTGAATTGCAGCAGTGATGGCAACCCAGCAGCTGACTACACCTGGTTCAAGGTTAATACAAACAGTCTCCGCTCCAGATACATGAATCAGGGACAACAGCTTGTCTTTGGTCCCATCCAGTCTTCACACTCTGGACAATATCTCTGTGAAGCTAAGAATGTGCTAGGGACAACGTCCTCCTCCATCTCCCTCGATGTGAAATGTGAGTAAAACACAACACAGTATAATAACATAACACAGATGTTAAAGTCACAACCATGTCCACATGAAGATGAACCATCATAATTCATCACTTATTCGGTTCACTTCTCAAACGTGTTCTTTACATTGTCATTCATATAAAAGTACATTATGTTTTCCCAATGACCTCTAGACGGGCCTAAACACACATCTGTGACATCAAGTCCCTCTGAGGACATAAAGGAGGGCAGTTCAGTGACTCTGAGCTGCAGCAGTGATGCCAACCCAGCAGCCGACTACACCTGGTTCAAGAACAACCAGCCTCTGCTCTGGGAACCACGTCAACGTTATACCTTCCCATCAGTCAGCTCTAAAGACAGAGGAGCGTACCGCTGTGAAGCACACAACAAATATGGACAGCTCAGCTCTCAATCGGTTTTCATAGATGTCAAGTGTAAGTGGTCAAAAACAATCATAAATAATATTAAGAATGTTAATCGGTGATGTCTAATATGCAAACACCTTTGATATATCCGGTCTTGCAAAATGTTCCTTTGGTATTCATGCATTTCTGTATGCCTGTAAAAACCATGAACCACAGTAGTATTGTGGTAGAGAGAGTAATCTGTATTAGTAGAGAAAGTATTCTGTCTTATTCTGACTATAGTGTAGTGTGCGCTGTACAGTTTCATGTCTTTAGGATGAACATTGATCATTTCTGTTCATCACAGACTCTCCAAGGATCCCCAGGGTGGAGGTTCTCACTTCTCAAATGTGTTCTTTACATTGTCATTCATATAAAAGTACATCATGTTTTCCCAATGACCTCTAGACTGTCCAAGGACCCCCTGGGTGGAGGTGAGTCCCTCTGGTGACATAGAGGAGGGCAGCTCAGTGACTCTGAGCTGCAGCAGTGATGCCAACCCAGCAGCTGACTACACCTGGCTCAAGGTTAATACAGGGTTAATAAGTCTCCACTCCAGATACATAAACCAGAGACAACAGCTTGTCTTTGGTCCCATCCAGTCTTCACACTCTGGACAATATCTCTGTGAAGCTAAGAATGTGCTAGGGACAACGTCCTCCTCCTCCGTCTCCCTCGATGTGAAATGTGAGTAAAACAAAACACAGTATAATAACATAACAGATGTTAAAGTCACAACCATGTCCACATGAAGATGAACCATCATAATTCATCCCTTATTCAGTTCACTTCTCAAACGTGTTCTTTACATTGTCAATCATATAAATGTACGGACGTCACAATTTCATAGATGTCGAGTGTGAGTGGTCAAAAACAATCATAAATAATATTAAGAATGTCGAATATGCAAACACCTTTGATATTGGTCATGCAAAATGTTCCTTTGGTATTCATGTATTTCTGTATGCCTGGAAAAACCATGAACCACAGTAGTATTGTGTTAGAGAGAGTAATCTGTATTAGTAGAGACAGTATTCTGTCTCATACTGACACTACTGTAGTGTGTGCTGTACAGTTTCATGTCTTTAGGAGGAACATTGATCATATGTGTTCATAACAGACTCTCCAAGGACCCCTGGGTGGCGGTGAGTCCCTCTGGTGACATAGAGGAGGGCAGCTCACTGACTCTGAACTGCAGCAGTGATGCCAACCCAGCAGCTAACTACACCTGGTTCAAGGAACATGAAGACTCAGTGACGCAATCAGGACAGAACTACACCATCACTCATGTCACCCCTGAGCTTGGAGGACATTATTACTGCCAAGCTCATAATGCAATCGGACGTCACAATTCCACCTTGTTGTTCGTTAATGTGACGGGTAATTGTTCCTTTAAGAGAGCTCACTGTTTAAAGGAGCAACCAAACACTTGAATCAGCAAAATCCTGGCTGAAATCCAGTGTTGACACTTAATAATAGTATTAACTTTGGTGCTGTGTGAGCACCCTGGTTAAACATGTATCACATTTATAATATGTATTCTTCAATTGGAGATGTGTTACATTTCATTGTCCTTTAAATATTGAGTTCTTGGTCATTATACTGCATTACTTCTGGTCCTGATATTTTTTATCCTTCTAATGGTAAGTTCACATGAATCAAGTGTTTAATCACTGCTTTCCAGAGACATCATCATCATCATCATCATTATCATCATCATCAACATATTAGTAGGAACCGTTTCTTTCTTACTGGTCACCATACTCCCCCTGCTCTTCCTTTGGATGAGGTGAGATATTCTCTCTCTCTCTCTCTCTCTCTCTCTCTCTCTCTCTCTCTCTCTCTCTCTCTCTCTCTCTCTCTCTCTCTCTCTCTCTCTCTCTCTCTCTCTCTCTCTCTCTCTCTCTCTCTCTCTCTCTCTCTCTCTCTCTCTCTCTCTCTCTCTCTCTCTCTCTCTCTCTCTCTCTCTCTCGTGTTTGACATTCATTTATTCTGCTGCTTCTTTATCTTTATGTTCTGTTCACCAGAAGAAAGAGCACTTCCAGAAAAGCACATGTCCCGGGAGGAAGGCCAGATATCGTGGTGGAGGTGAGTGACAGGAACCCATTTTTCACTATTACAGCCATTACTAAGACACACAGTGCAGCTACCCCAAGGCACCGCCCCAAAAAGTGGAGCTACCCCAAGGCCACGCCCCCAAACAGTGGAGCTACCCCAAGGCCACGCCCCCAAACAGTGGAGCTACTCCAAGGCCACGCCCCCAAACAGTAGAGCTACCCCCGGAGGCCACGCCCCTACATTTTGGAGCTACCCCGAGGCCATGCCCCCAAACAACATGTGCAACAATGGCCAAGAGCTGAGCTCAAAGAGAAATCATCAAGCTATGTTCTATTATTAAGAGATTACTGCCTCATACAAGCGTTGTGAGAATCCTGGACAAGTTGCGCCATTGGTCCGATTTGGATGACTAAATGTACTCTTCTGTCCTCTCAGTCACTTCCTGTTCCTGTGTATGGCAACGTCTCAACTCTGACCAATCGCTCGGCTGCTGCAGCACAAAGAGAACCAATAGAAGAGCAGGATGATCTTCACTATGCCACCATCTACACTTCCTGCTCAGAGAACCAGGTCCAATCAGATCAGAAAGAGCAGGTCCTTTACTCGTTGGTCAACATTAAAAGACCCAACGCTGTCCCTGAGTAAGCATCTCTTTATAATTCTAGACAGAAAATAAACTTCCAATGTGTGAGACTTCATCAACCCAAGGGAGACTTTGAGGCAGACTATTCTAACATAACATAAAGTCTCTTAAGAACTGAACGTAAACTGAAGTTCCTAACTTCTCATCATCTCTTTTTCACTTCTTCTTTTCAGGGACAGTGACCAGTTATACAGCACCATCGAATAAACAACCCAGAGTTTAAATCAGTATGATTTAGATAGTGGGTTGGCTTTGTAAGTTTGTGTACATTAATGTGTCTCATTCATTCAGTGTAAAATGTCATATTGTTTTTCTGCATGTCGTATAGGCTTCTACTTGTGATGGCCCTGCTCCTGTGAGGGCAGGTCCTAAAAGCACCACCTGCCGGTTGTCTGAATGTACTGCACCTGTAAGAGCAGGTGTTTAAGTTACAACTTGCTGGGGGCCTGAACGTACTGCACCTGTGAGTGGCTGTGTTAACGGGCGGCAGCATAGCTCAGTAGGTAGAGCGGTTGCCTCACATCTGGAAGGTTGCTGGTTGGATCCCTGGCTTCTCCTAGCAAAAAAAACTGTTGAGGTGTCCTTGAGCAAGACATCTGCTCCCTGTGCACTGTACAAATAGCTGACTGCTGCTCTTAATACTAGGATGGGATAAATGCAGAGAAATTCATTTCGCTGTACACTGACACATTTGAATAATTCATTAATTGCACTACCTATTTTAGAAGACGACTCCCTCTAAAGGTTAAACACTTGCTATTGCATGCATAACCTCTGATTGGCTGATAGGGTTACACCTGCTAATGCTACACACCTGTCCTCTATCCGCAAATTCAAACTGAATGGAAGGGGTCCCTGAATGAAGCTGAAACTATATTATAATGGTGGGGCTCACACTTACACCTGGTGGTATACTAAAATATATAATATGATGTAATATGAGGCCTTTAAAGGCTTGTGGCTTCCCCTCATCCTATCTTTCTCTGCTGCTTTCCAGGGCTGCCTTCCAATAGTCTGTCTACAGCAGTTCCCCTCTGGTTTTCTGCTAAATCTCCAGAAGTGTTCCTTGATCTTCATTGTACTGGCGTGCCGTCTTGGGCACGGAGGTTGATACATCAGTGGATCCTCATATTGGTTTCTGTTGTTCTTCTTTACACACAAACCTTATTGCTCCTTATGTACATGTCACCCTTACATCTCACGACCTGACCTGCATGCCCCATTTAGATATGTGTTGTAATCTTTTGATTTCTGTCAATAAAAACCTGATGAACTACTACCTTTACTGTTTTGTGGTCGGTTTATGTTTGCGACGGCTTGAGGTAGTCGTAACACACTAAATTATACAAAGAATGAGGATCTCACCAAGTTATGTTTAAGCTGTGAATGTTAAGCCACACACGGATTGTTGTTTGCTGAACCCCGGGGGGTAGTGCAGAAAGAGTCAGAGGCAAAAAGGAGTTTAGAACCCGTAGGCGTCTTTATTCAGATAAAGCTCCAAGGAATAAACTGATATGAGGTGTGAACAATCAACTATGTGTGTGTCAATTATTGAAGTAAATAATACAATGTGTAAAGCGACTTACGTGAGTGCAAAACTGAAATCCAAACAGGGGGTGTTGTATAATGTGCTGCGGGGAGAAGGCTGAAGTCCAAAATACGAACACAAAAACATCCAGCGGTAAAAATCAAAGTAGAAAAAAACAACAAAGGAATAAACGACAAAAATAGTCCAACAAGGAAATACCAGGAATCCACGAGAGATCGCGACAGGGTCTTCACTGGGGATTGAACAACAAGGTCTCGGGTTGAACAACTGGAAAGTTCTGGCAATGAGTGACAGGGGAGTGGAGTCTAAATAATAGGGAGCCTGATTGGGAATAGGGAACAGGTGCGCTGACGTGACTACGGTCTTCTGGGACGGAGTGTTCTGGGTGTAGTAACCCCAGGTGGCAGAGAGGGGGAGGCAGAGGAGCGTGGCTGGAGAGGAGAGTTGCTTATTTGTCTTGCGAGAGTTGGCAACACTGGTAGACATAACGGAGATATATACGGATAATAAAGTAGTAAATGTGACACATTTAACGTATTAGCACCCCACCCCCCCGAAGATGCACAGGGTTTGTTTTATGTTGTAAGACTGTAATGCAGAGATGTGGTTTTGCATACATATAATTCGTTTTGTACTGTATAAACTTGCTAAATTGTTTGTTTAAATATGTTAGCCGTAGCTTTAGCTATATCAGTAATAAGTAAGCTAACACATATTTATTGTTTCATGTAACTGTACACAGCTCTTACGTTGGTTTGTGGATTTGGAATAAATCTAAGATCATCAGTCAAGTGTCAGACCATCATTCGGAGGTATATGCTACATGTACGTTTGGTTAACCAGTTACCACCGACACTTTCTGCAACAGCAGCGTCCTCCTTACATAAGTCTTAACTTTAATTGTATTGGGTAACATAAACACATATGTTCAATAACCAACTGATGTAATAGAGATCCATTTAAAAGTATATTAATAATATGCTTATGCTTATGTATTATGGTAGTCTCAGTGAAAATATTATGTTTTTCTCCTTTTTATGTTTTTAGTTTTGACCTGCTGTGTGAAGAGATCTCTGAACAACACACTGAGAGAAACAAGCTATGAATCTTAGATCAGCAGCCAGAGGACTTCTAGCTTTCCTTCTGTCAGTACCAGGTTGGTACACTTACACTGTGAACATTTAGTTGAACTGGTTCAATCTGTAACATGACATGCAAGCAACTGAGGCTGAGGAGAGGGTGAAACAACCACTATCATAATCTCTATCACTAGCTATATCACTATCTCTCTTTATCACTAGCTATATCACTGTCTCTATCACTATCTCTATCACTTTCTCTATCACTATCTTTTTAACTATCCCTATCACTTTAACTAGCTGTATCTCTATGTCTGACAAAGTCTCTATCACTATCTCGAATAACTATCTCTATCTCTATCTCTCTCTATCACTATCCTATCACTCATTCCTCTCACAGCTAAGTGGTCAGCATCTGTAGTTTCCAGCTCCACCCAACATCCTCCATCCTCTGTATGTATCTTGTGATCATCCACTCCATCAGCTGACTGCTTGTTGTGTCTTGACTGAGAATTTGTCTTGTTTATTCTCAATGAGATGTGTTTGTTATTTACAGCGCTACACGGTTATGATGGCTGGACAGTCACCTACACACCTAGTAATGTCAGCGCTTTAAGAGGATCAACGGTTAACATCAGAATCTCCTTTAACTACCCTAAACAATTTAAAAAAAATCCGTACCACAGTGGAGGAAAGACTGTGGTTTATTAAAGAACCCAGCAATCCTCCTCAAGTGGTGAAGATTGGGAACAACATCTCATCCACTCTTCTCAACACCGGAGCACCCCAAGTTTGCTTCCTCAGTCCCCGGTTGTACTTGCTGTACACACATGACTGTACTGCCACGCACAGCAATAATCGGATTATCAAGTTTACAGACGACACCACAGTCATCGGCCTGATAAGCGAGGGCGACGAAACAGAGTACAGAGATGAGGTAGTTCAGCTGACGCGATGGTGTGAGGACAACAGCCTCGCACTGAATGTCAGCAAGACCAAGGAGCTCATTGTGGACTTCAGGAGCCACAGGGGCATCCACTCCACCATCAGCCTGGACGGGACACCGGTGGAAGTCGTCAGCTGCTTCCGTTTCCTTGGACTACAGATTTACGATGACCTGGCATGGACCCGCAACACAGAGGTCATGCTGAAGAAGGCACACCAGCGCCTCTATGCTCTGTGGAGCCTCAGAAAAAGCGGAATAGGCCAGAGGTGGCTAGTGAACTTCTACCGTGGCACCGTAGAGAGTGTCCTGACGAGTGGCATCACTGTGTGGTACGGCAACATCACTGCACGGGACAATAAAGCCATCCAGAGGGTCGTGACGACGGCAGAGAAGATCATAGGGTGTGCACTTCCATGCATTGAGGAGATCTTTAGGACCAGATGTCGGAAGAAGTCCATGTCAAACATAAAGGACTGCAACCACCGTCTGGTCGCCGTTTTCGCAACATCCATACAAGGATTACCAGGTTCAAGGATCATTTTTATCCACAGGCATTGCACCTACTGAAATGCTAGGAGTGCTGCCACTATCATAATATTTACATTAACATTACACTATCATACTTTGCTGGACTTTCTGGACTCATTACAGTTACTTCACTGTTCTGCACTGTACTGCACTGTATTCATGATGCTGCTGCACAACTGGCACTTTAAATGCTTTTAAATATTTTTTTGCAATTCAACATGTACATATCATCCATCAGTAACTTCATTGTTTTTTTAATGTTCATTTACATTTTTTTACAGACCAAACAGGTCTGTAGACGACGCCATTTTCCTGGCACTACACATGGCCCTGCAGCACCTAGACAGGAGGGACACCTACATAGGACTGCTGTTCATTGACTACAGCTCGGCGTTCAACACCATCGTTCCCTCCAAGCTGGTCCTGAAACTGAGGGACCTAGGTCTGGGCGCCCCTATCTGTAACTGGATTGCACAATTCAACATGTACATATCATCCATCAGTAACTTCATTGTTTTTTTCATTGCATTTTTATTGTGTATAGTATTTTTATAATATTGTTTTAGAAATTCATACTGCGGGGGAGGGGGGGGGGGGGGGTAAGCATCCCATTATACTTGTTGCAAATGGCCAATACTAAAATCTTGTATCACAAACTAAAACTAACTGAGAACTAGAAAGAGGAACTGGGCTGGGGAGAGCAACTCAACTCCTAGCTGTGGCTTTCAAGACTTTATTAAGAAGATGACACACATACTCACACCATATTCTACCATATTATTAAAAATGTGTTAATACACAAGTTATGAGGAACAAACACATCCAAATAGATTCATATTTTTTTTCAATGTTTAAACAAAGGTAAATAGCCAAAGCCCTCTACTTACTAATAATGAGGGCTGGAAATCAGGTAACAGACTCCAGTTATGATGTATGATTTCATTGCCTGCTGTTCAAAAATGACTTATATTCCTCAAGTGGTTTTGATAACCACTACTTGCTCTTTAATAGGTTATGTTCCTCTGGTTCCACTATTTGATCTTGAACGCCCATACGTTTGTATTTCATTGCCAATGAGAGCACTCACTCTATAAGTTATATTAAATCCATTGTATTAAACAGGAATCCTTAGTGTCAGGCTTTGTGGCTCGTCTGGTGTGCGACCTGCTTTACGCTGAGGCTCTCCAGCACACACACACACACATGCACACACACACACACACACACACACACACACACACAAACACATACACACACACACACCGAAATAGGTTACGATAAAGGCGTTCATTTCTTGTATACTTTAAACGCAATTTTTTATATTTTTTATATCTTCATCTACACCTTGGATGAGATCCTAAAGGAAGATGTTGATAACAGTTATGAAGTATGATGCCCAATATAATGGAGAGTCAATCCACTTTTATATTTCTGAACCTACTGAACCTGAAATGACTCGGAATGTTGTAAATATGAATGAACGTAAATACCTTCATCAATTTCACATGGATGTGTTTACTTACCTGTATATATGTATATATATATACCTATAAATCTGCACATGTCTCATAAATACTTATTATACAAAAACTTATACAAAGTTACAAGTTAGTATACAAAGTTATTGTATACCTGTTTTTATACCTAGTAGACTGTCTTTACATCTTATTCCATTGTGCTTGTGGCAAATCGCCAATCAAACATCTTGTATCTTGTATCTTGTATCTTGGATGGTCGTAGCCTATACCTCTTGAGCTTCCACCTCACAGAAAGCTTTGGCATTCATCCTTTGGTCCATTTAAAAAAACCTGTAATAACCGGTATCTGTGCGTACCTGAGTGTTGATTTAATCGAGATTATAAATTCGACCCCATTCATCTCCTCGCCATTATAACTTATATATCCATTTTCCATCTCTGTTAATTGACCAGGTTAGGTGGTGATTCTGCTTAAAAACTGTTGACCAAGGACTTTGATTCATGATGAGTATATACAATTGTATTCTCAGCTTGCAGTAGTGGCGTTTATGGAACTTTTATGGACAGATTTGAGTACTGTGTTGGTACAGTCTATAGTAAGACATTCAAACAATAAGACATCAACCAATCACCACCATTTGTTGTGGTCTGAATTTAATCAGACCAAGAGGAAGTAAACATGTACGATTGCCACAGTTACCACAGACACTTTCTGCAACAGCAGCTTCCTCCTTACAGTAAGTCTTAATTTAATTGTATTGTGTAACATACAAAACATATGTTCAATAACCAACTGATGTTATAGAGATTCATTAAAAAGTATAATAATAATATTATGCTTATCTCAGTGAAAATATTATGTTTTTCTCCTTTTTATGTTTTTAGTTTTGACCTGCATGTGTTGTCGAAGAGATCTCTGAACAACACACTGAGAGAAACAAGCTATGAATCTTAGATCAGCAGCCAGAGGACTTCTAGCTTTCCTTCTGTCAGTACCAGGTTGGTACACTTACACTGTGAACATTTAGTTGAACTGGTTCAATCTGTAACATGACATGCAAGAAACTGAGGCTGAGGAGAGGGTGAAACAACGGTGTTGTAACTAGATGTGACATCTACAGAATGGACCTCGACAGCTGTGTTTGGTTTAGAATACCAAACAAATAGAACAATTACTTCAGCCTCTTATAGTCAAAGTTGTGTTGTAATTGTTTTAGAGAACAATATTCTGCTCATTATAATAGTTTACATTGCGTTACATTATGTTGCATTTCAGAATACAATACAGATGTGTTCCTGGTTGCTATGTAACTTCTGTTAAATCTATACATTGATGGGTTGATTTAATTCCTATTTAAAGTATATCACTATCTGTATCTCTATCTGTATCACTTACTGTATCACTATGTATATCACTAGATATATCACTATCTCCATCACTAGCTGCATCACTCTTATCTCTATCTCTATTTCTATCTCTGTCACTATCTCTATCACTATCATAATCTCTATCACTAGCTATCTCACTATCTCTCTATATCACTATATCACTGTCTCTATCACTATATTTTTATCTATCTCTATCACTATAACTAGCTCTATCACTATCTCTATCGCTACCACTATCTCTATCACTAGCTTTATCACAAGAACTAGAACTATCACTTTAACTAGCTGTATCTCTATCTCTATCACAGTCTCTATCACTATCTGTACCGCTAATAACTATCTGTATCACTATCACTATCTCTATCTCTCTATCTATCACTATCTCTATCACTTATTCGTCTCACAGCTCAGTGGTCAGCATCTATAGTTTCAGCTCCACCCAAAACCTCCATCCTGCTTGTTGTGTCTTGATTGAGAAAGTGTCTTGTTTATTCTCAATGAGATGTTGATTTTTTACAGCGCTACACGGTAAAGATGGCTGGACCTACACATCTAGAAATGTCTGCGCTTTAAGAGGATCAACAGTTGACATCATTTGCTCCTTTAAATACCCTAAACAAATTAATAATTACCGTAACACAGTGGAGGAAAGACTGTGGTTTACTAATGTACCCAGCAATCAGCCGGTTGATCTGAAACATGATAAAGACTATACAGATCGTGTTGAATACAGCTGTGTGGAGAAAGGCTGTTGGTATGCCTCAGGCTGTGAAGAAGTGTGTACCCTGAGTATCAAACACCTGACACAGAGTGACTCTGCTGTGTACAAGTTTAGGTTCATAACAAACCAACCGAATGGGGGATTTACTGGTAGCCCTGGAGTGACATTAACTGTGACCGGTAACTAACTTATTATTAACACGTCTATTGCAAAACCTGTGTGTGTGTGTATCTGTGTATGTATCTGTGTGTGTTGTGTGTGTGTGTGTGTGTGTGTGTGTGTGTGTGTGTGTGTGTGTGTGTGTGTGTGTGTGTGTGTGTGTGTGTGTGTGTGTGTTTGTGTGTGTGTGTGTGTGTGTGTGCGTGTGTGTATATGTGTGTATGCGTATATGTGTGCGTATGTTTCAGTGTGTAACTACATTTGTTCTGTGACCCAGATCTACAGGTCCAGGTGTCCATTCCTTATCCCCAGACCCATCCTACATTTCAAGATCTTAAATGTCACAGTATGTGTGCTCTAACTGCTAGTCCTGACTACCTCTGGTACAGGAGTAGACAGCATATACATACTGGAATGAACTACAGGGGCGAGATTAACTCTGAAGAAAGCTATTGGTGTGCTGTTCGAGGATACCAGCATCTTCCCTCTCTTCCAGTGTGTAAGTCAACTCCACAATATACTGACATGACGCCAGATATAATGAACCTTTAGGGTAAAGAATGTAGATTTGGCTCTCTCAAGCCTCAGGCTAACAGTAATTAAGGGTACTGGTACCGGTACTTGAGCCGTTTCAGATTGAAGAGAAACAGAAGCGCAAAACTTGGTGTAATGCACCCTAGGGTGCTCTGTTCTCTGATGATACCATGCCTCTGTCAGCAGTCACTCTTGTGACTCAGACTGTGTCCTGTCAGCAGACATTCTGGTAACTCAGTTTGTGTGTAAATCCATCATGGCTGCACCCTAGTGGTGAAAGAGTGAAATAGTTTAAAAGCATGTGATCTGTACTATAGTACGATGCATAGTACGATACATAGTAAGCCCTTTGTAGACAGTAGCTGTGATTAAGGGCTATACAAAAAAAATTGCCTGACTTGACTTGACTAGTAATGAGTGGACATACATAGGTACATTGACCTTTTCTACCTATTTTGTTTCAGTTTCACCTCAAGAGACCAATTAATTCATTCATTCATTCTTTCTGTGGCCCACTTGGTCGCCTGTAGCTCACGGTCCCTTGGACATAGTAGTCATTCCTAAGTGACAAGGCTCTGTCCTGTTAGGAGGACGTTCTCCACCTTGTTGTCTCAAGGCTCCCTACACGTTGGGATCGTACTCAACATTCACTCTAGCTCTAGCGTTTCGCTAACCTTCAGTGTACTTTTTGGTCAGCGTGTGAACTTAGAGACACACGTAAGCTGCTCTTTAATGATAAACTGGATGCAATACGAGGCATGAAAATGACTCTTCTATTGCTTTCTTTATTAATACACGTTATATTATCTAATGAAATGCAAATGT
>CM050999.1:1360192-1376837 GCA_027704905.1 Muraenolepis orangiensis
GTCCTCCTAACAGGACAGAGCCTTGTCACTTAGGAATGACTACTATGTCCAAGGGACCGTGAGCTACAGGCGACCAAGTGGGCCACAGAAAGAATGAATGAATGAATTAATTGGTCTCTTGAGGTGAAACTGAAACAAAATAGGTAGCAAAGGTCAAGGTACTATGTGTGTCCACTCGTAGTCACTAGTCAAGTCAAGTGAAGGCAATTGTTTTTTGTATAGCCCTTAATCACAGCTACAGTCTACAAAGGGCTTACTATGTATCGTACTATGCATCGTACTATAGTACAGATCACATGCTTTTAAACTATTTCACTCTTTCACCACTAGGGTGCAGCCATGATGGATTTACACACAAACTGAGTTACCAGAATGTCTGCTGACAGGACACAGTCTGAGTCACAAGAGTGACTGCTGACAGAGGCATGGTATCATCAGAGAACAAGAGTCACCCTAGGGTGCATTACACCAAGTTTTGCGCTTCTGTTTCTCTTCAATCTGAAACGGCTCAAGTACGGTACCAGTACCCTTAATTACGGTTAGCCTGAGGCTTGAGAGAGCCAAATCTACATTCTTTACCCTGAAGGTTCATTACATCTGGCGTCATGTCAGTATATTGTGGAGTTGACTTACACACTGGAAGAGAGGGAAGATGCTGGTATCCTCGAACAGCACACCAATAGCTTTCTTCAGAGTTAATCTCGCCCCTGTAGTTCATTCCAGTATGTATATGCTGTCTACTCCTGTACCAGAGGTAGTCAGGACTAGCAGTTAGAGCACACATACTGTGACATTTAAGATCTTGAAATGTAGGATGGGTCTGGGGATAAGGAATGGACACCTGGACCTGTAGATCTGGGTCACAGAACAAATGTAGTTACACACTGAAACATACGCACACATATACGCATACACACATACACACACACACACACACACACACACACACACACACACACACACACACACACACACACACACAACACACACACAACACATACACACAACACACACACAACACAGATACACACACAAACACACACAGATACACACACAGATACACACACACAGGTTTTGCAATAGACGTGTTAATAATAAGTTAGTTACCGGTCACAGTTAATGTCACTCCAGGGATACCAGTATATCTCCCATTCGGTTGGTTTGTTATGAACCTAAACTTGTACACAGCAGAGTCACTCTGTGTCAGGTGTTTGATACTCAGGGTACACACTTCTCACAGCCTGAGGCAGACCAACAGCCTTTCTCCACACAGCTGTATTCAACACGATCTGTATAGTCTTTATCATGTTTCAGATCAACCGGCTGATTGCTGGGTCCATTAGTAAACCACAGTCTTTCCTCCACTGTGTTACGGTAATTATTAATTTGTTTAGGGTATTTAAAGGAGCAAATGATGTCAACTGTTGATCCTCTTAAAGCGCAGACATTTCTAGATGTGTAGGTCCAGCCATCTTTACCGTGTAGCGCTGTAAAAAATCAACATCTCATTGAGAATAAACAAGACACTTTCTCAATCAAGACACAACAAGCAGGATGGAGGTTTTGGGTGGAGCTGAAACTATAGATGCTGACCACTGAGCTGTGAGACGAATAAGTGATAGAGATAGTGATAGAGAGAGAGATAGAGATAGTGATAGTGATACAGATAGTTATTAGCGGTACAGATAGTGATAGAGACTGTGATAGAGATAGAGATACAGCTAGTTAAAGTGATAGTTCTAGTTCTTGTGATAAAGCTAGTGATAGAGATAGTGGTAGCGATAGAGATAGTGATAGAGCTAGTTATAGTGATAGAGATAGATAAAATATAGTGATAGAGACAGTGATAAGTGATATAGAGAGAGTGAGATAGCTAGTGATAGAGATTATGATAGTGATAGAGATAGTGACAGAGGTAGAAATAGAGATAGAGATAGAGTGATGCAGCTAGTGATGGAGATAGTGATATATCTAGTGATATACATAGTGATACAGTAAGTGATACAGATAGAGATACAGATAGTGATATACTTTAAATAGGAATTAAATCAACCCATCAATGTGTATAGATTTAACAGAAGTTACATAGCAACCAGGAAAGCAACATCTGTATTGTATTCTGAAATGCAACATAATGTACTACAATGTAAACTATTATAATGAGCAGAATATTGTTCTCTGAAACAATTAGAACACAACATTGACTATAAGAGGCTGAAGTAATTGTTCTATTCGTTTGGTATTCTAAACCAAACACAGCTGTCGAGGTCCATTCTGTAGATGTCACATCTAGTTACAACACCGTTGTTTCAGCCTCTCCTCAGCCTCAGTTGCTTGCATGTCATGTTACAGATTGAACCAGTTCAACTAAATGTTCACAGTGTAAGTGTACCAACCTGGTACTGACAGAAGGAAAGCTAGAAGTCCTCTGGCTGCTGATCTAAGATTCATAGCTTGTTTCTCTCAGTGTGTTGTTCAGAGATCTCTTCAACAACACATGCAGGTCAAAACTAAAAACATAAAAAGGAGAAAAACATAATATTTTCACTGAGATAAGCATAATATTATTATTATACTTTTTAATGAATCTCTATAACATCAGTTGGTTATTGAACATATGTTTTGTATGTTACACAATACAATTAAATTAAGACTTACTGTAAGGAGGAAGCTGCTGTTGCAGAAAGTGTCTGTGGTAACTGTGGCAATCGTACATGTTGACTTCCTCTTGGTCTGATGAATTCAGACCACAACAAATGGTGGTGATTGGTGACAGTCTTGATTGTTTGAATGTCTTACTATAGACTGTACCAACACAGTACTCAATCTGTCATAAAGTTCCATAAACGCCACTACTGCAAGCTGAGAATACAATTTGATATTCTCATCATGAATCAAAGTCCTTAGTCAACAGTTTTTAAGCAGAATCACCACCTAACCTGGTCTATTAACAGAGATAGAAAATGGATATGTAATAGTATGTATAAAAACAGGTATAACAGAACGTATAGAGTATGTATGCAATATGTGCAGAATTAAAGGTATATATATGCAGGTAATTAAACACATCCATGTGAAATGAATGAAGGTATTTTCATTCATTCATATTTACAACATTCCGAGTCATTTCAGGTTCAGTAGGTTCAGAAATATAAAAGTGGATTGACTCTCCATTATATTGGGCATCATACTTCATAACTGTTATCAACATCTTCCTTTAGGATCTCATCCAAGGTGTAGATGAAGACCAAAATCAAAAAATAGCGTTTAAAGTATACAAGTAAATGAGCGCCTTTATCGTAACCTATTTCTGTGTGTGTGTGTGTGTGTGTGTGTGTGTGTGTGTGTGTGTGTGTGTGTGTGTGTGTGTGCGTGCGTGTGTGGGGTGTGTGTGCGTGTGTGTGTGTGCTGGAGAGCCTCAGCGTAAAGCAGGTCGCACACCAGACGAGCCACCAAGCCTGACACTAAGGATTCCTGTTTAATACAATGGATTTAATATAACTTATAGAGTGAGTGCTCTCATTGGCAATGAAATACTAACGTATGGGCGTTCAAGATCAAATAGTGGAACCAGAGGAACATAACCCATTTAAGATCGAATAGTGGAACCAGAGGAACATAACCCATTTAAGATGAATAGTGGAACCAGAGGAACCAATTCATGGATATGTTTATCAAAACCACTTAGGAATGGAAGTCATTGTTGAACAGCAGGCGAATAAATCATACATCATAACTGGAGTCTGTTACCTGATTTCCAGCCCTCATTATTTAGAGCTCTTTGGCATATTTACCCTAGTTTAAACATTGAAATACATGCCAATACCCCGCTCTGAGCAAGCTGGCCAGAACATATCTGTGTAGCCCTGCAACCAACTCACAACCAGTGTTTTGATACGTTAAGAATCTATTTGGATGTGTTTGTTCCTCATAACTTGTGTATTAACACATTTTTAAGAATAGAATGTGTGTGTCATCTTCTTTATAAAGTCTTGAAAGCCACAGCTAGGAGTTGAGTCGTTCCCCTCAGATGAAGATTGTCACGGCGCAGTCCAGTTCCTCTTCCTAGTTCTCAGTTAGTTTTTGTTTGTGATACAAGATTTTTTGTATTGGCCATTTGCAACAAGTACAATGGATTGCTACTCCCCCCCCGCAGTATGAATTTCTAAAACAATAATATAAAAATACTATACACAATAAAAATGAACTTAAGAAAAACAATAAAGTTACTGATGGATGATATGTACATGTTGAATTGTGCAAAAATATTATAAATACGTGCCAGTAGTAGCATCATGAATACAGTGCATTACAGTGCAGAAGAGTGCAGTAACTGTAATGAGTCCAGAAAGTCCAGCAAAGTATGATAGTGTAATGTTAATGACAATGGTATGATAGTGGCAGCACTCCTAGCGTTTCAGTAGGCGCACTGCCTGTGGATAAAAACTATCCTTAAACCTGGTAGTCCTTGTATGGATGCTGCGAAAACGGCGACCAGACGGTGGTTGCAGTCCTTAGTGATGGAGATGGCCTTCTTCCGACATCTGGTCCTAATGATCTCCTCCTGATGGTCTTTTCCGTCCTCACAACCCTCTGGCTAGCTTTCTTGTTTTGTGCAGTGGTGTTGCTGTACCACACAGTGACGCCACTCGTCAGGACGCTCTCTACAGTGCCACAGTAAAAGTTCTCTAGCCACGATTGTCGTATTCCGCTTTACTGAGGCACCACAAGGTATAGAGGCACTGGGGTGCCTTCCTCAGCATGACCTCCTTGTTGCGGGTCCAACGGTACAATGGTTGTCTCTTTGAAGCATGGATCATAACCCACTCAGAGCAAGCAGTGGAACCCATTCATGGATATGTGTTTATCAAAACCATTTGAGGAATAGAAGTCATTGTTGAACAGCAGGCAAAGTAATCATAACTGGAGTCTGTTACCTGATTCTAGCCCTGAGTATTAGTAAAAAGAGCTCTTTGGCATATTTACCCTTGTTTAAACATTGAAATGCATGCCAATGCCCCACTCTGATACAGCTGGCCAGAACATATCAGTGTACCCCTGCAACCAGCTCACAACCAGTGTTGTAATGCGTTATGAATATATTTGGATGTGTTTGTTCCTCATAACTTGTGTATTTACACATGTTTAAGAATATGGTAATAATATCGACATGCCAATATTCGTGAACAATACCACAATACCATATTTGGTCAATATCGTGCACTAGGCATAGGGTGGCTATAGAGGGTGTGTGTGTGTGTGTGTGTGTGTGTGTGTGTGTGTGTGTGTGTGTGTGTGTGTGTGTGTGTGTGTGTGTGTGGTGTGTGTGTGTGTGTGTGTGTGTGTGTGTGTGTGTGTGTGTGTGTGTGTTTCTTACACAGGCAACCGCTGAGTTAAACACTCATCAGGTTATGGGCCCAGACAAGAATACGAAGAAAAAGTTCACAAGACAAAAACACGAAGAAGAAGTTTGCGCGAGGCAAATAGCACGCCGAAAAGAAAAGTTAACAAAAATGTTATCTTAGCAAGTCAAGTTTAGCTAGCAGCCACGAGATCGCGTTAGCAACATGGCAAACCGAGCGACGAGCGGTATGTGGTCTCAGCTTATATTCGACAGAGATGAAAGAAAGTATGGACTCTGGGAGACAAGGTTTCTGGGGTACCTACTCACTTTAAAGCTAAAAGAGACAATTTTAACCGGACCAGCCGATTACAGTGCAGAGGAGTAGGCGGCAGACGCGAAGAACAACACAGATGTTACGTCATAGACGACAAGAGTTTGTCACTGGTCATGCACGAAGCATCAGAAGATGGCAGAGGAGCCCTGAACATTCTGAGAGAACATTATGCAGGGAGAGGAAAGCCCCACATAATAGGACTAAATGCCGCGCTGACCACGCTTCGTATGGCAAGTAACAAAAGCGTACATGATAAGAGCGGAGACCATCATTACGGCACTAAGAGATGCGGGTGAAGTAATGAGCGACGGACTGACCGTGATTCTAAACAGGCTACCGGACTCCTTTAAGCTGATAGCCACCAGATATACACCAGAAGGAAGATCAAGTAACGTTCATAGACTTTAAGAGAAGACTGCAAAACTATGAACAGTCTTAGAAGATGAATACAGCAGAGTCATCAGACAACGTAATGAAAATGTATGCGAGACCAGGCCGGGGACCCGCAAGACAAATGCTAATGACCGAAGAAACGAGGACCCCAGCATGGTGTGTCAGCACAAAAGGTCACAGGGCAAAAGCATGTTGACGCAAGACATGGTGTAAAAACTGCAAGAGCAACACACACCAGGACACTACGTGCAGGTGGAAGGATATACAGGATGGTGTCCGGAAAAAAGGCATCCATGAGTATGGCAAATTATACTACCTTCATACAGTTGATGAAAATGTGGATAAATGTAATGGTTGCCATGACATGCAAACCTGGCATGACATTTTCAGTCATTTCAATTACGAAAATTGCAAAAATGAAAAGAAGTAGTAGGAAATAAAAGGCATGGCCATCAGACCAGTCCAGTTATGTGAAACATGTACACAAGGCAAGTTTACCCAGACCAGAAACAGAGACCCAGATAGGATAGCAGAGAAGCTCCAACAGCTAGTGCATACTGACCTAGCCGGTCCTATGCAAACCGAGTCCATAGATGGACATAGATATGCACAGTAGTTCACCGATGATTACTTTTGTGCTGTATTCATATATTTCCTTAAATCTAAACATGACACAATAGAGGCTACTGAAAAGTTCCTAGCAGACATAGCTCCGTATGATAACACTACACCCTGACAGATCTAGCCATCATGGACCCCGGGGACCTCGATCAGATGAAGCACGCGATCGCTTTAAATAGGGTTCATTCCGGACAACATGAGCAAGAGCTTAGGGCATCTGTTTAGCTCAGGAGGTAGCGCGGTCGCCTCACAACCAGAAGGTTGCTGGTTCGATCCCCGCCTCCTCCTAGCAAAAGCTGTTGAGGTGTCCTTGAGCAAGACACCCTAACCCTAACTGCTCCTGACGTGCTGGCTGTCTCCTTGCATGGCTGACTCCGCCGTTGGTGGTTGAATGTGTGTATGAATGGGTGAATGTGAGACTTGATATGTAAAGCGCTTTAAATAACCATTGGTTAGAAAAGCGCTATATAAATGTCCATTTACCAAGAGCTACTGGCGATGTCGGACCGACTCACGGACCTGACAGCTAATGTAGCTTCCTTCATCGGAGGAACTACCAACGCCGCGGTGGTCGACCCACCACCAGCGGTTGTCGTTCCGGTTCCTCCTGCCTCCCTCCATTCGGAGCCCCATCTCCCAGTGCCGGCGAAGTATTCCGGAGACCCCAACAACTGCCGTGAGTTTTTGGTGCAATGTCACCTCACGTTCCACACACAACCTTCAAGTTATGGAAGGCGAGGCAGCGAGAGTTGCGTTCATGGTGAATTTGCTGGAGGGAGCCCCCCTCAGTATGTTCAACGCTCTCTATGAGCAGGGCTCCCCCACTACACAGTCATCTACGGCTCTCGCTGCAGAGCTTAGACGTGTTTCTTCCAGGAATTTCCCTCGTCCTCCGGGAGGTAGGGGCTACGCCAGGCCCACTTTTCTCGTCGCGGAGGAGCCCAGGCAGCTGGACTGGACGCGCCGGTCTACGGGGGAGAGACAGCAGAGATCGAACTTGGGAGCCTGCCGCAACTGCGGGCGGACGGGCCACTCTTGCTCTACCTGTCCCCTTTCGGCAAAAAGAGCGGGCTCCTCAGTGACTGCGGGGTCCCTGAGGAGCCATAATGCTACCAGATCTCTGGTTCCGACACCCAACCCCCACTTGGACACATGTCTCCTGTGGTCCAAGGAGGCGCTGCAGGTGTGCGTGTTAGTGGACTCGGGTGCAGAGTTTCAACTCCGCCCTAGTTTCTCAGGCCGGTATCCCCACGAGCCCCTGCAGACCCCACTGAATGTGAACGCACTGGACGGCAAGCTCCTGGCCCGGATCACACACCGGTCCGTACCCCTCACATTAGTGTTGTCAGGGAATCATCGGGAGAGGATCCGCTTCAACCTTATCCCCTCGCCCCACACCCCGGTGGTATTGGGTCGGCCGTGGTTGGCGACTCACAACCCACACATAGACGTCCGCAGGTTCCGTGATCAGCTGGAGTGTGTTCTGCCACTCTCACTGCCTCCTGTCGGCTCTAGCCCCAAGTAATGCCCCCACCGGTCCGGTTTCGAGCCCTCCCGACCTCTCCTCCGTTCCCCGTGTCTACCACGACATCGGGGAGGTGTTCAGTAAGCAACGGGCCCTTTCTCTACCCCCCCACAGACCTTACGACTGTGCCATTGACCTCCTTCCCGGTGCCCCTCTGCCGGTCAGTCGCCTCTACAACCTTTCCCGCCCGGAAAGGGAGACGATGGAAACGTACATTCACGACTCTGGCAGCGGGGCTGATCAGACCCTCTTCGTCCCCCGTTGGCTCGGGGGGGGTTTTGTGGAAAAGAAGGATCACACCCTACGGCCGTGTATTGATTTCCGAGGCTTGAACAGAATTACCGTAAAGAACAAGTACCCTCTGCCACTCATAGACCCAGCCTTTGAGCCACTCCACCAGGCATCGGTGATTTCCAAACTGGACCTGCGCAACGCCTACCATCTCGTCCGGATCCGGGATGGTGACGAGTGGAAGACGGCATTTAACACCGCTCTGGGACACTTTGAGTATCTGGTCGTGCCCTTCGGCCTCACTAATGCCCCAGCGATTTTACGGGCACTGGTGAATGACGTCCTCCGTGATATGCTCAACCAGTTTGTTTTTGTCTACCTGGATGAAATTTAGATTTTTTTCTCGGGACAAGAATGAGCATGTGCAGCACGTCCGGCTGGTGCTTCAGCGGTTGCTGGAGAAAAAGTTATTTGTGAAGGCGGACAAATGCGAGTTTCATGTGGAGTTGGTGGCCCTCCTAGTCTATATCATCGAGCCGGGTCAGGTACATTCGGACCCAGCCAAGATCCAAGCGGTGGCTGAGTGGCCGACACCGACCTCCCGGAAACAGCTCCAGCGGTTCCTCGGCTTCGCCCATTTCTACCGAAGGTTCGTCCGGGACTTCAGCAGCATCGCAGCCCCGCTTACCCGGCTCACCTCCACCCTCTCTCCGTTCTCCTGGCCCCCCGAGGCGGGCCTTCGCTCACCTCAAGTGCCTGTTCACCTCCTCACCAGTCCTGAGGCATCCAGACCCGTCAGCCCAGTTTGTGGTGGTGGTGGACGCGTCTGACTCCGGCGTGGGGGCCGTCCTGTTCCAACGATCCTCTGGGAACCAGAAGTCTCACCCATGTGCGTTCTTCTCCAAACGGCTCTCACACGCGGAGCGGAACTCTGATGTGGGGAATCGGGAGCTTCTGGCGGTGGTCCTGGCCTTGGAAGAGTGGAGGCACTAGCTGGAGGGGGAAGAGCAACCGTTTGTGGTCTGGACGGACCATAAGAATCTGGCATACCTCCGTTCGGAGGTAAGCCAATGGCTCAACGCCCAAGCGCGGTGGGCGTTGTTCCTCGGGAGGTTCAACTACACCCTCACCTACCGGCCCGGCAGTCGCAACATCAAGCCAGACTCTCTCTCTCTCGCCAGTGGGACACCGAGAGGTCCTCCTCCGAGCCAGAGACCATTCTCCCTCCGGTCTGCATGGTGGGGGCAGCCACATGGGAGATCGAGAGTCTTGTCCGGGAGGCCCAGCGCACCAGACCTAGGTAACGGCCCTGTTAACCGTATGTTCATGCTCAGCTAGGTCCCAGGTTCTCCAGTGGGTCCATTCCTCCAAGCTCACCTGCCATCCCGGCTTCGCTCGCACCCTGGCCTTCCTCAGGCAGAGTTTCTGGTGGCCCTCCAAGTCTCGGGACACCCAAGCCTTCGTGGCTGCCTGCGCAGTCTGCGCCCTCAGCAAGGCCTCGCACCAACCTCCCGCTGGTCTGCTGCATCCGCTGCCTACTCCCAGCCGGCCTTGGTCCCACATCGCCGTCAACTTTGTCACCGGCCTCCCGCCGTCAGCAGGTAACACCACGATCCTGAGGATTGTCGACCGCTTCTCCAAGGCAGTCCATTTCCTCCCGCTTCTTAAGTTTCCCTCCGCCAGGGAAACGGCGGACCTCCTGGTGCTCCAGGTCTTCCGACTCCATGGGATCCCCCTGGACATCGTTTCCGACCGGGGCCCGCAGTTCTCGTCCCAGCTGTGGAAGGCTTTCTGTCAGGCTCTGGGTGCCACCGTCAGCCTCTCCTCCTGCAACCACCCCCAGTCCAATGGGCAAACGGAGCGGGCCAGCAGGACTTGGAGGCGGCCCTCCGCTGCATCACTGCTCACCACCCGTCCTCCTGGTGCTCCCACCTTCCGTGGGTGGAGTATGCTCACAAGTCCCTCACCCGCACCGCCACAGGGATGTCGCCGTTCCAAGCGTCGCTAGTGTACCAGCCCCCCCTGTTTCCCGCCCAGGAGGAAGAAGTGGCGGTGCCGTCGGTACAGGCCCACCTCCAGCGCTGCCGCCGGATATGGAGGACTGCTCATGCTGCTCTCCTCCGCACGGCCGCCCGGAATCAGCGCCTGGCGGCTCGCCAGAGGGTCCCTGCGCCCACCTACCGACCTGGGCAGAAGGTGTGGCTCTCCTCCCGGGACCTGCCTCTACAGGTCCAGTCCTGGAAGTTGGCACCCCGTTACGTGGGGCCCTACATCGTGGACACAGTCATCAATCCGGTCTCGGTAAGGCTAAAATTGCCCCCAACCCTGAAGGTGCACCCCACGTTCCATGTGTCTCTGCTCAAACCTGTCTCCTCCAGCCCATTATGTCCCCAAACCGAATCCCCTTCACCCCCCCGTGAAGACATCGACGACCACCCCGCCTACACGGTGAAGAAGATCCTGGACATTCGGCGCCGGGGCCGGGGATTCCAGTATTTGGTCGACTGGGAGGGATAGGGTCCAGAAGAGCGGAGTTGGCTCCCGCGCCGGAACATCCTGGATCCGTCCCTTATCCGCAACTTCACCGGGAACACCCCAACAAGCCGGGTGGGGCACCAGGAGGCGCCCGTTAAGGGGGGGGGTACTGTCACGGTTACGGTGGGTGACAGGGGGCGTGGCCAAGGCACGGGCTTTAGTGGCGCACCCACGCACCTGTCGGCAATTGCTGATTATGATAATCACCGCACCTGGGTGTATATATACCCTGGCGTCCCTTTACCCCTTTGCTAGATCGTACGTCGTTCTCCCTCGATGACACCTTACCAGCCCTCCGGTATTATACTTACCTGTCTACTACCTGTCGCTACTTCGACCTCCCGGTATCCAGACTCCTCGCCCGTTCCGGAATACTCGCCTGTCTACTACCTGTCGGTACTCCGCTGATCGACTTCCCGGTATCCAGACCGGTCTGTCCCCGACCATTCTACTATGGTGCTTACGCAATAAAGCCTCACGTTACCGCTTCACTGTGTCTTTGGTCTGCGTTCTGGGTCCTACCAACACTACACCCTGACATGAGTGCTTCACATACAGACGGGGAGAAGGGGAAGATTGACTCTAGATGTGACCAAGGTGTTTTCGTAAGCTATGACAAAAACAGCCCAGCTTACTTAGTGTACTACCCAAACGAAGAGAGGGTTATGAAACACAGGTTGGTAAACTGTATGACCAACACAACTAAATCACAAAAAACACAAACACAAGAAGAGAAGAGAATACTGCCAAAGCGTAGAAGATGTACAGGAGCAAAGCGTACAGGGTCAAGGTGTTCAAGTGTTTCTGAGACCAGACCTGAACAGACTGACCACATACAGCCGGGTATGTCCTACAGTGAAACGGGGACTAAAAGGAACCCACCTAGAAGCAAGAAAAAGCCACCTTACCTTGAAGATTTCAAAATAAGCAACACTGAGGATAAACTGCAAACATGCGTAGACTTTTGTTACAGAGCCGTATGTGATATCCCTCAAACCTACCAGGACGCTATGACGTCAGTGGAAAATGCCATGGATGAGGAAATACAGTCATTAGAGGAAAACAAGACATTTACCCTCAACTTGCCACACGTAATAAGGCCAGTGGGGGGTAGATGGGTCTATGCTGTAAGAAATTACATTGACGGATCAGACAGATTCAAGCCAAGATTTGTGGCAAAAGACTACAGTCAAAAAAAGGGGACTGACTATGAGGAGACATTCTCACCCACAGCCGATATGACAAACGTGAGAGTGGTCATGCAAAAAGTGGCACAAGAGAATCTAATTCTACACCAAATGGACGTCAAGACAGCTTATCTGCATGCACTGATAGACTGTGAAATATATGTAGAGCAACCAGAAGGTTATGAGAAGAAGACAAATACAGGTGAAAATCTAGTTTGTAAGCTACAGAAATCATTGTATGGTTTGAAGCAGTCAGGCAGGATGTGGAACACAATGTTACATACATGCCTAAGTGAAGAGGATTTTGTGCAAAATCCTGCTGACCACTGTGTGTATTCAAAAGAGAAACATGGTGAAAAGGTCATCATAATCATATCGGTTGACAATCTGATAATTGTAGCCAGTAATGAGAAAGTACTGAAAGATGTCAAAGAATGCTTACTGCTAAGTTTAAAAAGAAATACTTCCTGGGTATTGACTTTGATCAGACAGAAGGTTGTATAAAAATGACACAAAGAAGGTATGTAAACTAAATACAACAGAGGTTTGACATGCAAGACTGCAAACCAAGAGAAACCCCCTGTGAGCAAAAGCTAGAGTTCACTGAAAATGCTGTAAAAATGAAAGAACCCAAAATGTACAGGGAGGCAGTAGGGAGCTTGATCTATTTATCCACTTGCACTAGACCTGTTTTGGGCTTGGTAGTGAGTTAGCTGTCTCAATACTTCGCTGAGCCAACAGAGGAACACTGGCTCACAGTAAAACATGTACTCAGATACCTAAAAGGGACAACAGAAAAAGAGTTATGCTGCAGGAGAAGTGACAAAGAAAAGCTAGGCCTACGCGTATACACAGATGCTGATTGGGCAGCTGACGTGACAGACAGGCGCAGCACAACAGGGTACTGTCAGTCTAAGTGAGAGCAGTTATTTGATCTTGTGGAAGTCAAGAAAACAGCCAACCGTGGCTCTTTCCACATGTGAAGCAGAATACATGTCACTGGCTTCAGCCGTGCAAGAATGCATCTACTTAGAACAATTACTCGAAGGTATTGACAAATATCAATATGCACAGACAAAGGTATATAATCAGGGTACCATAGCTCTAGCCAAGAACCCAGTGAGCAGGCAGAGATGCAAGCACATTGACATAAGATATCATTTCATAAGTGAAATTGTGAATGGAGGAAAAGTATTGTCCTACTTAGCAAATGATTGCAGATATGTTAACAAAACCTGTAACCAAGTTCAAGTGACAGAAATTTGCCATAGATATGTTTGGTACTTAAAGGGTATAGGCATAAGGGAAAAAGTGTTATCGTTTTGTTGTTTTTGATGTGGAGAACACAGTAGACTAAGATTGAGTGGGGGTGTAGAGTATTTACATTTATGTTGTACCATTTACGTCCGTACTGTCACAGTTTTGCATTCCTGTTTCCTCACTTCCACAGCACTTGCCCGGATAGCCACGCCCCCTGGTCACATTCCACATTCCTGTCTCCTCGCTCCCACTGCACACTACCGGATAGCCACCCGCAGCTGCAGCGCATCACAATTAACCATGCTATTCACGCCTACCCCGCACACTCACACTTTTTATCGAGATTATCACACATACACACTCTGATTCTCGAAAAGCCTCACGTCACGTATCACGTCTTATGTTATGTTTTTGGATCTACCGTGTTTTTGACCATTGCTTGTGTAGCAGGAACACTGGGATCAGGTAACTGTCCCACACTCATCTCTAGGCCCTGAACTCACCATCACCTAAAGTAGGTAAACTCCTCCCCCAGAGCCAACCCCTAAGTAACTCAGGGGTATTTAAGGCACCTGTGGCATCATGGCAGCCTTTGGCCGTGTTCCATTTCAGGGTCTGCAGCCTAAAAGGCTGCATTTGAAGGCTGCATACGTCACAGCAGCCGCGACACGGCTGTCCCATTCCGTCGGCTCCTTCAAATGCAGCCTTCAAATGCAGCCTGAATTTCCCGAATTTGAAGTGTGCATCGATGCAGACTTCTGCAGCCTTCGGTGCCAGAATATCCCAGAATGCATTTCGCACCAACCGAACAGAATTGTGGGCCGTGTTCAATTTCAGGACAGAATTTGAGCCCGGCTAAAATCTGTTTTAGATCTCGCTGTAGCACTGTAATTCAGTCACTTTATTAAGTTTTATTATTTTATTACGCGACAATCTACCTATGTAGATTATACATATTTGTTCAGTTTATCCAAATAAAGCCTGTTTAGAAATATGCTACGGCGATTTCGGAGATGTCGGGAGCCGCATATGGGAAGCGCTGGCGCGGGCCAGCTGGTCTCCCAGGCCGCCAGTGTGTGTGTGTGTGTATATATATATATATGTGTGTATATATATATATATATATATATATATATATAACAATAAAGATTGGTTAATATTGGTGAAGTTATAATTCCTATTTATATTTATATATATATATGTATATGTATATATATATATGTATATGTATATATATATATATATATATATATATATATATATATATATATATATATATATATATATATATACATATATATGTATACATATATATATACATATATATGTATACATATATATATACATATATATGTATACATATATATATATATATATATATGTATATATATATATATATACACATATACACATATATATATACACATATATGTATATGTATATATATATATATATATTAATAGGAATTATAACTTCACCAATATTAACCAATCTTTATTTACCCATGGTTCTGTCTTAGCTGAAATAACATCAAACGTCGACGCCGGCGGTGAAACTCCAGCTCCTTAAGTTCATTAGTTAAAAAGAATACTGAATACAAATCATCCATTTTTAACACGCAATTGATTTTCCTCGTATTATTAAACTCTCAAAAAGAGGCTTCTAGTTGGACGATCTCCGCGGCTCTGGTCAGCGCGCGACGACGGTGGGCGTGGC
Source organism: Muraenolepis orangiensis (assembly GCA_027704905.1). Lineage (NCBI taxonomy): Eukaryota > Metazoa > Chordata > Actinopteri > Gadiformes > Muraenolepididae > Muraenolepis > Muraenolepis orangiensis. The sequence continues at coordinate 1,375,339 of CM050999.1, forward strand.
GCTTCGTGACGCAGCTGGTGACGCATTCAGGAAGTACTCCGTAGGCTAGACCGTCCCATTTAACAAGTTTTTGAAGCAGCCTTCGAAGCAGCCTTAAGACTGCAGCCTTCGGATGCAGCCTTCGGATGCAGCCTTAAGGCTGCAGACCCTGAAATGGAACACGGCCTGTGGTTTGTTTGTTGCCTGACTGTTGCCTCGGGGGTGGCTCAACTTTTTGGGGGCGTGGCCTTGGGGTAGCTCCACTGTGTGTCTTAGTAATGGCTGACCTAAGCTAAAAACTAAATAACAACTAACTAAATAAAACTACTATAAACAAAATATAACTAAATAACTCTAAATTAATCTAAGTGTATTGATAGATGAGTAGATGAATTGCACAATTTACAGTATTATTACAGTAATACGTAGGTATATACAATACACAACAATACGTATAGTGCAAATTGGCAGTAATAATATATTAATAAATAACTCAGATGAATACTGAAAAAGTGACGTGTGAAAAGTGAAAAGTGAAATAGAATTTACAGTGAAATGATTTACAGTGCGTTGACCAAAAAAAATAATAATAATAATAGTGCGTTGGCCTCAGGTCACTGAGTCTCCACTGTCCCTCTCACGACCCGAGGTAGATGAATTAAAGAGTCTGATGGCGTTCTGTGGCGTTCTGTGGTGCACCTGGGTGGAATGAGTCTGTTGCTAAAGGTGCTTCTATAGGAGGTCAGCACCTGATGGAGAGGGTGAGAGTTGTTGTCAAGGATACTACGCAGCTTGCGCAGCATCCTTCTCTCAGACACCACCAACAAGGAGTCCAACTGGACCCCCAGGACAGCGCCAGCCTTCCTGACAAACCTGCTGATCTTGTTGGCATCTGCTGACCTCAACCTGCTTCCCCAGCACACGACGCCGGAGAAGATGGCACTGGCTACCACCGACTGGTAGAACATATTCAGCATCTTGTTACAAACGTTGAAGGACCGGAGCCTCCGCAGGAAGTAGAGACGGCTCTGGCCCTTCTTGTAAACAGCCTCAGAGTTCTTGGCCCAGACCAGTTTGTTGTCCAGATGAACTCCCAGGTATTTATATTCCTGAACAACTTCAGCGGACACACCCTTGATGGAAATGGGTGTGGGGGTAGATTTCCTCCTGCGGAAGTCCACCACCGTCTCCATTGTCTTGTCAGTGTTGAGCTTCATGTGGTTAAGCTCACACCACTCAACGAAGGAGTCCACGACGCCCCTGTACTCCTCATCGTTTCCCTCGCTGACACAACCAACAACTGCAGAGTCGTCCGAGAACTTCTGCAGATGGCAGGACACAGAGTCTGAGGTGTAAAGGGTGAACAGGAATGGGGAAAGAACCGTTCCCTGTGGAGCACCAGTGCTGCTGACCACAGTGTCAGACACACAGTCCTGCAGTCTGACAAACTGTGGACGACCCGTCAAATAGTCAGTAATCCATTTTTGTATAGCCCTTAATCCCAGTTACAGATTACAAAG
>CM050999.1:1377837-1425338 GCA_027704905.1 Muraenolepis orangiensis
GCGATCCAACCTCCTCCCTGTAGGCTGTCTCGTCGTCGCCGGCGATCAGGCCCATCACTGTCGTGTCGTCAGCAAACTTGACGATGACGTTGGAGCTGTGCATAGCCATGCAGTCGTGGGTGTAGAGGGAGTAGAGGAGAGGGCTCAGCACGCATCCCTGGGGGGCTCCCGTGTTGAGGGTCAGTGGCTCTGATGTGGTGCTGCCCATCCTCACCACCTGGCGGCGGTCCGACAGGAGGTTCAGTATCCAGCTGCACATGGATGGGGGTACGCCTAGACCTCTCAGCTTGGTGTCGAGCTTGGCAGGAACTATTGTGTTGAATGCTGAGCTGTAGTCCACAAACAGCATTCGCACATAACAGTTCTTCCCCTCCAGGTGGGAAAGGGCAGTGTGGAGGGCCATGGCAATTGCGTCGTCCGTGGATCTATTTTGACGATATGCAAATTGCCATGGGTCCAGCGTGGTAGGTAACACGGAGCAAATAAATTCCTTGACCAACCTCTCGAAGCATTTGCTAACGATCGAGGTGAGGGCCACAGGTCTGTAGTCATTCAGGCATGTTACCTTGGTTTGTTTAGGGACAGGCACGATGGTGGATATCTTGAAGACCGCGGGGACAACAGCCTGGGACAGGGAGAGGTTGAAGATGTCTGCAAAGACTCCTGCCAACTGGTCTGCGCATGCTCTGAGGACGCGGCCCGGGATGTCGTCGGGGCCTGCCGCCTTACGGATGTTCAGCCGCTTAAAGGTGCGGCGCACATCCGCCTCCGAGATGCGCAGCTGGCTGGTCTCCCCAGTCGGTGCTGGCTTCGGCGGGCTGCCGTTTACGTCGAACCGAGCAAAAAATGTATTTAGCTCTCCTGGGAGGGAGGTAGAGGAGTTCTCTACACAACTGGTTCTCCCTCTGAAGTTCGTTATCTTCTGCAGCCCCTGCCACATACCCCTCGCATCGTGTTTCTTGAATTTATCTTCCACTCTGTCCTTATACTCCCGCTTGGCAGTGACGATGGTCTTACGGAGGTCGTAACGGGCTCTCGTATATTCCTCCGTATTCCCGGAACCAAAGGCGGCGTTACGCGCATGTAGGGCAGCGCGAACATCGCCGTTAATCCACGGTTTCTGGTTGGGATATATCCGAACCGACTTGGTCGGAACAACGTCATCTATGCACTTCTTGATGAACCCGGTGACCGACGACGCGTACTCGTTGATGTTATTGTCCGAGGCAACGCGGAACATGTGCCAGTCAGCGTGATCAAAACAATCCTGCAGCGTAGAATCTGATTGGTCCGACCAGCATTGGACCTCCCTCACAGCGATCGGTTGCTGCTTCAGTCTCTGCCTATTGGCGGGGAGTAGCTGGATAGAGCGGTGATCTGATTTGCCGAACGGTGGGCGGAGGAGGGCCTTGTAGCCATCACGGAAGGGAGTGTAGCAGTGGTCGAGGATCCGCTCGCCCCGTGTGTTGCTCTTTATGTGTTGGTAGAACTTCGGGAGAACCTTCTTCAGGTTCGCCTTGTTGAAGTCCCCCGCCACGATGAGAGCAGCCTCGGGGTGGGCCGACTCCTGTTCGCTGATAGCCCCGTACAGTTCCTTCAGCGCTGTGTCCGTGTTGGCTTGTGGGGGAATGTAAACAGCGGTCACGGTTACCGCTGTAAACTCCCGAGGTAGCCAGTATGGACGGCACATAAGCATCAGGTACTCCAGGTCCGGGGAACAGAAAGACTTGAGGGGATGTACATGGCTTTGGTTGCACCAAGATCTGTTTATCATGAGACATACCCCCCCTCCGCGATCTTTACCGGAGAGAGCCTTTGTTCTGTCCGCCCGGTGGACGGAAAATCCTGTCGGCTCGATAGCTGCGTCGGTAACCCCCTCCGACATCCATGTCTCCGTAAGGCAGATAATACAATTGTCCCTAGTTTCCCGGTGGAATTGAATACGAGCCTGTAGTTCGCTTAACTTATTGTCCAGAGACTGTACATTAGCCAGTAGAATGGTGGGTAGTGGGGGGCGATCGGATCGACATCTCAGCCTGACTAGCACGCCGGCTCGCTTCCCTCGCTTCCTCCGGCGACGCTTGCGCGTAATCGTGCCCAAAATGGACGGAGATAATCCAGCTGTGACTTCGGGCGGGACGTCCGAGCCGAAAGAATGAAAAAACTCCGGTAGGCGGCGAGCGACTGTCGATCTGATCTCCCAAAGTGTGCAGAAGTTATAAGTGAACTTGCTGCTAACATCCTGAACTAAAATACTTGCGATAAAAAGAATAAATAACAAAAAACTGCGTCGTCGTGCGGGAGCTCGCGACACGGCAGCCATCTCGTACGGCGCCATACTCCAACAGAACACTCTCTCTCTCTCTCTCTCTCTTTCCCTCTCTTGTGTTTGACATTCATTTATTCTGCTGCTTCTTTATCTTTATGTTCTGTTCACCAGAAGAAAGAGCGCTTCCAGAAAAGCACATGTCCCGGGAGGAAGGCCAGATATCGTGGTGGAGGTGAGCGACAGGAACCCATTTTTCACTAACACAGCCATTACTAAGACACACAGTGGAGCTACCCCCGAGAGCCACTGCCCCCAAACAGTAGAGCTACCACCCCGAGGCCACTGCTCCTAAACATTGGAGCTACCTGGAGGCCAAGCCCCCAAACAACAACATGTGCAACAACAACGTGTCGTTCTTTAGCTGGCTCTGTTACTTTTCTGACGATGCAGATATAATGGCCAAGAGCTGAGCTCAAAGAGAAATCATTAAGCTATGTTCTATTTTTAAGAGATTACTGCCTCATACAAGCGTTGTGAGAAATTCCTGGACAAGTTGCGCCATTTGTCCGATTTGGATGACTAAATGTACTCTTCTGTCCTCTCAGTCACTTCCTGTTCCTGTGTATGACAACATCTCAACTCTGACCAATCGCTCAGCTGCTGCAGCACAAAGAGAACAAATACAAGAACAGGATGCCACCATCTACACTTCCTGCTCAGAGAACCAGGTCCAATCAGATTAGAAAGAGCAGGTCCTTTACTCTTTGGTCAACATTAAAAGACCCAACGCTGTCCCTGAGTAAGCATCTCTTTATAATTCTAGACCAAAATTAAACTTCCAATGTGTGGGACTTCATCAACCCAAGGGAGACTTTGAGGAGGACATTTCTAAATCTGTGTAACATAAACTGAAGTTCCTAACTTCTCATTATCTCTTTTTCACTTCTTCTTTTCAGGGACAGTGACCAGTTATACAGCACCATCGAATAAACAACCCAGAGTTTAAATCAGCATGATTTAGATAGTAGGTTGGCTTTGTAAGTGGGTGTACTTTAATGTGTCTCATTCATTCAGTGTAAAATGTCTGATTGTTTTTCTGCATGTCGTATAGCAGACTTACTCAACAGGCATCCGGCCCGCAGACGCTTATTTTGTGGCCCCCGACATGCCTGGTTATGAATGCATAATAATTATAATTAGCCAACCAAAAATATAAATATATAAAGAAATACATTTTAAAAAATCCTGACCTGCTTTGGATCTACTTATGTGTGTGAAAGCTCCTTCTCTGCCATGGGAATAATTAAATCAAAGCACCGTTCCCGTCTAATTGACAGACATTTGGCAGACTATCTCAGAGCAGCCAGAACTGAGCAACAACCAGATCTGAAAGTACTTGTGAAAAGAATGCAGACTCAGAGCTCTCAATAGGAATAAGTAAAAAGTTGTTTGTTATATTGTTATTGTTATTAATATTTGTGAAATGCAGACTCAGAGCTCTCAATAGGAATAAGTAAAAAGTTGTTTGTTATATTGTTATTGTTATTAATATTTGTGAAATGCAGACTCAGAGCTCTCAATAGGAATAAGTAAAATGTTGTTTGTTATATTGTTATTGTTATTAATATTTGTGAAATGCAGACTCAGAGCTCTCACTAGGAATATGTAGCAATTGCAAACTTTATCAATGTCATCAATGCAAAGCTATTCACTCCAGTGTTAATAAAACATCAGCTTGACCAACACTTGACACTACATTTGTTACTCAAATTGAGAATATTTGATAAATATTCCATGATGCTTTGGAATGCATTAAAAATGACAAGCAAGACAGCATATTAAACAGCAGTAGTAAATACAGCGAATAAAATGGTACAAATATATGTTAATAATAATTTGTGGCCCTTTGCACCTGTTGTGGTTTAAATGTGGCCCTCTCGGCCTCTGAAGTTGAGTACCCCTGTCGTATAGGCTTCTACTTGTGATGGCCCTGCTCCTGTGAGGGCAGATCCTAAAGGCACCACCTGCTGGTTGTCTGAACGTACTGCACCTGTAAGAAGGCACCACCGGCTGGTTGTCTGAACGTACTGCACCTGTAAGAGCAGGTGGTTGTGAGTGGCAGTTACGGAAATGCTAGGAGTGCTGCCACTATCATACCATTGCCATCAACATTACACTATCATACTTTGCTGGACTTTCTGGACTCATTATAGTTACTACACTGTTTTCATGATGCTGCTGCACAACTGGCACTTTAAATGCTTTTAAATAATAACTGAGAACTAGGAAGAGGAACAGGGCTGGGGGGAACGACTCAACTCCTAGGTGTGGCTTTCAAGACTTTATAATTAAGATGACACACACACTCACACCATATTCATAACAATGTGTTAATACACAAGTTTTGAGGTACAAACACATCCAAATAGATTCATGTTTTTTTTCAATGTTTAAACAAAGGTAAATATATCAAATAAAAGGTAAATACTATTAATGAGGGCTGGAAATCAGGTAACAGACTCCAGTTATGAGTTATGATTTTTTCGCCTGCTGTTCAACAATGACTTCTATTCCTCAAGTGGTTTTGATAAACATATCCGTGAATTGGTTCCTCTGGTTCCACTACTTGCTCTTCAATGGGTTATGTTCCTCTGGTTCTACTACTTGCTCTTCAATGGGTTATGTTTTTCTGGTTCCATTACTTGATCTTGAATGGGTTATGTTCCTCTGGTTCCACTACATGGCTGCAGTATAGCTCAGGAGGTAGAGCAGTTGCCTCACAACCAAAAGGTTGCTTGTTCTATCCCCCGGCTCCTCCTAGCAAAAACTGTCGAGGTGTCCTTGAGTAAGACACCCTAACTACTCCTGATGTGCTGGCTGTCTCCTTGCATGGCTGACTCCGCTGTCAGTGTATGAATGGGTGAATGTGAGGCATGACTTGTAAAGCGGATAAAAGTGCTATATGAAAGCATCCATTACCATTACAACTTTAAAAGGGATACGTTCTACTACTTGCTCTTCAATGGGTTATGTTCCACTATGTGATCTTGAACGCCCATACGTTTGTATTTCATTGCCAATGAGAGCACTCATTCTATAAGTTATATTAAATCCATTGTATTAAACAGGAATCCTTAGTGTCAGGCTTTCTGGCTTGTCAGGTGTACGACCTAATTTACGCTGAGGCTCTCCAGCACACACACACACCGAAATAGGTTACGATAAAGGCGTTCATTTCTTGTATACTTTAAATACTATTTATGATATTTTGGTCTTCATCTACACCTTGGATGAGATCCTGAAAGAAGAGGTTGATAACAGTTATGAAGTATGATGCCCAATATAATGGAGAGTCAATCCACTTTTATATTTCTGAACCTACTGAACCTGAAATGACTGTACTCGGTATGTTAAAAATATGAATGAATGTAAATACCTTCATTCATTTCACATGGATGTGTTTACTTACCTGTATATATGTATATATTTATATATATATACCTATAATTCTGCACATATCTCATACATACTCTATAAGTTATTGCATACCTGTTTTATACCTAGTAGACTGTCTTTACATCTTATTCCATTGTCCTTGTTGCAAATCGCCAATCAAACATCTTGTATCTTGTATCTTGGATGGTCGTAGCCTATACCTCTTGAGCTTTCACCGCACGGAAAGCTTTGGCATTCACCCTTTGGTCCAATGTTTTAAAAACCCATAATGACCGGTATCTGCGCATACCCCAGGGTTGATTAAATCGAGATTATAAATTCGACCCCATTCCTCTCCTCGCCATTATAACTTATATATCCATTTTCCATCTCTGTTAATTGACCAGGTTAGGTGGTGATTCTGCTTAAAAACTGTTGACCAAGGAGTTTGATACATGATGAGTATATCCAATTGTATTTGCAGCTCGCAGTAGTTGCGTGTATGGAACTTTTATGGACAGATTTGAGTACTGTGTAGGTACTGTCACGGTTATGGTGGTTGACAGGGGGCGTGGCCAAGCCGCGTGCGCTGACGGCGCACACACACACCTGTCAGCAATTGTCTGACAGGTGTGTCTAATCACTAATCACCTCACCCGGGGCTATATATACCCTGGCGTCCTGTTACCCCTTTGTTATGTCGTATGTCGTACTTTATGCTTGCTACTTTGTACTTGGTACATTCTGGACGGAATCGTTACGTCGATGTCCCGGAATCCAGATTCATTGCCTGTCCCGCGTCACTCGCCGGTCTATACCTGTCGCTACTTCGACCTCCCGGTATCCAGACCCCTCGCCCATCCCAGACTACTCGTCGGTCTATACCTGTCGCTTCTTCGACCTCCCGGTATCCAGACCCCTCGCCTGTCCCGGACCACGCGCCTGTCTACTCCCTGCCGGTACTACGCTGATCCGACTTCCCGGTTTCCAGACCCCTTGGCTGTCCCCGTTCACTGTGTTTTGTTTGCTTTAAATAAAGCTTTACGTTATAGCTCAACTGTGTCTTGGTCTGCGTTCTGGGTCCCACCAAATTACCCCGTTGTGACAGGTACAGCCTATAGTAAGACATTCAAACAATAAAACATCAACCAATCACCACCATCTGTTAATGTGGTCTGAATTTAATCAGGTTTTTTTATCCAGTATTTGACTGCATAAAGAGGAAGTAAACATGTACGTTTGGTTAACCAGTTAGCACAGACACTTTCTATAACAGCAGCTTCCACCTTACAGTAAGTCTTAACTTTAATTGTATTGTGTAACATACAAACATGTTCAATAACCAACTGATGTTAGAGATTCATTAAAAATTATAATAATATTATGCTTATGTATTATAGTTGTCTCAGTGAAAATATTATGTTTTTCTCCTTTTTATGTTTTTAGTTTTGACCTGCATGTGTTGTCAAAGAGATCTCTGAACAACACACTGAGAGAAACAAGCTATGAATCTTAGATCAGCAGCCAGAGGACTTCTAGCTTTCCTTCTGTCAGTACCAGGTTGGTACACTTACACTGTGAACATTTAGTTGAACTGGTTCAATCTGTAACATGACATGCAAGCAACTGAGGCTGAGGAGAGGCTGAAACAACCACTATCATAATCTCTATCACTAGCTATATCACTATCTCTCTATATCACTAGCTATATCACTGTCTCTATCACTATCTCTATCACTTTCTCTATCACTATCTTTTTAACTATCCCTATCACTTTAACTAGCTGTATCTCTATGTCTATCAAAGTCTATCACTATCTCTAATAACTATCTCTATCACTATCTCTATCTCTCTATATCACTATCTCTATCACTCATTCCTCTCACAGCTAAGTGGTCAGCATCTGTAGTTTCCAGCTACACCCAACATCCTCCATCGTCTTTATGTATCTTGTGATCATCCACTCCATCAGCTGACTGCTTGTTGTGTCTTGACTGAGAAAGTGTCTTGTTTATTCTCAATGAGATGTGTTTGTTTTTTACAGCGATTCACGGTTATGATAGCTGGACAGTCACCTACACACCTAATTCCCCAAAAAAATTTAATTTCCGTACCACAGTGGAGGAAAGTCTGTGGTTCACTAAAGCACCCAGCAATCAGCCGTTTGATCTGAAACAAGATGAAGACTATACAGATCGTGTTGAATACAGCTGTGTGGAGACAAGCTGTCTGTATGCCTCGAGTTGTGGAAGTGTGTATCCTGAGTATCAAAAACCTGACACAGAATGACTCTGCTGTGTACAAGTTTAGTGACATTAACTGTGACCGGTAAGTAACTTATTATTAACACGTCTATTGCATAACGTGTGTGTGTGTTTGTGTGTGTGTGTGTGTGTGTGTGTGTGTGTGTGTGTGTGTGTGTGTGTGTGTGCATGCTTGTGTGTGTGTATCTGTGTATGTATCTGTGTGTGTATTTATGTGTGTGTGTGTGTGTGTGTGTGTGTGTGTGTATATGTATATGTGTGTATGTGTCTGTATGTATCTGTTTGTAATCTCAATGATCTTTGACTACATTTGTTCTCTGACCCAGATCTCCAGGTCCAGGTGTCCATTCCTTATCCCCAGACCAATCCTCCCCATCAACAGCTTAAATGTCACAGTATGTGTTCTGTAACTGCTAGTCCTCGTGTTGTCAGATCGTGTTGAATACAGCTGTGTGGAGACAAGCTGTTGGTCTGCCTCAGGCTGTGAGGAAGTGTGTACCCTGAGTATCAAACACCTGACACAGAGTGACTCTGCTGTGTACAAGCAGTGTGTGTGTGTGTGTGTTTGTGTGTGTGTGTGTGTGCATGCTTGTGTGTGTGTGTATCTGTGTATGTATCTGTGTATGTATCTGTGTGTGTGTGTGTGTGTGTGTGTGTGTGTGTGTGTGTGTGTGTGTGTGTGTGTGTGTGTGTGTGTGTGTGTGTGTGTGTGTGTGTGTGTGTGTGTGTGTGTGTGTGTGTGTGTGTGTGTGTGTGTGTGCGTGTGTGTATATGTGTGTATGCATCTGTATGTTTCAGTGTGTAACTACATTTGTTCTGTGACCCAGATCTACAGGTCCAGGTGTCCATTCCTTATCCCCAGACCCATCCTACATTTCAAGAGCTTAAATGTCACAGTATGTGTGCTCTAACTGCTAGTCCTGACTACCTCTGGTACAGGAGTAGCCAGTATATACATACTGGAATGTACTACAGGGGCAAAATGAACTCTATAGAAAGCTATTGGTGTGCTGTTGGAGGATACCAACATCTTCCCTCTCTTTCAGTGCGTAAGTCAACTCCACAATATACTGAAATTACACCAGATATAATGGACCTTTAGGGTAAAGAATGTAGATTTAGAATGAATGGACTCAAACTGCCTTGGCTCTCTCAAGCCTCAGGCCACCAGTAATTTAGGGTACTGGTACCGATACTGGAACCGTTTCCGATTGAATAGAATCAGAAGTAATGTAATGTACCCTGGGGTGAAGATCTTTGTTCTCTGATGATTCCATGCCTCTGTCAGCAGTCATTTTGGGGACTCAGCCTTTGTCCTGTCAGCAGTCACTCTGGTGTCTCAGTTTGTGTGCAGATCCCTCATGGATCCCTAAGTGGATGTGATCCACTTAGGAAGACATCGTACCATAGTACAATGCATAGTACGATACATAGCAAGCCCTTTGTAATCTGTAACTGGGATTAAGGGCTATACAAAAATGGATTACTGACTATTTGACGGGTCGTCCACAGTTTGTCAGACTGCAGGACTGTGTGTCTGACACTGTGGTCAGCAGCACTGGTGCTCCACAGGGAACGGTTCTTTCCCCATTCCTGTTCACCCTTTACACCTCAGACTCTGTGTCCTGCCATCTGCAGAAGTTCTCGGACGACTCTGCAGTTGTTGGTTGTGTCAGCGAGGGAAACGATGAGGAGTACAGGGGCGTCGTGGACTCCTTCGTTGAGTGGTGTGAGCTTAACCACATGAAGCTCAACACTGACAAGACAATGGAGATGGTGGTGGACTTCCGCAGGAGGAAATCTACCCCCACACCCATTTCCATCAAGGGTGTGTCCGCTGAAGTTGTTCAGGAATATAAATACCTGGGAGTTCATCTGGACAACAAACTGGTCTGGGCCAAGAACTCTGAGGCTGTTTACAAGAAGGGCCAGAGCCGTCTCTACTTCCTGCGGAGGCTCCGGTCCTTCAACGTTTGTAACAAGATGCTGAATATGTTCTACCAGTCGGTGGTAGCCAGTGCCATCTTCTCCGGCGTCGTGTGCTGGGGAAGCAGGTTGAGGTCAGCAGATGCCAACAAGATCAGCAGGTTTGTCAGGAAGGCTGGCGCTGTCCTGGGGGTCCAGTTGGACTCCTTGTTGGTGGTGTCTGAGAGAAGGATGCTGCGCAAGCTGCGTAGTATCCTTGACAACAACTCTCACCCTCTCCATCAGGTGCTGACCTCCTATAGAAGCACCTTTAGCAACAGACTCATTCCACCCAGGTGCACCACAGAACGCCACAGAACGCCATCAGACTCTTTAATTCATCTACCTCGGGTCGTGAGAGGGACAGTGGAGACTCAGTGACCTGAGGCCAACGCACTATTATTATTATTATTTTTTTTGGTCAACGCACTGTAAATCATTTCACTGTAAATTCTATTTCACTTTTCACTTTTCACACGTCACTTTTTCAGTATTCATCTGAGTTATTTATTAATATATTATTACTGCCAATTTGCACTATACGTATTGTTGTGTATTGTATATACCTACGTATTACTGTAATAATACTGTAAATTGTGCAATTCATCTACTCATCTATCAATACACTTAGATTAATTTAGAGTTATTTAGTTATATTTTGTTTATAGTAGTTTTATTTAGTTAGTTGTTATTTAGTTTTTAGCTTAGGTCAGCCATTACTAAGACACACAGTGGAGCTACCCCAAGGCCACGCCCCCAAAAAGTTGAGCCACCCCCGAGGCAACAGTCAGGCAACAAACAAACCAAAGGCTGCCATGATGCCACAGGTGCCTTAAATACCCCTGAGTTACTTAGGGGTTGGCTCTGGGGGAGGAGTTGACCTACTTTAGGTGATGGTGAGTTCAGGGCCTAGAGATGAGTGTGGGACAGTTACCTGATCCCAGTGTTCCTGCTGCACAAGCAATGGTCAAAAACACGGTAGATCCAAAAACATAACATAAGACGTGATACGTGACGTGAGGCTTTTCGAGAATCAGAGTGTGTATGTGTGATAATCTCGATAAAAAGTGTGAGTGTGCGGGGTAGGCGTAAATAGCATGGTTAATTGTGATGCGCTGCAGCTGCGGGTGGCTATCCGGTAGTGTGCAGTGGGAGCGAGGAGACAGGAATGTGGAATGTGACCAGGGGGCGTGGCTATCCGGGCAAGTGCTGTGGAAGCGAGGAAACAGGAATGCAAAACTGTGACAGTACGGACGTAAATGGTACAACATAAATGTAAATACTCTACACCCCCACTCAATCTTAGTCTACTGTGTTCTCCACATCAAAAACAACAAAACGATAACGAAACGAAAACACTTTTTCCCTTATGCCTATACCCTTTAAGTACCAAACATATCTATGGCAAATTTCTGACACTTGAACTTGGTTACAGGTTTTGTTAACATATCTGCAATCATTTGCTAAGTAGGACAATACTCCAACATCACTTTTCCTCCATTCACAATTTCACTTATGAAATGATATCTTATGTCAATGTGCTTGCATCTCTGCCTGCTCACTGGGTTCTTGGCTAGAGCTGTGGTACCCTGATTATATACTTTTGTCTGTGCATATTGATATTTGTCAATACCTTCGAGTAATTGTTCTAAGTAGATCTTAGATCTTTTCTTGCATGGCTGAAGCCAGTGACATGTATTCTGCTTCACATGTGGAAAGAGCCACGGTTGGCTGTTTTCTTGACTTCCACAAGATCAAATAACTGCTCTCACTTAGACTGACAGTACCCTGTTGTGCTGCGCCTGTCTGTCACGTCAGCTGCCCAATCAGCATCTGTGTATACGCGTAGGCCTAGCTTTTCTTTGTCACTTCTCCTGCAGCATAACTCTTTTTCTGTTGTCCCTTTTAGGTATCTGAGTACATGTTTTACTGTGAGCCAGTGTTCCTCTGTTGGCTCAGCGAAGTATTGAGACAGCTAACTCACTACCAAGCCCAAAACAGGTCTAGTGCAAGTGGATAAATAGATCAAGCTCCCTACTGCCTCCCTGTACATTTTGGGTTCTTTCATTTTTACAGCATTTTCAGTGAACTCTAGCTTTTGCTCACAGGGGGTTTCTCTTGGTTTGCAGTCTTGCATGTCAAACCTCTGTTGTATTTAGTTTACATACCTTCTTTGTGTCATTTTTATACAACCTTCTGTCTGATCAAAGTCAATACCCAGGAAGTATTTCTTTTTAAACTTAGCAGTAAGCATTCTTTGACATCTTTCAGTACTTTCTCATTACTGGCTACAATTATCAGATTGTCAACCGATATGATTATGATGACCTTTTCACCATGTTTCTCTTTTGAATACACACAGTGGTCAGCAGGATTTTGCACAAAATCCTCTTCACTTAGGCATGTATGTAACATTGTGTTCCACATCCTGCCTGACTGCTTCAAACCATACAATGATTTCTGTAGCTTACAAACTAGATTTTCACCTGTATTTGTCTTCTTCTCATAACCTTCTGGTTGCTCTACATATATTTCACAGTCTATCAGTGCATGCAGATAAGCTGTCTTGACGTCCATTTGGTGTAGAATTAGATTCTCTTGTGCCACTTTTTGCATGACCACTCTCACGCTTGTCATATCGGCTGTGGGTGAGAATGTCTCCTCATAGTCAGTCCCCTTTTTATGACTGTAGTCTTTTGCCACAAATCTTGGCTTGAATCTGTCTGATCCGTCAATGTAATTTCTTACAGCATAGACCCATCTACCCCCACTGGCCTTATTACGTGTGGCAAGTTGAGGGTAAATGTCTTGTTTTCCTCTAATGACTGTATTTCCTCATCCATGGCATTTTTCCACTGACGTCATAGCGTCCTGGTAGGTTTGAGGGATATCACATACGGCTCTGTAACAAAAGTCTACGCATGTTTGCAGTTTATCCTCAGTCTTCAAGGTAAGGTGGCTTTTTCTTGCTTCTAGGTGGGTTCCTTTTAGTCCCCGTTTCACTGTAGGACATACCCGGCTGTATTTGGTCAGTCTGTTCAGGTATGGTCTCAGAAACACTTGAACACCTTGACCCTGTACGCTTTGCTCCTGTACATTTTCTACGCTTTGGCAGTATTCTCTTCTCTTCTTGTGTTTGTGTTTTTTGTGACTTAGCTGTGTTGGTCATACATTTTACCAACCTGTGTTTCATAACCCTCGCTTCGTTTGGGTAGTACACTAAGTAAGCTGGGCTGTTTTTGTCATAGCCTACGAAAACACCTTGGTCACACCTAGAGTCAATCTTCCCCTCTTGTCTGTATGTGAAGCACTCATGTCAGGGTGTAGTGTTGGTAGGACCCAGAACGCAGACCAAATACACAGTGAAGCGGTAACGTGAGGCTTTATTGCGTAAGCACAATAGTAGAATGGTCGGGAACAGACCGGTCTGGATACCGGGAAGTCGATCAGCGGAGTACCGACAGGTAGTAGACAGGCGAGTGGTCCGGGACGGGCGAGGGGTCTGGATACCGGGAGGTCGATCAGCGGAGTACCGACAGGTAGTAGACAGGCGAGTGGTCCGGGACGGCGAGGGGTCTGGATACCGGGAGGTCGATCAGCGGAGTACCGACAGGTAGTAGACAGGCGAGTGGTCCGGGACGGGCGAGGGGTCTGGATACCGGGAGGTCGATCAGCGGAGTACCGACAGGTAGTAGACAGGCGAGTGGTCCGGGACGGGCGAGGGGTCTGGATACCGGGAGGTAGATCAGCGGAGTACCGACTGGTAGTAGACAGGCGAGTGGTCCGGGACGGGCGAGGGGTCTGGATACCAGGAGGTCGAAGTAGCGACAGGTAGTAGACAGGCAAGTATAATTACCGGAGGGCTGGTACGGTGTCATCGAGGGAGAACGACATACGATCTAGCAAAGGGGTAAAAGGACGCCAGGGTATACTGTATATACACCCAGGTGCGGTGATTATCATAATCAGCAATTGCCGACAGGTGCGTGGGTGCGCCACTAAAGCCTGTGCCTTGGCCACGCCCCCTGTCACCCACCGTAACCGTGACAACTCAGATCCAAACTTTTTAGACACATTTGGCTTCCTGTCAGTTAACATTTGGTATGGTGTCTGTTTTGTGCATCTGCTGTAGCACCTATTCCTTACATGGGCTGCTGTCTGGACTGCATGATTTCACAGCCTATTAGGTAACGCCCATTTGAAAAAGTTTTCGCCAGCCTCTTTCTGCCGTGCCATTTTGGTAAGGCGAATAAGGCGCCAATGTTTCGTGTCTAATCCTTGTTTAACAGTGCCTGAAAACCCCTGCTTGTAAACTCTGTTACATTATCTGAACGGATACATTTTACTTCTCCATATGGAGCTATGTTTACTAGGAACTTTTCAGTAGCCTCTATTGTGTCACTTGTGGATTTAAGGAAATATATGAATACAGCACAAGAGTAATCATCTGTGAACTACTGTGCATATCTATGTCCATCTATGGACTCGGTTTGCATAGGACCGGCTAGGTCAGTATACACTAGCTGTAGGGGCTTCTCTGCTCTCCTATCTGGGTCTCTGTTTCTGGTCTGGGTAAACTTGCCTTGTGTACATGTTTCACATAACTGGACTGGTCTGATGGCCATGCCTTTTATTTCCTTCTACAACTTCTTTTCATTTTTGCACATTTTCGTAATTGAAATGACTGAAAATGTCATGCCAGGTTTGCATGTCATGGCAACCATTACATTTATCCACATTTTCATCAACTGTATGAAGGTAGTATAATTTGCCATACTCATGGATGCCTTTTTTCCCAGAGTCCATACTTTCTTTCACCTCTGTTGAATATAAGCTGAGACCACATACCGCTCGTTGCTCGTCGCTAGCTAAACTTGACTTGCTAAGCTAACATTTTCGTTAACTTTTCGTTTGCTATTTGCCTCGCGCAAACTTCTTCTTCGTATTTTTGTCTTGTGAACTTTTTCTTTGTATTCTTGTCTGGGCCCATAATGTCACAATGGAGGGTGTAGGTTGGACCCCGAACGCAGACAACAGACCAGAGAGGGGAGAACAGTTGATTTATTGTACAACAGCATGCACATGGGATGGTCAATGACAGGGGTCGAAATACCGGGAGGTCGAGGTTCGTAGTACCGACAGGTAGTAGACAGGTGGAAGGTCAGGGACAGGCGAAGGGTCTGGATACCGGGAGGTCGAGGTGCGTAGTACCGACAGGTAGTAGACAGGTAGAAGATCAGGGACAGGCGAAGGGTCGAAATACCGGGAGGTCGAGGTGCGTAGTACCGAACGGGTAGTAGGCAGCCGGACGATCGGGACCAGGGAAGAGTTTCACCTGGGGACTAGTAGCGTACATCAAGGGTTACACGAAGTACGAACGAGCGACGTCTCCAAATGACGCCGCGGTATAAATAGCCCCAGGTGAGATAATTGGCAATCAGCCACGGTAATAGTTGACAGGTGCGTGTGTGTGCGCCACCAGTGCACGCGGCCTGGCCACGCCCCCTGTCAACCACCGTAACCGTGACACATAACCTGATGCGTGTTTAACTCAGTGGTTGCCTGCGTAAGAAATACACACACACACACACACACACACACACACACGTGTAGACTCTATAGGCACCCTACGCCTAGTGCACGATATTGACCAAATATGGTATTGTGGTATTGTTCACAAATATTGGGATGTCGATATTATTAACATATTCTTAAACATGTGTAAATACACAAGTTATGAGGAACAAACACATCCAAATAGATTCATAACGTATCACAACACTGGTTGTGAGCTGGTTGCAGGGGTACACAGATATGTTCTGGCCAGCTTGCTCAGAGTGGGGCATTGGCATGTATTTCAATGTTTAAACAAGGGTAAATATGCCAAAGAGCTCTTCTTACTAATACTCAGGGCTAATTTCAGGTAACCGACTCAAGTTATGATTACTTTGCCTGCTGTTCAACAATGACTTCTATTCCTCAAATGGTTTTGATAAACACATATCCATGAATGGGTTCCACTGCTTGCTCTGAGTGGTTTATGATCCATGCTTCAAAGAGACAACCATTGTGCCGTTACTCAAAAATACCAAAGTAACAAGACTCAATGAGTATCACCGGGACACCGGTAGAAGTCGTCAGCTGCTTCCGTTTCCTAGGGCAACAGATTTCTGACGATCTGGTGTGGACCCGCAACAAGGAGGTCATGCTGAGGAAGGCACCCC
The DNA here is from genome assembly GCA_027704905.1 of Muraenolepis orangiensis. Classification (NCBI taxonomy): domain Eukaryota; kingdom Metazoa; phylum Chordata; class Actinopteri; order Gadiformes; family Muraenolepididae; genus Muraenolepis; species Muraenolepis orangiensis. The sequence continues at coordinate 1,393,995 of CM050999.1, forward strand.
GGTGCCTCTATACCTTGTGGTGCCTCAGGAAAAGCGGAATAGGACAACGGTGGCTAGAGAACTTTTACTGTGGCACTGTAGAGAGCGTCCTGACGAGTGGCGTCACTGTGTGGTACAGCAATACCACTGCACAAAACAAGAAAGCCAGCCAGAGGGTTGTGAGGACAGCAGAAAAGACCATCAGGAGGAGATCTTTAGGACCAGAAGTCGGAAGAAGGCCATCTCCATCACTAAGGACTGCAACCACCGTCTGGTCGCCGTTTTCGCAGCATCCATACAAGGACTACCAGGTTTAAGGATAGTTTTTATCCACAGGCAGTGCACCTACTGAAATGCTAGGAGTGCTGCCACTATCATACCATTGTCATTAACATTACACTATCATACTTTGCTGGACTTTCTGGACTCATTACAGTTACTGCACTCTTCTGCACTGTAATGCACTGTATTCATGATGCTACTACTGGCACTTATTTATAATATTTTTGCACAATTCAACATTTACATATCATCCATCAGTAACTTTATTGTTTTTCTTAAGTTCATTTTTATTGTGTATAGTATTTTTATATTATTGTTTTAGAAATTCATACTGCGGGGGGAGGGAGTAAGTATCCCATTATACTTGTTGCAAATGGCCAATACAAAAAATATTGTATAACAAACAAAAACTAACTGAGAACTAGGAAGAGGAACTGGGCTGGGTCGTGACAATCTTCATATGTGGGGAACGACTCAACTCCTAGCTGTGGCTTTCAAGACTTTATAAAGAAGATGACACACATTCTATTTTTAAAAATGTGTTAATACACAAGTTATGAGGAACAAACACATCCACATAGATTCTTAACGTATCAAAATACTGGTTATGAGTTGGTTGCAGGGGTACACAGATATGTTCTGGCCAGCTTGCTCAGAGCGGGGTTTTGGCATGTATTTCAATGTTTAAACATAGGGTAAATATGCCAAAGAGCTCTAAATACTAATAATGAGGGCTGGAAATCAGGTATCAGACTCCAGTTATGATGTATGATTTATTCGCCTGCTGTTCAACAATGACTTCTATTCCTAAGTGGTTTTGATAAACATATCCATGAATTGGTTCCTCTGGTTCCACTATTCGATCTTAAATGGGTTATGTTCCTCTGGTTCCACTACTTGCTCTTCAATAGGTTATGTTCCTCTGGTTCCACTATTTGATCTTGAACGCCCATACGTTAGTATTTTATTGCCAATGGGAGCACTCACTCTATAAGTTATATTAAATCCATTGTATTAAACAGGAATCCTTAGTGTCAGGCTTTGTGGCGTGTGACCTGCTTTACGCTGAGGCTCTACAGCACACACACACATGCACACACGCGCACACACACACAAACACACACACACACACACACACACACACACACACACACACACACACACACACAGAAATAGGTTACGATAAAGGCGTTCATTTCACTTGTATACTTTAAAAGCTATTTTTTATATTTTGGTCTTCATCTACACCTTGGATGAGATCCTGAAAGAAGATGTTGATAACAGTTATGAAGTATGATGCCCAATATAATGGAGAGTCAATCCACTTTTATATTTCTGAACCTACTGAACCTGAAATGACTGTACTCGGAATGTTGTAAATATGAATGAATGAAAATACCTTCATTCATTTCACATGGATGTGTTTAATTACCTGCATATATATACCTTTAATTCTGCACATATTGCATACATACTCTATACGTTCTGTTATACCTGTTTTTATACATACTATTACATATCCATTTTCCATCTCTGTTAATAGACCAGGTTAGGTGGTGATTCTGCTTAAAAACTGTTGACTAAGGAGTTTGATACATGATGAGAATATCAAATAGTATTCACAACTTGCAGTAGTGGCGTGTATGGAACTTGAGTGCTGTGTTGGTACAGCCTATAGTAAGACATTCAACCAATCAAGCTGTGGTGCACACTAGGCACCGGTGGACCACCACCACCAAGAGGAAGTCAACATGGACAAAAGGTTAACCAATTACCACAGACACTTTCTGCAACAGCAGCTTCCTCCTTACAGTAAGTCTTAACTTTAATTGTATTGTGTAACATACAAACATATGTTCAATAACCAACTGACGTTATAGAGAATCATTAAAAAGTATAATAATAATATTATGCTTATCTCAGTGAAAATATTATGTTTTTCTCCTTTTTATGTTTTTAGTTTTGACCTGCATGTGTTGTTGAAGAGATCTCTGAACAACACACTGAGAGAAACAAGCTATGAATCTTAGATCAGCAGCCAGAGGACTTCTAGCTTTCCTTCTGTCAGTACCAGGTTGGTACACTTACACTGTGAACATTTAGTTGAACTGGTTCAATCTGTAACATGACATGCAAGCAACTGAGGCTGAGGAGAGGGTGAAACAACGGTGTTGTAACTAGATGTGACATCTACAGAATGGACCTCGACAGCTGTTTTTGGTTTAGAAGACCAAACAAATAGAACAATTACTTCAGCCTCTTATAGTCAATGTTGTGTTCTAATTGTTTCAGAGAACAATATTCTGCTCATGATAATAGTTGACATGGCGTTACATTGTTGCATTTCAGATTACAATACAGATGTGTTGGACATTTCCTGGTTGCTATGTCTATCTATTGATGGGTTGATTTAATTTATATTTAAAGTTTATCACTGTCTAGATTTCAATAAGTACTTGTCAATGTTGGTCCTTGTCTAGCTGGGGAAATTCCAAATACTGGTAGTAGTGAAGGTGTAGAAAGTAAAGATATATATGTGAAGGAAACTATATTCTTAAGAGGGACTGATGAAAATGAAATGATTGACACTGTTAAGAAACTTAAGAGTAAAAGGTCTACAGACTGTCATGATATTGACATGTATACAGTTAAAAACATTATTGAATGTATAGCCAAACCACTAACTCACATCTGTAATCAGTCAATACAAACCGGTGTATTTCCAAATCAAATGAAAACTGCTAAAGTCATACCAATACACAAATCTGGAGATAAACATGTACTGTCAAACTATAGACCGATTTCATTGCTCTCACACTTTTCTAAAATACTGGAAAAAATCTACTATACAAGACTAAATGACTTCATCACCAAACATAACATACTCTATGAACAACAATATGGTTTCAGAGCAAACAGAACCACATCATTTGCAGTTATAGAATTTATGGAACACATTACTAAGGCAATAGAAAAGAAAGAATATGCAATAGGGATATTTCTGGACCTTAAAAAAGCATTTGACACGGTTGACCATGAATTATTAATGAAAAAACTACAGAGATATGGCATTAGAGGTGTTGCACTATCATGGCTATCCAGCTACCTACATAACAGGGAACAGTATGTTGAACTACAAAGCCATAAATCACAACTACTGCAGGTTACATGTGGGGTGCCTCAGGGCTCTGTCTTGGGGCCATTACTATTTATTCTGTATATTAACAATATATGTGAAGTATCAAAAACGATTAAAACCATTCTTTTTGCAGACGACACAAGTCTACTCTGCTGTGGGGAAAATTTAGAACAGCTATTGGTCACAATGGAAAAGGAACTGAGCAGGATGAAGATCTGGTTTGACCAAAATAAATTAACATTGAACGCAAGCAAAACCAAACTCATAATATTTGGGAATCGATCGACCAATACAGAGAAGAAACTCACTATAAATGGCGTCCAATTAGAAAGAGTATCGGAAATAAAATTCCTTGGAGTAATCATAGACAATAAATTAAGTTGGAAACCACATATAAGCTATATCAGAGCCAAAATATCCAAATCAATAGCAATTCTGAATAAAGCCAAATACCTTATTAATCAAGCTTCCTTGTTTATGCTGTACTGCTCCTTCATACTTCCATACATGATGTATTGTGTGGAAGTTTGGGGGAACACATATAAAACAAATACACATCCTATCTTCATCCTGCAAAAAAGAGCCATACGAGTTATACATAAAACTACGTACAGAGAACCAACAAATAAATTATTTATCAAACTAAAAACACTAAAACTACAAGACCTGGTTGACTATAAAACTATTCAAATTATGTTCAAAGCCGCAAATCAACAATTACCTCAAAATATTCAGGGATTTTTCACACGGAGAGAAAGCATGCACATGTTGAGAGGAAACTGCATTTTCAAAAAACCACCCGTACGAACAAATGCCAAACTTCATTGCATCTCATCAAAAGGTGTTAGTCTGTGGAATGACTGTACTGATGCACTGAAATATTGTACAAGTCTATCTAAACTGAAAGTATTATTTAGGAGCCAAATCATTAATGGTTATGAACAGGACCTGTAAAATCCCATTTGTTAATTCTTGTAATTGTAAAAGTAATTTCTTTCTGATTGTTTCGTAGAAAAACTAAAAACAAACAAATTAACAAGACAAACATGTCGCTGATGACGATGACCTAATATTTTATTTTATTTAAAAGAAAGATGTATGTTAGAGGGGGTAGGACCAGAAAAGTTTTTTAAGCTTCTTCTTGCCCCTGTTGAACATGACAGAGACTATTTGAGAATTATTATTGAAAGAATATATATATATTATTATTATTGTTGTATGTTTTGTTTCTGACATGTTCAATAAAATAAATAATAATAATATCTCTATCACTATCTGTATCACTTACTGTATCACTATCTTAATCACTATGTCTATGACTAGATATATCACTATATCCATTAATAGCTGCATCACTATCACTATCTCTTATCTCCATGTCTATCTCTGTCACTATCATAATCTCTTTCACTGGCTGTATCGCTATCTATCTCTATCACTGACTATTTCTCTATCTTTCACTATCTCTATCACTCATTCCTCTCACAGCTCAGTGGTCAGCATCTGTAGTTTCCAGCTCCACCCAACATCCTCCATCCTCTTTATGTATCTTGTGATCATCCACTCCATCAGCTGACTGCTTGTTGTGTTTTGACTGAGAAAGTGTCTTGTTTATTCTCAATGAGATGTTTGTTTTTTACAGTGCTACACGGTAATGATGGCTGGACAGTCACCTACACATCTAGTAATGTCTGCGCTTTAAGAGGATCAACGGTTGACATCAAATGCTCCGTTATATACCCGTACAAAATGAACTATATCCGTACCACAGTGAAGGAAAGACTGTGGTTTACCAAAGAACCCAGAAATCAGCCGTTTGATCTGAAACAAGATATAGACTATACAGATCGTGTTGAATACAGCTGTGTGGAGACAAGCTGTTGGTGGAGTTGTGGGGAAGAGTGTATCCTGAGTATCAAAAACCTGACACAGAGTGACTCTGCTGTGTACAAGTTTATGTTCATAACAAACCAACCGAATGGGAGCTATACTGGTAGCCCTGGAGTGACATTAACTGTGACCGGTAAGTAACTTAATATTAACACGTCTATTGCAAAACGTGTGTGTGTGTGTGTATGTGCATGCGTGTGTGTGTGTGTGTGTGTGTGTGTGTGTGTGTGTGTGTGTGTGTGTGTGTATCTGTGTATGTATCTGTGTGTGTGTGCGTGCATAAGTGTGTGTGTGTATGTGTGTGTATCTGTGTGTATGTGTATGTGTGTGTGTGTGTGTGTGTGTGTATATATGTATATATGTATATATGTGTATGTGTCTGTATGTATTTGTATGTAATCTGAATGATCTTTGAATACATTTGTTCTCTGACCCAGATCTCCAGGTCCAGGTGTCCATTCCTTATCCCCAGACCAATCATCCCCGTCAAGAGCTTAAATGTCACAGTATGTGTTCTGTAACTGCTAGTCCCTACTACCTCTGGTACAGGAGTAGCCAGTATATACATACTGAAATGTACTACAGGGGTGAGATTAACTCTAAAGAAAGCTATTGGTGTGCTGTTGGAGGATACGAGAATCTTCCCTCTCTTCCAGTGTGTAAGTCAACTCCACAATATACTGACATGACGCCAGATATAATGGACCTTTAGGGTAAAGAATGTCGATTTAGTATGAATGGACTCAAACGGCGTTGGCCTCAGGCTACCCGTAATTAAGGGTACTGGTACCTTAACCGTTTCATATTGAAGAGAAACAGAAGCGCACAACTTGGTGTAATGCACCCTGGGGTGAAGATCTTTGTTCTCTGATGATTCCATGCCTCTGTCAGCAGTCACTCTGGTGACTCAGTTTGTGTGTAAATCCATCATGGCTGCACCCTAGTGGTGAAAGAGTGAAAAAGTTTAAAAGCATGTGATCCACTTAGGAAGACATCGGACTATAGTACGATACATAGTAAGCCCTGTGTAGACTGTAACTGTGATTAAGGGTTATACAAAAAAAATTGTTTTTTGACTAGTGACTACGAGTGGACACACATACGTACATTGACCTTTGCTACCTATTTTGTTTCAGTTCCACCTTAAGAGACCAATTAAACATCCATTCAGCCATCATTCACAGTCCCTCCACGTTGGGATCGTACTCTACATTCACTCTAGCTCTAGCGTTTCGCGTAATCGGTGATGTCTAATATATAAACATCTTTGATATATCCGGTCTTGCTAAATGTTCCACTGGTATTCATGTATTTCAGTATGCCTGGAAAAACCATGAACCACATTAGTATTGTGTTAGAGAGAGTAATCTGTATTAGTCTTATTCTGACTCTAGTGTAGTGTGTGCTGTACAGTTTCATGTCTTTAGGATGAACATTGATTATTTGTTTTCATAACAGACTCTCCAAGGACCCCCTGGGTGGAGGTGAGTCCCTCTGGTGACATAGAGGAGGGCAGCTCAGTGACTCTGAACTGCAGCAGTGATGCCAACCCAGCAGCTGACTACACCTGGTTCAAGGTTAATACATACAGTCTCCGCTCCAGATACATAAACAAGGGACAAAAGCTTGTATTTGGTCCCATCCAGTCTTCACACTCTGGACAATATCTCTGTGAAGCTAAGAATATGCTAGGGACAACGTCCTCCTCCTCCCTGTCCCTCCATGTGAAATGTGAGTAAAACACAACACAGTATAATAACATAACACAGATGTTAAAGTCACAACCATGTCCACATGAAGATGAACCATCATAATTCATCACTTATTCGGTTCACTTCTCAAAGTGTTCTTTACATTGTCATTCATATAAAAGCACATCATGTTTTCCCAATGACCTCTAGACGGGCCTAAACACACATCTGTGTTATCCAGTCCCTCTGAGGACATAAAGGAGGGCAGTTCAGTGACTCTGAGCTGCAGCAGTGATGCCAACCCAGCAGCCGACTACACCTGGTTCAAGAACAACCAGCTTCTGCTCTGGGAACCACGTCAACGTTATACCTTCCCATCAGTCAGCTCTAAAGACAGAGGAGCGTACAGCTGTGAAGCACAAAACAAATATGGACAGCTCAGCTCTAACTCGGTATTCATAGATGTCCAGTGTGAGTGGTCAAAAACAATCATAAATAATATTAAGAATATTAATCAGTTATCTAATATGCAAACACCTTTGATATATCCGGTCTTGCAAAATGTTCCTCTGGTATTCATGTATTTCTGTATGCCTGTAAAAACCATGAACCACTGTAGTATTGTGTTAGAGAGAGTAATCTGTATTAGTAGAGACAGTATTCTGTCTCATACTGACTCTACTGTAGTGTGTGCTGTACAGTTTCATGTCTTTAGGATGAACATTGATAATTTGTGTTCATAACAGACTCTCCAAGGACCCCCTGGGTGGAGGTGAGTCCCTCTGGTGACATAGAGGAGGGCAGCTCAGTGACTCTGAGCTGCAGCAGTGATGCCAACCCAGCAGCTGACTACACCTGGTTCAAGGAACATGAAGACTCAGTGACACAATCAGGACAGAACTACACCATCACTAATGTCACCCCTGAGCTTGGAGGACATTATTACTGCCAAGCTCATAATGCAATCGGACGTCACAATTCCACCTTGTTGTTCGTTAATGTGACGGGTAATTTTTCCTTTAAGAGAGATCACTGTTTAAAGGAGCAACCAAACTCTTGAATGAAACCTCAGCAAAATCCTGGCTGAAATCCAGTGTTGACACTTTGGTGCTGTGTGAGCACCCTGGTTAAACATGTATCACATTTATAATATGTATTCATCAATTTGAGATGTCTTACATTTCATTGTCCTATAAATATGGAGTTTTTGGTCATTATACTGCATTACTTCTGGTCCTGATATTTTTGTATCCTTCTAATGGTAAGTTCACATGAATCAAGTGTTGAATCACTGCTTTTCAGAGACATCATCATCAACATATTTAGTAAGAACTGTTGCTGTCTTACTGGTCACCATACTCCTGCTATTCCTTTGGATGAGGTAAGATATTCTTATTCTCTCCCTCTATCTCTCTCTCTCTCTCTCTCTCTTCCCTCTCTTGTGTTTAACATTAATTTCTTCTGCTGCTTCTTTATCTTTATGTTCTGTTCACCAGAAGAAAGAGAGCTTCCAGAAAAGCACATGTCCCGGGAGGAAGGCCAGATATCGTGGTGGAGGTGAGCGACAAGAACCCATTTTTCACTAACACAGCCATTACTAAGACACACAGTGCAGCTACCCCAAGGCCACGCCTCCAAACAGTAGAGCTACCCCCCGAGGCCACGCCCCCAAACAGTAGAGCTACCCCCGAGGCCACGCCCCCAAACAGCAGAGCTACCCCCGAGGCCAAGCACCTAAACATTGGAGCTACCTGGAGGCCAAGCCCCCAAACAACATCATGTGCATCAACAACGTGTCGTTCTTTAGCTGGCTCTGTTACTTTTCTGACGATGCAGATATAATGGCCAAGAGCTGAGCTCAAAGAGAAATCATTAAGCTATGTTCTATTTTTAAGAGATTACTGCCTCATACAAGCGTTGAGAAACTCCTGGACAAGTTGCGCCATTTGTCCAATTTGGATGATTAAATGTACTCTTCTGTCCTCTCAGTCACTTCCTGTTCCTGTGTATGACAACTTCTCAACTCTGACCAATCGCTCGGCTGCTGCAGCACAAAGAGAACCAATGGAAGAGCAGGATGATCTTCACTTTGCCAACATCTACACTTCCTGCTCAGAGAACCAGGTCCAACCAGATCAGAAAGAGCAGGTCCTTTACTCTTTGGTCAACATTAAAAGACCCAATGATGTCCCTGAGTAAGCATCTCTTCATAATTCTAGACCAAAATTAAACTTCAACAATGTGTGGGACTTCATCAACCCAAGGGAGACTTTGAGGAGGACATTTCTAAATCTATGTAACATAAACTGAAGTTCCTAACTTCTCATTATCTCTTTTTCACTTCTTCTTTTCAGGGACAGTGACCAGTTATACAGCACCATCGAATAAACAATCCAGAGTTTAAATCAGCATGATTTAGATAGTGGGTTGGCTTTGTAAGTGGGTGTACTTTAATGTGTCTCATTCATTCAGTGTAAAATGTCCGATTGTTTTTCTGCATGTCGTATAGGCTTCTACTTGTGATGGCCCTGCTCCTGTGAGGGCAGGTCCTAAAGGCACCACCTGCTGGTTGTCTGAACGTACTGCACCTGTAAGAGCAGGTGGTTGTGAGTGTCAGTTAACAGGCGGCAGTATAGCTCAGGAGGTAGAACGGTTGCCTCACAACCGGAAGGTTGCTGGTTGGATCCGTGGCTTCTCCTAGCAAAAAAAACTGTTGAGGTATCCTTGAGACCCTAACCCTAACTGCTCCCCGGGCGCTGTATAAATAGCTGACCGCTGCTCTTAATACTAGGATGGGTTAAATGCAGAGAAATTCCTTTTGCTGTACAGCAAGTATTTGAATAATTATATAGTGGCACTACTTATTGGTTTGTATTTTAGATGACAACTCCCTCTTTATGTTAAACACGTGCTATTGCATGTATAATATCAGATTGGCTGATAGGGTTACACCTGCTGAGGCTACACACCTGGCCTCTGTCCGCAAATTCAAACTGAATGGAAGGGGTCCCTGAATGAAGCTGAAACCATTTTCTAATGGTGGGGGTCACACTTACACCTGGTGGTATACTAAAATACATAATATGATGTAATATGAGGTCTTTAAAGGCTTGTGGCTTCCCCTCATCCTATCTTTCTCTGCTGCTGTCCAGGGATGCCTTCCAATAGTCTGTCTACAGCGGTTCCCCTCTGGCTTTCTGCTAAATCTCCATAAGTGTTCCTTGATCTTCATTGTACTGACGTGCCGTCTTGGGCACTGAGGTTGATACATCAGTGGATCCTCATATTGGTTTCTGTTGTTCTGCTTTACACACAAACCTTATTGCTCCATATGTACATGTCACCCTTACATCTCAGGACCTGACCTGCATTCCCCATTTAGATATGTGTTGTAATCTTTTGATTTCTGTCAATAAAAACCTGATGAACTACTACCTTTACTGTTTTGTGGTCGGTTTATGGTTGCGACGGCTTGAAGATGTCGTAACACACTCTTAAATTATACAAAGAATGGGATCTCACCAAGTTATGTTTAAGCTGTGAATGTTAAGCCACACACGGATTGTTGTTTGCGGAACCCCGGGGGATAGTGCAGAAAGAGTCTGAGGCAAAAAGGAGTTTAGAACCCGTAGGCGTCTTTATTCAGATAAAGCTCCAAGGAATAAACTGATATGAGGTGTCAACAATCAACTATGTGTGTGTCAATTATTGAAGTAAATAATACAATGTGTAAAGCGACTTACGTGAGTGTAACATTGAAATCCAAACAGGGGGTGTTGTATAATGTGCTGCGGGGAGAAGGCTGAAGTCCAAAATACGAACACAAAAACATCCAGCGGTAAAAAAAAAAATAATCAAAGTAGAAAAATCCAACAAAGGAATAAACGAGAAAAATAGTCTAACGAGGAAATACCAGGAATCCACAGGAGATCAAGACAGGGTATTCACTGGGGAACACGGAGGAGTATTGCCAGAGAGTCTCGGGTTGAACAACGGGAAAGTTCTGGCAACGAGTGACAGGGGAGCGGAGTCTAAATAATAGGGAGCCTGATTGGGAATAGGGAACAGGTGCGCTGACGTGACTACGGTCTTCTGGGACGGAGTGTTCTGGGTGTAGTAACCCCAGGTGGCAGAGAGGGGGAGGCAGAGGAGCGTGGCTGGAGAGGAGAGTCCTCTAACCATAGACCATATACTGTAGAGCCAATAAGAGCTCTTAGCCTATTTGTGAAGCCCAACCATAGACCATATACCGTAGAGCCAATGAGAGCTCTTAGCCTATTGGTTGAGCCCAACAACAGACTATATAACATAAATATCTTTGGGGTCAGAAGTGAAAATGGGGTCTGGGATCATGGACCAAAGAGTTGTTGAACCGCCGGGGAGACGATGTGACGATGAGGGCTGTGATGTAATTTCTGCCGGACGGTGACAATGGTGGAACTTAGAGACATGATGATGATGATGATGTCACCTTCCTCCTGTGGCAAGCAGGGGACCTGAGGGCCACCAATGTGTGTGTGTGTGTGTGTGTGTGTACTCACACACACCAAATACAAAACCAAAATTCTCTCTCTCTCTCTCTCTCTCTCTCTCTCTCTCTCTCTCTCTCTCTCTCTCTCTCTCTCTCTCTCTCTCTCTCTCTCGAGACGTCATTGCCCTCCATCACCACCACCACCACCACCACCACCACCACCACCATCACCACCACTACCACCACCACAAACTCCACCACCACCACCACCAACACCTCCACCACCACCACCTCCTCTTAACGACCGGACACAGATACAAACACATAACACATGAACAACACACAGATACACACACGATACACAACACACAAACAACTCAAAAATACGCACATGAAACACAACACATGAACAGCAGAGTGGATGAGACCGGCGCTGCCCAGCAGCAGCTGGAGGGAGTCCGACCTGGACGGCCCTTCGCTGGCACCCTCCCCCAAAAAGGTTATTAACTATAATGTTTAATTAGTTATTTCATAGATTCACCGTAAAGAAAGACAGGTCATTAAGAAGCATTAGTGTGGATTATCAATAATAAGAATGATAGTATTTCATATGCTTTATGTCCTTCACTTCCTTTTGACGCGCCAACTCGCTTCAACGCAACACGCGCATCGCCACGCCCGCCCGGAGACCCCGCCTCTCTCCCCCTTCCACACCCAGCCAATCATCGGACGCATCTGCATCCCCCCCACCAGCATTTGTCATCATGCGCCTGCAGAACCCCCACTGGGCCGGGGCTCCTGTGGCCCCTCCCCGGGGGCTGGGGATGGGCGGGGATATCCCAATAGCCCCGCCCACACTCCGAGACATCCCGCCCCCTTCTGACTTCCGGCCCGCCATGTATGGCGAAGGTGGGTGTATATATGTATATATATACATGTACAATACTAAAGAAGAGCATGCTGTTAAACTAAAGTACTACAAAAAATGACAACATTTCAGCTATCAAAAGAAGGCCAGTTTTAAATTTGCCAGTCACCAAATCTACCAAACACTCTTAGTATTCGTGTGCAAACCGTGTGTTCCTCCTCCTCTGACCCCTGGTTATCAGGTATGTTTGAGTGAAGACGTGAGGTATTTTGTCCCTGCAGAGCTACCATTCCATCCTGCGACGCACTAAGAAGCAGCAGAAGTCTGTGGGGCGGCATGCTCGCCTCAACCCCCTGGTCCTGCTGCTGGACGGGGTGCTGGTCAGGGAGCTGGAGACCATCCAGAAGGCTGTGCAGGAGGTAGGGGTGTGTGTGTGTGTGTGTTTATGTGTGTATTTGTGTGTGTGTGATCCCCATGTTCCATAAGACCAATGAACATCATATCACTATCAGTGTTTATGAAGAGACATCAAAGACCTTCTCCTCTCTAGATCAGGGGTTCTCAAACGTTTTGTTTCTGCGGACCACTATTTATCATCAAGGATTTTCGCGGACCACCTCATATGCAAACCGTAAAAATAAGTACATATAAACGTAGTGTTAAAACGCAGATATTTTTTTATAGTTAATTATAGAAAATATAAAGTAAATTGAAGCCTATCTGATACTTTTGTTGCACGTGTGACCGGTGTCTGTCTGCGTTGTGTATGTTTCTCAAAGAGGACGGCGGACAACTTCTTTTTTTCTTTTGGTCCTTGACCATATATTCAAATCTGCATACACTCATAGAACACAACAGCTGCATCAGTGAACATGAACTGCAGCTTCAGCTCTTTCAACATCCGATTGTATCCGTGTACAATAAGGAAATAATAAATAAAATAACAGATTTTGTGCAATTATAGGCTAATTAAACTCAACCATGTTACACACGCACAGCAAGTCCAGTGGAAACAAATAATCTTATCAATCACACTGAATATAAAATAAATTAACATAAACGTGTGTAATAAGGAAATAATAAATAAAATAACTGATTTTGTGCAATTATAGGCTAATTAAACTCAAAACAACGCACACGCACAGCAAGTCCAAGCTAACCTTATCACTCAGCTAATGAGATGGATGATGTTGCTTCGCAGACGTCAACATCTGGATGTCAGGTTCCAGCGATGACAGCTTCAATCTGAGATCTGGTTCAATGTTAAGTCTGTTCCGATATTTTGTCTTCAAGGAGACCAGTGATGAAAATCCCGACTCACAGAGGTAAGTGGTAGGAAAGGGCATAAGAAACATCAAGGCCTTGTCGGACAGCTCTGGGTATTCTGAAGCAGCTTTTAGCCAAAAGGCAGGCAGGCATCTCTGAGAAAAATCCACTTTTAAAGCACTGTCACAGGACAGTTCAACAAGGCTGTCTTGCTCTCTGGACATAAGGTTTGCGAGGATGTCATCGTCCAGGGTCGCAAATGGATTTCTGATCCAGTTCGCAGTTGTGTCAGGGATAGGGAAGTACATCCGTAGCTGTGTTTTCAAACTGTGCAAGTGCTCACTGACATATTATTTTCACATTATTTGGAAGCTGCATTTCCGCGGTGTCCAAAAAATCGGATAGGTTTGCAAACGAGTCATAGTTTGACTGCTCCAGGCGCCTGGCCCACATCTCCATCTTCTTGATTGTAGCTTCAACTTTGTCTTGCACGTGAAAAAGTGTCACTGACTTCCCCTGAAGACTCCGATTGAGTCCATTCAAATGCTCAAAAATATCTGCCAGGTATGCCAACTTGGCAAGCCACGGGGCATCACTGAAGCGATCTGAAAGTTCAAATTTTGAATTAAAGTAAAAACATTCTCACTTCATCGCGCAACTCGTAGAGCCGCGCAAGCACCTTTCCTCTCGATAGCCACCGGACCTCGGTGTGCAGAATTGCCGGTGATCACTGCCCATCTCATCGCATAAAACGGCAAACAACCGGGCATTCAGTGGACGGGCCTTGATAAAATTGACCGTTCGTACTGCTTCATCCAGAACAGTTTTGAGATCAGGAGGCATTTTTTGGGCTGCGAGAGCCTCCCTGTGGATGCTGCAGTGGATTGATTTAGTTTGTGGAGCCACTGCTTGTACACGTTTAACAAGCCCACTGTGTCGGCCTAACATGGCTGTTGCCCCGTCTGTGCTAATGCCCACGCATTTTGACCAATCAATCCTATGTTCCGTTATGAAACTGTTCAACATGTCAAAAAGTGCCTCTGCAGTTGTGCGTGTTGGCAAACATTTACAAAAGAGAAAGTCCTCCTCTATTTCTCCGTTGTGTTCATACCTTATGTATGAGAGCAGGTTGGCAAGGTTAGCTATGTCAGTTGATTCATCCAACTGTAGTGCAAAACAATCGACTGGCTTTTATCCACGCTATTAGCTGGTCATTCACATTGCTGGCCATTTCCTAAATTCTGCGCTGTACGGTGCTGTCTGACAAGGGAATCAAGTCCATTGCTGCATGCCTTTTCACCCAGCATAACACCCACCGCCACCTTAATTGATGGCAGCACCACCTCCTCACCGAGTGTATTCGCTTTCCCATTTTTTGCGATAATTCTTGACAATCTGTATGAGACTTCCACTGCTTTAGCATTGTTGCTACCTGTAGATGTGGATTCCATGATGTTCTTGCTACTGTGAAATTCTTGGAGCTTGTTTTTAAAAAACTCAACTGGCTTGGACTTCAACTCTCCATGCTTTGTCTCAAGGTGACGGCGAAGATTAGCTGGTTTTAGGCTCTCGTTAGCCAGTGTCTCGTAGCACAGAACGCATAATGGCAAAGGCTCATCTTCGGTGCCTGTGTATGTAAATCCCAGTTCTAAGTATTTCACATTGTATTTTCGCTTAATCTTCACTGTCTTTGTTTTTTTTCGCGGAATCTGGCTTGTAGATGCCTCCGACTCACTCTCATGATCTTCATTAACGTTAACATCTTTTCTCTTCAGACCACCTGATGCTAGCCACCGATCCATGTTTGTGGTTTTGCACGCACACGTGGGAAAATGAGAGCTCTCACTTGCACTCTGCTCTTCCGCAGCGCAGCCCCCCCTCCCTCCGGCTGAAATTATGAATGTAAGGCTTATATTAATCATAAGTAACACGGCAGGATCCGTGAGAGTTTGTTTTCATCTGATTTCAAATAAACAAAGTCATGGCTTTCAGAATATTAAACTTGTTTCGGCAAATTCAGATGATAAATACAACTTTAAAGCTTGTAACGGAATAATTACAAGCGGAAAACGGAGCAACTTAACGTCACAGGCAGCAGGCATAACAACAGCCGGTGTTTCTCGTGTGTGTTTTCCCCGGGAAACAAACACAATACACACAACGCACAAACGCAACACAAAAATGTGACATTCTCTCTCTCTCTCTCTCTCTCTCCACTTTCAAAATCTATTTAAAACTCATAACAAACAAACTAAATTCCCAAAGTTGTCCTGAAATGTACTATAATAACAAATGAAAAATATAGCCTACTTATGCAAACAATATTCTGATTATACAAGCATGGCGAATAAACGGATCTTGTATGCACACCGCTTCGGCATTATTCCTGGCGCGCGCGCTCTCTCACTCTCTCTCTCACACACACACACACACACACACACACACACACACACACACACACACACACACACACACACACACACACACACAGGCTTCAAATCAAGTTGCATAAATGCTTGAGCTACGTCATTGCAAATAAGTAGACAGCACTGCTTCTCTCCCACACACACGGTGCTGCCCCTCACACAAAGGCTGTTTTCGTCATTTTTACAACAAATACACACTTGCAACTGATAACACTGGCAATGATTTTATATGTATTACTATTCAAATATATTCGATGGAGCTGTTAAATGTTGTACCATTATGTGCGCCCTTGCTCATTGTGTCCTGTAGAGGGCAATGTTGTCTGCAGTGCGTCCAGGACGTGACGTCACTGACTATACCTCGCCTACCTGTGGCCTCTACCTTATCCGGTTAGATGTTGTTTGGATCGAATACAGAGCGGCAGCACAACCGCATCTCTCCTACCACGATATAAATAAATATGCCTAGTGAAGGTTAAAGAAAGCTGTCTACTACTGAGTTCTATTAAATCTCCACCGCAACGCACTCCGCCTAACAGGTTATGGGCCCAGGAATGCCAATCTAGAGCAACAAGGTAACAGAAGAACGAGCTGTTAGCCAAGAGAAGCTACTAGTGGGACCTGGATGAAGACGGCGCTGAGAGACTCCCGCGTAAACTGAAGACACGGTGTTTCTACAAGCCGCAACCCAATGTTTGGAGATAAGTGAACTGTATAAAGAGAAGACGTGTTAACGTGGATGCAACGTAAAAAATGGCCGGAGCAGGAACACCCCAGCAGATTTTATTCGATGGAACAGAAGATAAGTATGATCTGTGGGAGACGAGATTCCTTAGCCGTTTGCACATTTTGAAGCTAAAAGATACTATTTTGCGAGTGCCCACGGGTGAAGCCGCATTAGCTGCAGATCCAGGAAAAAATGAAGACTGTTATGCACAGTTAGTGAATGCCCTGGATGATAAGAGCCTGTCATTGATAAGACATGATGCAGCCGAGGATGGAAGGAAAGCCCTGAAATTATTGAGGGAGCACTATTCAGGAAAAAGCAAGCCAAGGATTCTAAACCTGTATACATCATTGACCACCATACAAATGGCAGACAATGAAACTGTTACTGATTACATGATAAGGGCTGAGAATATAATTGCAGCTCTACGTGATGCAGGAGAGAACATGAGTGATGGGCTGCTTGTAGCCACCATTTTGAATGGACTGCCAGATTCATTCAGGCCACTGGCTGTCCATGTAACACAGAACGAGGACGATGTTACATTTAAAGACTTCAAGAGAAGACTGAGGGTCTATGAAGAATCTGAGAAGATGAGGACGACTGGATCTATGGACAGTGTGATGAAGACTAACACAAGGCAAAGTAGACAAGGCACCAAGACACACAGGAAGAATGGAGAAGCCACTCTGACTTCAGTGACTTGTTACAAGTGTGGAGAAAAAGGCCACATTAGAAGCAAGTGCACCCAGAAAGTGTGGTGCAGTCACTGCAAGAGCAACACACACACAGAGTCCCTGTGCAGGAAGAAGGGAAAAGAAGACGGAGCCAGGAAGGTTGCAGAGGAAGAAGAGGAGGACAACGGCGACGAGGATCATTGCTTCGTGGCCAAGCAGGCAAACAGCGAGAGGCCATCAGCCAACGTAAAGAAGAAAGGCATCATGGTGGACGCCGGAGCGACATCCCACATAGTGAACGATATCGCCAAGTTCAAGAGCTTTGACAACACATTCCAGCCCGACACCCATTCAATCGAGCTGGCGGATGGGACCAAATGCAGCGGGATGGCGCAACGCAGAGGGACGGCGCTGATCTACCTGCTAGACAACGATGGACGTCAACAAAGAGCACAGCTGCATGAGGCGCTGTATATGCCGACGTATCCACACGATATCTTCTCAGTGGCAAGAGCAACAAATGGAGGAGCGACAGTCACTTTCAAGAAGGGGGACAGCCACATGATCACCAAGAGTGGTAACAACCGGTTTGACTTCCATGAAAGTGGTAATCTGTTTTACTTGCCAACTGTTCAGAAAAATGTTGATAAATGTAATGTGTGCCACGACATGCAAACTTGGCATGAAATTTTGGGACATTGCAATTATGAGGATGTACAAAAGTTACTGGGTGTGGTAAAAGGCATGGAGATAAGAGGCAGTGCAGTCAGGCCAGCACAGCTGTGTGAAATTTGTACAAAAGGAAAATTCACCCAGACAAGGAATAGGGAGCCAGACAGAAAGGCTACAGAACCTTTACAGCTGGTCCACACTGATTTAGCCGGTCCCATGAGAACCCCAAGCTTAGAAGGGCACAAATATGCACAGTCTTTTACAGACGACTATTCGGGTGCCATAACGGTTTATTTTCTCAAATCCAAAAGTGATGCAATACATGCCACAGAGAGGTTCTTGGCAGACTCAGCACCTTATGGAAAAGTAAAATGTTTACGTTCAGACAACGGTGGCGAATTTACTAATAGAGAATTCAAATCACTGTTAACCAAAAATAGGATTAGGCATGAGACATCTGCACCCTATTCACCTCACCAAAACGGCACAGCAGAGAGAGGTTGGCGAACCCTCTATGAAATGGGCAGGTGTATGCTGTTAGACAGTAAGTTGCCAGACACACTGTGGAATTATGCTGTACAGACGGCAGCCTATGTAAGAAACAGGTGTTACAGTAATCGCACAAAGAAAACACCTTATGAGATGCTCACAGGCAAGAAGCCAGACATGTCCAAACTTCAGAAATTTGGATCTGTGTGTTTTGCCTACACACAAGAGAAGGGGAAGTTAGATTCCAGATGTGAGCAGGGCATTTTTATTGGATATGATAAGAACAGTCCAGCTTATCTTGTGTACTGTCCAGACACAGATAAGGTCCAAAAACACAGGTTGGTGAAATTCACAAACAAGACAGCCAAAGAGAAAGAAACACAGACACCTGGGTCACACATTGAATGTCAGGACAGAGAGGTACACCCCAGGGTCCTTGACAATGAGGAAAATGTTGATGAAAAAATGGGAAATGCATCAGGTCAAAGTGTTCAAGGTGATGTTTCTGTGGCTGAATGTGAACAGCCAGGCACTGAGAGTGAGGCTAGAAAGAACCCACCTAGAGCTAAGAGAAAGCCAGTGTACTTACAGGATTATGAGACTGAGGATACAGTAGACCATCTGGTAACATGTGTAGACTCTTGTTATAGAGCAGTTTGTGACATACCACAAAATTACCAGGATGCCATAGGGTCAACCAAGTCACGGCAGTGGATCAATGCAATGAATGACGAAATGCAGTCACTAGAAGAGAATGACACATTCAAGATCACCCAGTTGCCTCTAGGCAAAAAGGCAGTGGGGGGTAGGTGGGTCTATACTCTCAAGTGTGATACTGATGGGTCAGACAAGTATAAGGCAAGATTTGTTGCAAAAGGTTACAGCCAAAAACAAGGCATTGACTATGAGGAAACTTTCTCACCTACAGCTGACATGACAACTGTTAGAGTTGTCATGCAAAAGGCAGTGCAGGAAGAATTAGTTTTACACCAAATGGATGTGAAAACTGCATACCTGCATGCACCCATTGATTGTGAGGTCTATTTGGAACAACCTGAAGGTTATGAGAAAAAGTCAAAAACTGGAGAAAAGTTAGTATGCAAATTACAGAAGTCCCTATATGGTCTAAAGCAGTCAGGCAGAAACTGGAATGCCCTGTTACATGCATATCTCACTGAAAATGGTTTTGAACAAAATCCTGCTGATCACTGTCAATACACAAGGGAAAAACAAAACGAAAAAGTGATTCTGATTGTATGGGTTGATGATCTGATAATTGCTGCTAACAATGAGGAGGTTGTGAAAAGTGTCAAAATGATGCTCACTGATAGGTTTAAAATGAAAGACCTGGGGAAATTAAACTATTTTCTTGGTATAGATTTTAACCAGTCAGAGGGTCAAGTCACAATGTCACAGGAAAGGTATGTGAACAAAATCCTCTCCAGATTTGGAATGCAAGATTGTAGGGTCAGAGAAACCCCATGTGAATCTAAACTTGAATACACAGAAAATGCTGTAAAAATGGAAGAGCCAAGGATGTATAGAGAGGCAGTAGGAAGTCTGATCTATTTGGCTACGTGCACTAGACCAGATTTAAGTTTTGTGGTCAGTAAACTTTCCCAGCATTTTGCTGAACCAAGTGAAGAGCATTGGAGCACTGTGAAGCATGTGTTCAGGTATCTTAAGGGTACAACAGACCGTGGATTATGCTTTAAAAAGGATGACGCAGGTAAACTGGGCCTAATAGTCCATAGTGATGCAGACTGGGCCTCAGAGGTTACAGACAGACGTAGCACCACAGGGTACTGTGCCAGTCTGAGTGAGAGAAGCTCTCTCATTTCATGGAAGAGTAGAAAACAACCAACAGTTGCACTGTCTACCTGCGAGGCAGAATACATGGCCTTAGCGTCAGCCATACAGGAGTGTATGTATTTACAACAGCTACTCAAGGGTATTGATGAGTATCAATATGGGCAAACCAAGGTTTACGATGACAACCAAGGAGCTATTGCACTTGCCAGAAATCCAGTAAATCGGCAGCGGTGCAAACATATCGATATTAAATATCACTTTATCCGAGAAACTGTGAACAGTGGGAGGATATCTTTGGAATATTGTCCTACTGACAACATGGTAGCTGACCTAATGACAAAACCAGCCACTAAGCTACAACTGAAAAAGTTTGCTCAGTATTTGTTTGGCACTTAAAGTGCAAGAAATGCATATGTGCCATTGTATTTTTGTTGTTTATTTTGTATTGAAGTTCAAATGGGGAGAATATTTGTTTTGTTTGTATCCTGTTATGGAAATGTACCACAATAAGCTAGGATCGAGTGGGGGTGTTAAATGTTGTACCATTATGTGCGCCCTTGCTCATTGTGTCCTGTAGAGGGCAATGTTGTCTGCAGTGCGTCCAGGACGTGACGTCACTGACTATACCTCGCGCTACCTGTGGCCTCTACCTTATCCGGTCAGAGATGTTGTATGGATCGAATACAGAGCGGCAGCACAACCGCATCTCTCCTACCACGATATGAATAAATATGCCTAGTGAAGGTTAAAGAAAGCTGTCTACTACTAAGTTCTATTAAATCTCCACCGCAACGCACTCCGCCTAACAGGAGCAAGTCACATATGAGGTGGTCTCCGAAAATCCTTGATAGTAAAAAGTGGATTTTATTCAGCTTTTTTCCACGGACCACCTGCAGTACCTCCGCGGACCACAGTTTGAGAACCGCTGCTCTAGATGACTGATCCAAACCAGCAACCAACAACGAGGGCATCACGTTGCTCAACAACGCCATCTGTGGAGGTCACTACAACGTTGTGGACTTCCTGGTTCGCATCGAAGCCAACGTCAGCGCCCCGGACAGCCATGGCTGGTAAATAACCTGTCCTGCATCCTGGCAATGCTGTCACTATAGCGACAACACTGTCACCACATTAGCAACAATACTGTCACCACACTAACAACATCTCACCACACTAGCAACAACACTGTCACCACACTAGCAACATCTCACCACACTAGCAACAACACTGTCACCACACTAGCAACAACACTGTCACCACACTAGCAACCGCATGCCTACAGCACTAATACTGTCACTATAGTAACAGCCCCCCCCCCTCCCAGTCAGGCTGGTCACTGAGAGTGATGGGACCAGTGCCGCACAGAAGTGTGACCCCTACACCCCGGGTTACGAGGAGTGTGAGAACTTCCTGAGAGGTGAGGAGGAGAAAGAGCAGGAGTAGGAGAAGAAGGAGGAGGAGGAGAAGGAGGACACATACTTGCACACACATATGTACACAAATACACACACACACACACACACATGCGCACTCACATACACATTGAAACGCTTGCCCCTAAAAATAACAATGCAAATCATCATCCAGAGCACTCACACTATTCCTCTTCATGCCTCTGAACTGAGAGAAAGAGAGAGAGACAAAACAAGCCTTCTACATTGGTGCTGAACAAGATTGTAGTTGCTACAAATATGAGGTGAAAATTGTGGGCTTTGGGTTATAGAATAAAAGAATGATATGGTCAGGTTTCGGGTTATGAGAGCAATATTTTCTCCCTTTTAGTTGTTGGTTAGTTTGTTTTTGAGTGTCGGTTCCTGCAGCTGTTCCCAAAGGTCTGTCAATCCATTTATATTTAGTTCTGAATGCTCCCCACCAGGTAACATTTACAATGGATTTCCATTGAGTTGTTAACAATTCCCGACTCTTTTCACTGTGTTGTCACTCTTGGTGAAATTGATATAAATGTACAGCAGTGATCCAAGCCCTCAGTTTATGACGTGTTTATGTGTTAGAATCTGAATCATGTGAGGACGAAAGAGGAATTTTGATGTCTCGTAGTTTTTTTTACAATAACAGAAATCCTCAGTATTCAGTTTTTTTCTCTTTTGAGGGTTAATGTATTTTAGTAAATGTTTAATAATAAACATTACGAATACAATCACAATGTATGTCATAATGAAGATAACAACTTTTACAACTAGGGGGCGATAGATAACCACATTTACGCATTTTGATGCGTAATCAAACTAATATATATATTGTGTATATATATATATATATTTATTTATTTTTATCCACAGGACACTTTTCAACCACTGTGATTGTTCCATGTAAGAAAACATTCAATCATTTCTGTAGAATGTGTAATTACTGCAAACTATTTTAATTAGATGTAACTCCAGCCTTATTCATCTGTGGGAAATCTAAATTCTATATCAATATTCTATATCTATGTGCTGGTTTTAATAAGAGGAGAGCTTGTTTTCTGTGTTAGAGGCTTACAAGCAGAGACCACATCCAATTGTGCCTCGTTTCCACCAAAGAAAGCCCAGTTCGGGCTCTCGCGTGTCAATGGAGCCGGTTCGCAGTTGGTTCAATTGGGGAGCCGGCAAAAAACTGGTTTGCGTTTCCACTGCCTTTTTCGCCGAGAGAGCCACGTCATGACGTCACTGTTAACGTCTCTGCTTTCCCAGCAGCTCGCGCCAACTTCCACAACAGTATATTACATGATGGATGGAAAAGTGTTGCGCCTGGCTTTGAGGCTACAAACAGCTGCTCGTCTTTAGTGCTATGGACGCGATTACGTTGAAGCCCCTAACTGTGATAAAGGACTATACTAATAAAATGGACTTGACGTTAGAGCTGCATTAATAGAGGACTTAAACAGAAGGGACCATTTGCCTTTTCTTCTTCAAAACTGTCATCTTGTATTATGTTTCTCGGTTGATAAAGCATAATGAAGCGGACATTGTATGAAAAATAGAAATGTTTTATTTAAAAAAAACAAAAAACATTAAATACACAATATACAGTAATCACAAAATGTAAAAGTATAGAGTGCAGTGTAATAAGTCCATGTTAATAAAGCTCCGATGGGCTGAGGGGCTCCTGTGAGCTGCAGCCCAGTGGGGCGGTAGCTCCGCATCGCATCGTCCAGGGAAGACGACTCCATAAACAACTAAAACAAGAGAAAAGTGCATTAAAACATGACTCCATTACACTTTACTGTTTTTAGAAAGTAGCATCCTGACGTTATCAAGGTTAATATCGGCTAACAGAAGCCTAGCAATCAAAGCTCCTCATTTGTGATGATAGGAACATAACATTGATGTGATAATGAGCAGCTCGCTAAACAGATTATAAATACAAAGCTGGTTGGCAACACGGGACAGATTTATAAAGTAAAACTTACCAGGACCAGAGTGACAGCAGCGGATCATCAGTTTGTTATCGATTAGCCCCTCGTATCGTCCAGTTTGTTATCGATTAGCTCCTCGGTTCTGTCCCCGCTGAAGACATCTCACGCTGTAGTTTTTCTAATAGCGGTTTGTTCTAGAAGCTCCTCTAGTTTATTGTGACCTTCTGCCGAGGACAACAACGCAAACAAACGCAGTTTGTCTCGTCCACGGAGAATTTTACTGATTTTAAAGATGGCGGAAAAAAACTTTGAGTTTGTTTTGAGTTTGTCCGATAAGCCCCGCCCCCAGCCCCGATAAGCCCCGCCCCCAGCCCCTGACGTAGTGGAGCCGGCTGGCCAGCTCAACTTCGAAGTGGAGCCGCAAACGAACCACTTAACGGAGCCAGAAAGCGGCTCCATTGCGGTGGAAACCCAAAGAACTGGTTCGCGATGACGCGCGGGCTCCGAAACGGCTCTCAAAACAGCTTGGCGGAAACAAGCCCCGCAGACACGGAACACAGAGGGATGTCCTTTAGTGATGGGAATTCCGGCTCTTTTGAGTGAGCCGGCTCATTTGGCTCGGCTCACCAAGAAGAGCCGGCTCTTTCGGCTCCCAAACGGCTCTTCTATTTACATTTGCATTCTATTTACATTATTTGACCACATATACCTTTTATAATTCAATCAAATTTAGCCCTATTTTGACTAATTATTTATATGTGTACACATATCACTTACATTATTCAGTACATCCTTTGTACTGAAGTACTCAAAAGTAAAAATTTAAATTTTAATATAAATGATTTGGCCAATTGTTTTCATTGCATTTACATACCCTTGTAACTCTGATACCACCCAATGAATGCACTGACTTGCTTGTAGAACCAGGCTACACAAAGCAGACAGCAACACCTAGAACAACTTAAGCATAGACATTTAAAAAAGGACAGCTACTGTATTTTTGTATATTTGACATTTGTATTTAAACAAAAAGCCCTAACAAAACAGCAGGGCTCTATTTCAGTATAACAAAAAGTGCCTGTGGAGGTGGTTTGTGGACCCTGCTCTATATGAGAGCTTCATGTTGCAAATGCTGCATTCTGCCTTTGTGTTTGCACAATTGTTACGCAAACTGACACTTCCCCGTGTGTTCTCCTCTCCCTCTGTTAGCAACCAGCACTGAGCACGCGCCGCCCCTCCTCCTTATCTATCCTCACGTGATGCACAGCATGCGCGTGACATTCAGTCACTGCATGTACGCGGAGCACCCGTAACAAATCAATAACGGCTCGTTCGCGGGTGCGAGCCGGCTCCCGTCGTTAACTAAAAAGAGCCGGCTCTTTGAGCCGGCTCGTTCGCGACCGACACATCACTAATGTCCTTATATATAAAGATGTCACGAGATGGGAGTGGGTTGGACCCCGAACGCAGACACCGACACGAACGACCGGCTTTATTCTCAGGAACACACACAAAAACACAAGGGTGCACGGGGAGGACAATCCGCGGAGTACCGGCAGGTAGTAGAACGACGAGTAGTCCGGGACGGGCGGAGGAGTCTGCGTACCGAGATGTCGGGTGCGAAGTACCGGCCGGGGTAGTAGGCAGGCGATGGGTATCAGAACAGACGGGAGAACAACGTGCAGTATATGGTAACGACCTCACGCTGGGGTAACGGATAGACATAGTATATATACCCCAGGTGAGGTGATTAGCAATTACAATGTGTGATAGTGAACAGGTGTGTGTGTGTGTGTGTGTGTGTGTGTGTGTGTGCCGCTAGCGCACGTGGCTTTGCCACGCCCCCTGCCAACCACCGTAACCGTGACAAATGATGTGTAAATACACAAGTTATGAGGAACAAACACATCCAAATATATTCTTAACGTATCAAAACACTGGTTGTGAGCTGGTTCCAGGGGTACACAGATATGTTCTGGCCAGCTTGCTCAGAGCGGGGTTTTGGCATGTATTTCAATGTTTAAACTAGGGTAAATATGCCAAAGAGCTCTAAATACTAATAATGAGGGCTGGAAATCAGGTAACAGACTCCAGTTATGATGTATGATTTCTTCGTCTTCTGTTCAACAATGACTTCTATTTCTCAAGTGGTTTTGATAAACATATCCATGAATTGGTTTCTCTGGTTCCACTATTCAATCTTCAATGGGTTATGATCCTCTGGTTCCACTACTTGCTCTTCAATGGGTTTTGTTCCTCTGGTTCCACTACTTGCTCTTCAATGGGTTATGTTCCTCTGGTTCCACTACTTGCTCTTCAATGGGTTATGTTCCTCTGGTTCCACTACTTGCTCTTCAATGGGTTATGTTCCTCTGGTTCCACTGTTTGATCTTGAGTCAAGTCAAGTCAAGTTTATTGTCACTTCACAGTTTACACAAGTATAAAGCAGTGAGTGAAAATCTTATGTGCAATACCCGACGACAGACAGCAGTTATTAAAATAAGATAAAAATAGATAAAAATAGAATAAAACTGAATAGAATAAAATAAGTTAAAAAATATAAATAAAAATGCAATTTATAAAATGCAATATATCGGCAGAGAAAAAGAGCAATATGTATATAGAAATCAATGTAATAAAATATACATCGTTATATGCTATACGCCCTAGTTCAGCAGCCTGACCTCATTGAACGCCCATACGTTTGTATTTCATTGCCAATGAGAGCACTCACTCTATAAGTTATATTAAATCCATTGTATTAAACAGGAATCCTTAGTGTCAGGCTTTGTGGCTGGTCTGGTTTGCGACTTGCTTTACACTGAGGCTCTCCAGCACACACAAACACGCACACACACACACACATACACACACACACACACACACACACACACACACACACACACACACACACACACACACACACACACGCACACAGCCTATAGTAAGACATTCAAACAATAAGACATCAACCAATCAAGGTAGCTGTGCACCACCACGATCTGTTGTGGTCAGAATTTTATCAGGTTTTTTTATCCTAAATTTGCCTGCATAAAGAGGAAGTAAACATGTTTGGTTAACCAGTTACCACAGACACTTTCTGCAACAGCAGCTTCCTCCTCGCAGTAAGTCTTAACTGAACTTTTATTGGGTAACATACAAACATATGTTCAATAACCAACTGATGTTATAGAGATTCATTAAAAAGTATAATATTAATATTCTTATGTATTATGGTTGTCTCAGTGAAAATATTATGTTTTTCTCCTTTTTATGTTTTTAGTTTTGACCTGCATGTGTTGTTGAAGAGATCTCTGAACAACACACTGAGAGAAACAAGCTATGAATCTTAGATCAGCAGCCAGAGGACTTCTAGCTTTCCTTCTGTCAGTACCAGGTTGGTACACTTACACTGTGAACATTTAGTTGAACTGGTTCAATCTGTAACATGACATGCAAGCAACTGAGGCTGAGGAGAGGCTGAAACAACGGTGTTGTAACTAGATGTGACATCTACAGAATGGACCTCGACAGCTGTGTTTGGTTTAGAAGACCAAACAAATAGAACAATTACTCAGCCTTATAGTCAAAGTTGTGTTCTAATTGTTTCAGAGAACAATATTCTGCTCATTATAATAGTTTACATTGCGTTACATTATGCTGCATTTGAGATGACAAAACAGATGTGTTGGCCATTTCCTGGTTGCTATGTAACTTCTGTTAAATCTATACAACATTGATGGGTTGATTTAATTCCTATTTAAAGTATATCACTATCTATATCTCTATCACTATCTGTATCACTTACTATCTTTATCACTATGTCTATCACTATCTCCATCACTAGCTGCATCACTATCTCTTATCTCTATTTCTACCTCTGTCACTATCTCTATCACTATCATAATCCCTATCAGTAGCTATATTACTATCTCTCTATATCACTAGCTATATAACTGTCTCTATCACTATCACTATCTCTATATCTCTCTCTTTAACTATCTCTATCACTCATTCCTCTCACAGCTCAGTGGTCCGCATCTGTAGTTTCCAGCTCCACCCAACATCCTCCATCCTCTTTATGTATCTTGTGATCATCCACTCCATCAGCTGACTGCTTGTTGTGTCTTGACTGAGAAAGTGTCTTGTTTATTCTCAATGAGATGTTGTTTTTTACAGCACTACACGGTGGCTGGTCAGTCACCTACACACCTAGTAATGTCTGCGCTTTAAGAGGATCAACGGTTAACATCAGAAGCTCCTTTGAATACCCTAATTATATTAAGAATATCCAGACCAAAGTGGAGGAAAGACTGTGGTTTACTAAAGAACGCAGCAATCAGCCGTTTGATCAAGTCAAGTCAAGTCAAGTCAAGTCAAGTTTATTGTCACTTCACAGTTTACAGTTTAGTATAAAGCAGTGATGTGAAATTCTTGTGTGCAATACCAGACGACAGACAGCAGTTATAGAATAAGATAAAATAAAAATAGATAAAAATAGATAAAAATAGAATAAAAAATAGGATAAAAAATAGAAGGAATATAAAATAAAAATAAAAAATGCAATTTATAAAATGCAAAAATCAGCACAGAAAAGAGCAATATATATATATAAATCAATGTAATAAAATATACATTGTTATATGTTATACGCCCTTGTTCAGCAGCCTGATGGCCTGACTGTGGAAGCTATCTCTAAGCCTATTTGTACGACACTTGATACTGCGGTATCGCCTGCCTGACGGTAATAGTGAGTAAAGTTCGTGGCTGGGGTGGGCAATGTCTTTTATAATTATTTTGGCCTTGGCCACGCACCGCTGGTTGTAAATGTCCAGGAGGGAGGGGAGCTCACCTCCAACGATATACTGGGCCGTCCGCACCACCCTTTGAAGCGCTCTGCGCTCGAGTGCCGTGCAGTTCCCGTACCAGGCGGTGATACACCCTGTCAGAACACTCTCGATGGTGCCGTTGTAGAATGTTCTCAGGATGCGGGGGCCCATGCTGAATTTCTTCAGACGCCTGAGAAAATACAGGCGTTGTTGGGCCTTTTTCACCACGTGTGTGGTGTGCGTGGACCATGTGAGGTCCTCGGAGATGTGCACGCCGAGGAACTTGAAGCTGCTGACCCTCTCTACTGCAACGCCGTCGATGGAGATAGGGCTGTGCTCTCCCCTCTGCCTCCTGAAGTCCACGATCAGCTCCTTGGTCTTCTTGACGTTGAGGGCGAGGCTGTTCTCCTGGCACCACTGCTCCAGCGATCCGACCTCCTCCCTGTAGGCTGTCTCGTCGTCGCCGGCGATCAGGCCCATCACTGTCGTGTCGTCAGCAAACTTGACGATGACGTTGGAGCTGTGCATAGCCATGCAGTCGTGGGTGTAGAGGGAGTAGAGGAGAGGGCTCAGCACGCATCCCTGGGGGGCTCCCGTGTTGAGGGTCAGTGGCTCTGATGTGGTGCTGCCCATCCTCACCACCTGGCGGCGGTCCGACAGGAGGTTCAGTATCCAGCTGCACATGGATGGGGGTACGCCTAGACCTCTCAGCTTGGTGTCGAGCTTGGCAGGAACTATTGTGTTGAATGCTGAGCTGTAGTCCACAAACAGCATTCGCACATAACAGTTCTTCCCCTCCAAGTGGGAAAGGGCAGTGTGGAGGGCCATGGCAATTGCGTCGTCCGTGGATCTATTTTGACGATATGCAAATTGCCATGGGTCCAGCGTGGTAGGTAACACGGAGCAAATAAAGTCCTTGACCAACCTCTCGAAGCATTTGCTAACGATCGAGGTGAGGGCCACAGGTCTGTAGTCATTCAGGCATGTTACCTTGGTTTGTTTAGGGACAGGCACGATCGTGGATATCTTGAAGACCGCGGGGACAACAGCCTGGGACAGGGAGAGGTTGAAGATGTCTGCAAAGACTCCTGCCAACTGGTCTGCGCATGCTCTGAGGACGCGGCCCGGGATGTCGTCGGGGCCTGCCGCCTTACGGATGTTCAGCCGCTTAAAGGTGCGGCGCACATCCGCCTCCGAGATGCGCAGCTGGCTGGTCTCCCCAGTCGGTGCTGGCTTCGGCGGGCTGCCGTTTACGTCGAACCGAGCAAAAAATGTATTTAGCTCTCCTGGGAGGGAGGTAGAGGAGTTCTCTACACAACTGGTTCTCCCTCTGAAGTTCGTTATATTCTGCAGCCCCTGCCACATACCCCTCGCATCGTGTTTCTTGAATTTATCTTCCACTCTGTCCTTATACTCCCGCTTGGCAGTGACGATGGTCTTACGGAGGTCGTAACGGGCTCTCGTATATTCCTCCGTATTCCCGGAACCAAAGGCGGCGTTACGCGCATGTAGGGCAGCGCGAACATCGCCGTTAATCCACGGTTTCTGGTTGGGATATATCCGAACCGACTTGGTCGGAACAACGTCATCTATGCACTTCTTGATGAACCCGGTGACCGACGACGCGTACTCGTTGATGTTATTGTCCGAGGCAACGCGGAACATGTGCCAGTCAGCGTGATCAAAACAATCCTGCAGCGTAGAATCTGATTGGTCCGACCAGCATTGGACCTCCCTCACAGCGATCGGTTGCTGCTTCAGTCTCTGCCTATAGGCGGGGAGCAGCTGGATAGAGCGGTGATCTGATTTGCCGAACGGTGGGCGGAGGAGGGCCTTGTAGCCATCACGGAAGGGAGTGTAGCAGTGGTCGAGGATCCGCTCGCCCCGTGTGTTGCTCTTTATGTGTTGGTAGAACTTCGGGAGAACCTTCTTCAGGTTCGCCTTGTTGAAGTCCCCCGCCACGATGAGAGCAGCCTCGGGGTGGGCCGACTCCTGTTCGCTGATAGCCCCGTACAGTTCCTTCAGCGCTGTGTCCGTGTTGGCTTGTGGGGGAATGTAAACAGCGGTCACGGTTACCGCTGTAAACTCCCGAGGTAGCCAGTATGGACGGCACATAAGCATCAGGTACTCCAGGTCCGGGGAACAGAAAGACTTGAGGGGATGTACATGACTTTGGTTGCACCAAGATCTGTTTATCATGAGACATACCCCCCCTCCGCGATCTTTACCGGAGAGAGCCTTTGTTCTGTCCGCCCGGTGTACGGAAAATCCCGTCGGCTCGATAGCTGCGTCGGTAACCCCCTCCGACATCCATGTCTCCGTAAGGCAGATAATGCAATTGTCCCTAGTTTCCCGGTGGAATTGAATACGAGCCTGTAGTTCGCTTAACTTATTGTCCAGAGACTGTACATTAGCCAGTAGAATGGTGGGTAGTGGGGGGCGATCGGATCGACATCTCAGCCTGACTAGCACGCCGGCTCGCTTCCCTCGCTTCCTCCGGCGACGCTTGCGCGTAATCGTGCCCAAAATGGACGGAGATAATCCAGCTGTGACTTCGGGCGGGACGTCCGAGTCGAAAGAGTGAAAAAACTCCGGTAGGCGGCGAGCGACTGTCGATCTGATCTCCCAAAGTGTGCAAAAGTTATAAGTGAACTTGCTGCTAACATCCTGAACTAAAAAAGTTGCAATAAAAAGAATAAATAACAAAAAACTGCGTCGTCGTGCGGGAGCTCGCGACACGGCAGCCATCTCGTACGGCGCCATACTCC
>CM050999.1:1426338-1446981 GCA_027704905.1 Muraenolepis orangiensis
CAACTTGTCCAGGAGTTTCTCACAATGCTAGTATGAGGCAGTAATCTCTTAAAAATAGAACATAGCTTAATGATTTCTCTTTGAGCTCAGCTCTTGGTCATTATATCTACATCGTCAGAAAAGTAACAGAGCCAGCTAAAGAACGACACGCTGTTGTTGCACACGTTGTTGTTTGGGGGTGTGTCCTCCTGGAGTAGCTCCACTGTTTAGGGGCGTGGCCTCGGGGGGTAGCTCTACTGTTTGGGGGCATGGCCTCGGGGGTAGCTGCACTGGGTGTCTTAGTAATGGCTGTGTTAGTGAAAAATGGGTTCCTGTCGCTCACCTCCATCACGATATCTGGCCTTCCTCCCGGGACATGTGCTTTTCTGGAAGCGCTCTTTCTTCTGGTGAACAGAACATAAAGATAAAGAAGCAGCAGAAGAAATTAATGTCAAACACAAGAGAGGGAAAGAGAGAGAGAGAGAGAGAGAGAGAGAGAGAGAGAGAGAGAGAGAGAGAGAGAGAGAGAGAGAGAGAGAGAGAGAGAGAGAGAGAGAGAGAGAGAGAGAGAGAGAGAAAGAATATCTCACCTTATCCAAAGGAAGAGCAGGGGGAGTATGGTGACCAGTAAGACAGCAACGGTTCCTACTAAATATGTTGATGATGATGATAATGATGATGATGATGTCTCTGGAAAGCAGTGATTCAACACTTGATTCATGTGAACTTACCATTAGAAGGATACAAAAATATCAGGACCAGAAGTAATGCCAGAAGTATTATGACCAAGAACTCCATATTTATAGGACAATGAAATGTAACACATCTCCAATTAAATACATATTATAAATGTGATACATGTTTAACCAGGGTGCTCACACAGCACCAAAGTTAATACAAGTGTCAACACTGGATTTCGGCCATGATTTTGCTGAGGTTTCATTCAAGAGTTTGGTTGCTCCTTTAAACA
This sequence comes from Muraenolepis orangiensis, assembly GCA_027704905.1. Taxonomy (NCBI): domain Eukaryota; kingdom Metazoa; phylum Chordata; class Actinopteri; order Gadiformes; family Muraenolepididae; genus Muraenolepis; species Muraenolepis orangiensis. Next base: position 1,427,288 of record CM050999.1, read on the forward strand.
GTGATCTCTCTTAAAGGAAAAATTACCCGTCACATTAACGAACAACAAGGTGGAATTGTGATGTCCGATTGCATTATGAGCTTGGCAGTAATAATGTCCTCCAAGCTCAGGGGTGACATGAGTGATGGTGTAGTTCTGTCCTGATTGCGTCACTGAGTCTTCATGTTCCTTGAACCAGATGTAGTCAGCTGCTGGGTTGGCATCACTGCTGCAGTTCAGAGTCACTGAGCTGCCCTCCTCTATGTCACCAGAGGGACTCACCTCCACCCAGGGGGTCCTTGGAGAGTCTGTTATGAACACAAATGATCAATGTTCCTCCTAAAGACATGAAACTGTATAGCACACACTACAGTAGAGTCAGTATGAGACAGAATACTGTCTCTACTCATACAGATTACTCTCTCTAACACAATACTACTGTGGTTCATGGTTTTTACAGGCATACAGAAATACATGAATACCAAAGGAACATTTTGCATGACCGGATATATCAAAGGTGTTTGCATATTAGACATCACCGATTAACATTCTTAATATTATTTATGATTGTTTTTGACCACTCACACTCGACATCTATGAAAACCGATTGAGAGCTGAGCTGTCCATATTTGTTGTGTGCTTCACAGCTGTACGCTCCTCTGTCTTTAGAGCTGACTGATGGGAAGGTATAACGTTGACGTGGTTCCCAGAGCAGAGGCTGGTTGTTCTTGAACCAGGTGTAGTCGGCTGCTGGGTTGGCATCACTGCTGCAGCTCAGAGTCACTGAACTGCCCTCCTTTATGTCCTCAGAGGGACTTGATAACACAGATGTGTGTTTAGGCCCGTCTAGAGGTCATTGGGAAAACATGATGTAATTTTATATGAATGACAATGTAAAGAACACGTTTGAGAAGTGAACCGAATAAGGGATGAATTATGATGGTTCATCTTCATGTGGACATGGTTGTGACTTTAACATCTGTGTTATGTTATTATACTGTGTTTTGTTTTACTCACATTTCACATCGAGGGAGATGGAGGAGGACGTTGTCCCTAGCACATTCTTAGCTTCACAGAGATATTGTCCAGAGTGTGAAGACTGGATGGGACCAAAGACAAGCTGTTGTCCCAGGTTTATGTTTGAGCGGAGACTGTATGTATTAACCTTGAACCAGGTGTAGTCAGCTGCTGGGTTGGCATCACTGCTGCAGCTCAGTGTCACTGAACTGCCCTCCTTTATGTCCTCAGAGGGACTTGATGACACAGATGTGTGTTTAGGCCCGTCTAGAGGTCATTGGGAAAACATGATGTGCTTTTATATGAATGACAATGTAAAGAACTCGTTTGAGAAGTGAACCGAATAAGGGATGAATTATGATGGTTCATCTTCATGTGGACATGGTTGTGACTTTAACATCTGTGTTATATTATTATACTGTGTTGTGTTTTACTCACATTTCACATCGAGGGAGATGGAGGAGGAGGACGTTGTCCCTAGCATATTCTTAGCTTCACAGAGATATTGTCCAGAGTGTGAAGACTGGATGGGACCAAAGACAAGCTGTTGTCCCTGGTTTATGTTTGAGCGGCGACTGTATGTATTAACCTTGTACCAGGTGTAGTCAGCTGCTGGGTTGGCATCACTGCTGCAGTTCAGAGTCACTGAGCTGCCCTCCTTTATGTCACCAGAGGGACTCACCTCCACCCAGGGGGTCCTTGGAGAGTCTGTTATGAACACAAATTATCAATGTTCATCCTAAAGACATGAAACGGTACAGCACACACAACACTAGAGTCAGAATAAGACAGAATACTTTCTCTACTAATACAGATTACTCTCTCTAACACAATCCTAATGTAGTTCATGGTTTTTCCAGGCATACAGAAATACATGAATACCAGCAGAACATTTAGCAAGACCGGATATATCAAATATGTTTATATATTAGACATCACCGATTACGCAAAACGCTAGAGCTAGAGTGAATGTAGAGTACGATCCCAACGTGGAGGGAGCCTTGAGACAACAAGGTGGAGAACCGTCCTCCTAACAGGACAGAGGCTTGTCACTTAGGAATGACTAATATGTCCAAGGGACTGTGAATGATGGCTGATTGGATGTTTAATTGGTCTCTTAAGGTGGAACTGAAACAAAATAGGTAGCAAAGGTCAATGTACGTATGTGTGTCCACTCGTAGTCACTAGTCAAGTCAAGTGAAGGCAATTTTTTTTTGTATAGCCCTTAATCACAGTTACAGTCTACAAAGGGCTTACTATGTATCGTACTATGCATCGTACTATAGTACAAAAAGTGGATCACATGCTTTTAAACTTTTTCACTCTTTCACCACTAGGGTGCAGCCATGATGGATTTACACACAAACTGAGTCACCAGAGTGACTGCTGACAGAAGCATGGAATAATCAGAGAACAAAGATCTTCACCCCAGGGTGCATTACACCAAGTTGTGCGCTTCTGTTTCTCTTCAATCTGAAACGGTTAAGGTACCAGTACCCTTAATTACGGGTAGCCTGAGGCCAACGCTGTTTGAGTCCATTCATACTAAATCTACATTCTTTACCCTGAAGGTCCATTACATCTGGCGTCATGTCAGTATAATGTGGAGTTGACTTACACACTGGAAGAGAGGGAAGATCCTCGTATCCTTGAACAGCACACCCATAGCTTTCTTTAGAGTTAATGTAGCCCCTGTAGTACATTCCAGTATATATACTACTATATATGCTACTCCTGTACCAGAGGTAGACAGGACTAGCAGTTAGAGCACACATACTGTGACATTTAAGCTCTTGACGGGGATGATAGGTCTGGGGATAAGGAATGGACACCTGGACCTGGAGATCTGGGTCAGAGAACAAATGAAGTCAAAGATCATTCAGATTACACACAGATACATACAGACACATACACACATTTACACACATATACACACACACACACACACACACACACACATACACACACACATACACACACATACATACATACACACACACATACATACACAGATACACAAAGAAACACACACACACACACACTTATGCACGCACACACACACAGATACACACACACACACACACGTTTTGCAATAGACGTGTTAATAATAAGTTACTTACCGGTCACAGTTAATGTCACTCCAGGGATACCAGTATATCTCCCATTCCCATGGTTGGTTATGAACCTAAACTTGTACACGCCAGAGTCACTCTGTGTCAGGTGTTTGATTCTCAGGGTACACACTTCCTTACAGCTCCACCAGGCATACGGACAGTTTGTCTCCACACAGCTGTATTCAACACGATCTGTATAGTCTTTATCTTGTTTCAGATCAAACGGCTGATTGCTGCGTTCTTTAGTAAACCACAGTCTTTCCTCCACTTTGGTCTGGATATTATTAATATAATTAGGGTATTCAAAGGAGCTTCTGATGTTAACCGTTGATCCTCTTAAAGCGCAGACATTACTAGGTGTGTAGGTGACTGACCAGCCACCGTGTAGTGCTGTAAAAAACAACATCTCATTGAGAATAAACAAGACACTCTCTCAGTCAAGACACAACAAGCAGTCAGCTGATGGAGTGGATGATCACAAGATACATAAAGAGGATGGAGGATGTTGGGTGGAGCTGGAAACTACAGATGCTGACCACTGAGCTGTGAGAGGAATGAGTGATAGAGATAGTTAAAGAGAGAGATATAGAGATAGTGATAGTGATAGAGACAGTTATATAGCTAGTGATATAGAGAGATAGTAATATAGCTACTGATAGGGATTATGATAGTGATAGAGATAGTGACAGAGGTAGAAATAGAGATAAGAGATAGTGATGCAGCTAGTGATGGAGATAGTGATAGACATAGTGATAAAGATAGTAAGTGATATAGATAGTGATAGAGATATAGATAGTGATATACTTTTAATAGGAATTATATCAACCCATCAATGTTGTATAGATTTAACAGAAGTTACATAGCAACCAGGAAATGGCCAACACATCTGTTTTGTCATCTCAAATGCAACATAATGTAACGCAATGTAAACTATTAATAATGAGCAGAATATTGTTCTCTGAAACAATTAGAACACAACTTTGACTATAAGAGGTTGTTTGGTCTTCTAAACCAAACACAGCTGTCGAGGTCCATTCTGTAGATGTCACATCTAGTTACAACACCGTTGTTTCAGCCTCTCCTCAGCCTCAGTTGCTTGCATGTCATGTTACAGATTGAACCAGTTCAACTAAATGTTCACAGTGTAAGTGTACCAACCTGGTACTGACAGAAGGAAAGCTAGAAGTCCTCTGGCTGCTGATCTAAGATTCATAGCTTGTTTCTCTCAGTGTGTTGTTCAGAGATCTCTTCAACAACACATGCAGGTCAAAACTAAAAACATAAAAAGGAGAAAAACATAATATTTTCACTGAGACAACCATAATACATAAGAATATTAATATTATACTTTTTAATGAATCTCTATAACATCAGTTGGTTATTGAACATATGTTTGTATGTTACCCAATAAAAGACTTACTGCGAGGAGGAAGCTGCTGTTGCAGAAAGTGTCTGTGGTAACTGGTTAACCAAACATGTTTACTTCCTCTTTATGCAGGCAAATTTAGGATAAAAAAACCTGATAAGATTCTGACCACAACAGATCGTGGTGGTGCACAGCTACCTTTGATTGGTTGATGTCTTATTGTTTGAATGTCTTACTATAGGCTGCGTGCGTGAGTGTGTGTGTGTGTGTGTGTGTGTGTGTGTGTGTGTGTGTGTGTGTGTGTGTGTGTGTGTGTGTGTGTGTGTGTGTGTGTGTGTGTGTGTGTGTGTGTGTGTGTGCGTGTTTGTGTGTGCGTGTTTGTGTGTGCTGGAGAGCCTCAGTGTAAAGCATGTCGCAAACCAGACCAGCCACAAAGCCTGACACTAAGGATTCCTGTTTAATACAATGGATTTAATATAACTTATAGAGTGAGTGCTCTCATTGGCAATGAAATACTAACATATGGGTGTTCAATGAGGTCAGGCTGCTGAACAAGAGCGTATAGCATATAACGATGTATATTTTATTACATTGATTTCTATATACATATTGCTCTTTTTCTCTGCCGATATATTGCATTTTATAAATTTCATTTTTATTTATATTTTTTAACTTATTTTATTCTATTCTGTTTTATTCAATTTTTATCAATTTTTATCTTATTTTAATAACTGCTGTCTGTCGTCGGGTATTGCACATAAGATTTTCACTCACTGCTTTATACTTGTGTAAACTGTGAAGTGACAATAAACTTGACTTGACTCAAGATCAAGTAGTGGAACCAGAGGAACATAACCCATTGAAGAGCAAGTAGTGGAACCAGAGGAACATAACCCATTGAAGAGCAAGTAGTGGAACCAGAGGATCATAACCCATTGAAGAGCAAGTAGTGGAACCAGAGGAACATAACCCATTGAAGAGCAAGTAGTGGAACCAGAGGATCATAACCCATTGAAGATTGAATAGTGGAACCAGAGAAACCAATTCATGGATATGTTTATCAAAACCACTTGAGAAATAGAAGTCATTGTTGAACAGAAGACGAAATCATACATCATAACTGCATATTTACCCTAGTTTAAACATTGAAATACATGCCAAAACCCCGCTCTGAGCAAGCTGGCCAGAACATATCTGTGTACCCCTGGAACCAGCTCACAACCAGTGTTTTGATACGTTAAGAATATATTTGGATGTGTTTGTTCCTCATAACTTGTGTATTTACACATCATTTGTCACGGTTACGGTGGTTGGCAGGGGGCGTGGCAAAGCCACGTGCGCTAGCGGCACACACACACACACACACACACACACACACACACACACACACACACACACACACACACACACACACACACACACACACACACACACACACACACACCTGTTCACTATCACACATTGTAATTGCTAATCACCTTATCTGGGGTATATATACTATGTCTATCCGTTACCCCAGCGTGAGGTCGTTACCATATACTGCACGTTGTTCTCCCGTCTGTTCTGATACCCATCGCCTGCCTACTACCCCTGCCGGTACTTCGCACCCGACATCTCGGTACGCAGACTCCTCCCCCCGTCCCGGACTACTCGTCGGTCTACTACCTGCCGGTACTCCGCGGATCGTCCTCCCCGTGCACCCTTGTGTTTTTGTGTGTGTTCCTGAGAATAAAGCCGGTCGTTCGTGTCGGTGTCTGCGTTCGGGGTCCAACCCACTCCCATCTCGTGACATCTTTATATATAAGGACATCCCTCTGTGTTCCGTGTCTGCAATTGGATGTGGTCTCTGCTTGTAAGCCTCTAACACAGAAAACAAGCTCTCCTCTTATTAAAACCAGCACATAGATATAGAATATTGATATAGAATTTAGATTTCCCACAGATGAATAAGGCTGGAGTTACATGTAATTAAAATAGTTTGCAGTAAATACACATTCTACAGAAATGATTGAATGTTTTCTTACATGGAACAATCACAGTGGTTGAAAAGTGTCCTGTGGATAAAAATAAATATCTATATATATATATATACACAATATATATATTAGTTTGATTACGCATCAAAATGCGTAAATGTGGTTATCTATCGCCCCCTAGTTGTAAAAGTTATCTTCATTATGACATACATTGTGATTGTATTCGTAATGTTTATTATTAAACATTTACTAAAATACATTAACCCTCAATAGAGAAAAAAACAGGATACTGAGGATTTCTGTCCTTGTAAAAAAAACTACGAGACATCAAAATTCCTCTTTCGCCCTCACATGATTCAGATTCTAACACATAAACACGTCATAAACTGAGGAAAAGAGAGGGCTTGGATCACTGCTGTACATTTATATCACTTTCACCAAGAGTGACAACACAGTGAAAAGAGTCGAGAATTGTTAACAACTCAATGGAAATCCATTGTAAATGTTACCTGGTGGGGAGCATTCAGAACTAAATATAAATGGATTGACAGACCTTTGGGAACAGCTGCAGGAACCGACACTCAAAAACAAACTAACCAACAACTAAAAGGGAGAAAATATTGCTCTCATAACCCGAAACCTGACCATATCATTATTTTATTCTATAACCCAAAGCCCACAATTTTCACCTCATATTTGTAGCAACTACAATCTTGTTCAGCACCAATGTAATAGGACCGTATCTCCATTTATCCCTTCCACCATTCATAAGCATACACAGAAACACCCAAATACCATCCAGAATAAAATAAAAAAATACAATAATCCTAAAATCAAAGCAATAATGATTGGTACCCCGAAGTAGTTGTTTGGCACGAAGCCCTCGCGGCCGCAGAGCGAGGCCCACAACCAGTCTACACCGTCGGGCCTCTGCAGGATGGTCACCAGCATGTCCCCCTAATCGGCCGCCTGTGCCGGGGAACCTCCACAGGGCGTAGATCACCCCGCTGTTATCGGCAGCCATTGCCTCCTCCACACCTGGGGGGGGGGGGGGGTCAGGGGTGAGCTAATGCTTCTTCTGCTACAGGGTTCAGGGTGAAGGCTCGTTCTGTCTCTCTCTCTTTCTCTCAGTTCAGAGGCATGAAGAGGAATAGTGTGAGTGCTGGATGAGGATTTGCATTGTTATTTTTAGGGGCAAGCGTTTCAATGTGTATGTGAGTGCGCATGTGTGTGTGTGTGTGTGTGTGTATTTGTGTACATATGTGTGTGCAAGTATGTGTCCTCCTTCTCCTCCTCCTCCTCCTCCTACTCCTGCTCTTTCTCCTCCTCACCTCTCAGGAAGTTCTCACACTCCTCGTAACCCGGGGTGTAGGGGTCACACTTCTGTGCGGCACTGGTCCCATCACTCTCAGTGACCAGCCTGACTGGGAGGGGGGGGGACTGTTGCTATAGTGACAGTATTGGTGCAGTAGGCATGCGGTTGCTAGTGTGGTGACAGTGTTGTTGCTAGTGTGGTGAGATGTTGTTAGTGTGGTGACAGTGTTGTTGCTATAGCGACAGCATTGCCAGGATGCAGGACAGGTTATTTACCAGCCATGGCTGTCCGGGGCGCTGACGTTGGCTTCGATGCGAACCAGGAAGTCCACAACGTTGTAGTGACCTCCACAGATGGCGTTGTTGAGCACCGTGATGCCCTCGTTGTTGGTTGCTGGTTTGGATCAGTCATCTAGAGCAGCGGTTCTCAAACTGTGGTCCGCGGAGGTACTGCAGGTGGTCCGTGGAAAAAAGCTGAATAAAATCCACTTTTTACTATCAAGGATTTTCGGAGACCACCTCATATGTGACTTGCTCCATCGATCAATATATTTGAATAGTAATACATATAAAATCATTGCCAGTGTTATCAGTTGCAAGTGTGTATTTGTTGTAAAAAAGACGAAAACAGCCTGTGTGTGAGGGGCAGCGCCGTGTGTGTGGGAGAGAAGCAGCGCTGTCTACTTATTTGCAATGACCAGTGGCGGCTCGTCCATAGGGGCGCAGGGGCGCCGCCCCACCTGGTTGAGAGAGGAAAAAAATAAAAAATTAAAAAATAATAATAATTGTGTTTTTTTATTTTTTATTTTTTTGACCCCTAAAAATAAACTAAACATGTTTAAAATGAATAATAATTACTCATTTTATGTATGTCTGTGTTTAAAATGCACAATAACGTTAATATAGCAAATATAAATCATTGTTGTGCGTGCTATTCTCCCCCCTCGTTTGTCATTGACGTCACTCTCATTGGTATCAATTTGGTACCTACCTCCAAACCTGGGCGCACGGCAGTGCGCCCAGGTTTGGAGGTAGGTACCAAATTTGATAGGCAATGTAGCCTATCAAGGGTCAAGGTTTTGAGGTAGGTACCAAATTTGATAGGCAATGTAGCCTATCAAGGGTCCTGAATACGATCTCTGGGAGCGCATTTCATTGCGCCCGAACAAGGAAACCAGTCACGCATGCGCGACTCAAATTGAGTGGCGCATGCGTGAGCAAATTGAGTGGCGCATGCGTGAATGCGTGAGCAAAGAAAACCAGTCACGCATGCGCAATTCATAGCCTAGTTGAACCTAGTTATTTGTAAAGCCTGTACTGCTCTGCTCTCAGTTCGTGTCTTGCTGTCTGAGGAAAGGTACGTTGTTGTTTGTTTTTGTCCCGATTATAGTTTTACATTTATTTTTATTGTGGACGATGTAAACGTAAAGTAAAGGGGATAAGAAATGTTGGTCTTGCTGTATAAACATGCAGCTTGTGTCATTTGTATGTAAACGGTGTGGATTGGGGTTTTGTAAGTTTATCGTGGACACGTGCTTCCCCAATGCTAGCTACAGGGTCCTCCGTGTGTTTGTCTGCTAATATAGGCTGTGGTCGAATGTATTAAGCATTTTGTATTCTATTTAATTAGTTAAATTCAGAAGCATTTGTTAATGAGTCAGTTCTTGCTGCGTCTTGCTGTCTGAGGAGAGGAGATTGAGACCCGTGTGTGTGGGAGAGACCATGTTGCAAGTTTGTTCTTTTTTTGTTCTGTACAGGACACAGCCATTACACTAGCTACCATGGAGAATTCTGTCAAATCCCTCAAAGCAACACCATTTGAAAGACGAACACTGCAAGAAAAACTCAGAGTGAAAGAGTTTGGACCTCATCAGCCTGACATCAGCATTCAGCAACCAGCAACAGACAGAGGAAGGCTATATATTCAGTCGTTTTCCAGAACCTGGTTTGCTAAGTGGTTCTTGTATAGCATAGGTACATAGATTAAACTGTATATTGTATAGTAGTGTAGTGTACATAGGACCCAGTACCTTTTAATTTGTAAGCTTAACATTGTATTGCATTTTATCTCAGGACTTGTATCAGGTCTATTTTATTATCTTCTATTTTGTTCTAATTACTTTTGCACAATCGAATGTAAGACCATATTTAGGTATTATTTTTGATGGCACACTGGGTAGTCTTTCTAATATAAGACCATATTTTTTTCTTATGTTTATTTTCTACTAGGCACCATATAATAAATGTTCTTTCACCATAAGTTTCAAGTTTGTTTATTATTTGTCACAACAAAATACAGAATACTGATTGATTGTGCTACATACAGTAAAAATAAAGTAAGTAAAAAAAGAAATTAAGCAGTAAGTAAAGGAATGTTCAGTCAATATACATATATACAATACAGAGTAGAATGAGTAACGGTGAGGTTTATATTATGTATAGTTTTTTTATTTTTAATTAGCCCTCTCGGTCGTTTACATGGTGAAATGGCGCCACCGTCTGGGCAAATCCGGTATTGCACAGCATATATGATTTAAAAAAATGTTTTTACCCCTGCGCCCCTCCTACTTCGGATGTCACCGGCCGCCACTGGCAATGACGTAGGTCAAGCATTTATGCAACTTGATTTGAAGCCTGTGTGTGTGCGTGTGTGTGTGTGTGTGTGTGTGTGTGTGTGTGTGTGTGTGTGTGTGTGTGTGTGTGTGTGTGTGTGTGTGTGTGTGTGTGTGTGTGTGTGTGTGTGAGAGAGAGAGTGAGAGAGCGCGCGCGCCAGGAATAATGCCGAAGCGGTGTGCATACAAGATCCGTTTATTCGCCATGCTTGTATAATCAGAATATTGTTTGCATAAGTAGGCTATATTTTTCGTTTCGTTTATTTAATAAGTACATTTCAGGACAACTTTGGGAATTTACTTTGTTTGTTATGAGTTTTAAATAGATTTTGAAAGTGGAGAGAGAGAGAGAGAGAGAGAGAGAGAGAGAGAGAGAGAGAATGTCACATTATATAATGACTGTGTGTGTGCGTTTGTGTATTTTTTTGCGTTTGTGTGTATTGTGTTTGTTTCCCGGGGAAAACACACACGAGAAACACCGGCTGTTGTTATGCCTGCTGCCTGTGACGTTAAGTTGCTCCGTTTTCCGCTTGTAATTATTCCGTTACAAGCTTTAAAGTTGTATTTATCATCTGAATTTGCCGAAACAAGTTTAATATTCTGAAAGCCATGACTTTGTTTATTTGAAATCAGATGAAAACAAACTCTCATGGATCCTGCCGTGTTACTTATGATTAATATAAGCGAATAAGTGAATGACCAGCTAATAGCGTGGATAAAAGCCAGTCGATTTTTTGCACTACAGTTGGATGAATCAACTGACATAGCTAACCTTGCCAACCTGCTCTCATACATAAGGTATGAACACAACGGAGAAATAGAGGAGGACTTTCTCTTTTGTAAATGTTTGGCAACACGCACAACTGCAGAGGCACTTTTTGACATGTTGAACAGTTTCATAACGGAACATAGGATTGATTGGTCAAAATGCGTGGGCATTAGCACAGACGGGGCAACAGCCATGTTAGGCCGACAAAGTGGGCTTGTTAAACGTGTACAAGCAGTGGCTCCACAAACTAAATCAATCCACTGCAGCATCCACAGGGAGGCTCTCGCAGCCAAAAAAATGCCTCCTGATCTCAAAACTGTTCTGGATGAAGCAGTACGAACGGTCAATTTTATCAAGGCCCGTCCACTGAATGCCCGGTTGTTTGCCGTTTTATGCGATGAGATGGGCAGTGATCACCGGCAAGTACTTCTGCACACCGAGGTCCGGTGGCTATCGAGAGGAAAGGTGCTTGCGCGGCTCTACGAGTTGCGCGATGAAGTGAGAATGTTTTTACTTTAATTCAAAATTTGAACTTTCAGATCGCTTCAGTGATGCCCCGTGGCTTGCCAAGTTGGCATACCTGGCAGATATTTTTGAGCATTTGAATGGACTCAATCTGAGTCTTCAGGGGAAGTCAGTGACACTTTTTCACGTGCAAGACAAAGTTGAAGCTACAATCAAGAAGATGGAGATGTGGGCCAGGTGCCTGGAGCAGTCAAACTATGACTCGTTTGCAAACCTATCCGATTTTTTGGACACCGCGGAAATGCAGCTTCCAAATAATGTGAAAAATGATGTCAGTGAGCACTTGCACAGTTTGAAAACACAGCTACGGATGTACTTCCCTATCCCTGACACAACTGCGAACTGGATCAGAAATCCATTTGCGACCCTGGACGATGACATCCTCGCAAACCTTACGTCCAGAGAGCAAGACAGCCTTGTTGAACTGTCCTGTGACAGTGCTTTAAAAGTGGATTTTTCTCAGAGATGCCTGCCTGCCTTTTTGCTAAAAGCTGCTTCAGAATACCCAGAGCTGTCCGACAAGGCCTTGATGTTTCTTATGCCCTTTCTTACCACTTACCTCTGTGAGTCGGGATTTTCTTCACTGGTCTCCTTGAAGACAAAATATCGGAACAGACCTCAGATTGAAGCTGTCATCACTGGAACCTGACATCCAGATGTTGACGTCTGCGACGCAACATCATCCATCTCATTAGCTGAGTGATAAGGTTAGCTTGGACTTGCTGTGCGTGTGCGTTGTTTTGAGTTAAATTAGCCTATAATTGCACAAAATCTGTTATTTTATTTATTATTTCCTTATTACACACGTTTATGTTAATTTATTTTATATTCTGTGTGATTGATAAGATTATTTGTTTCCACTGGACTTGCTGTGCGTGTGTAACATGGTTGTTTTGAGTTTAATTAGCCTATAATTGCACAAAATCTGTTATTTTATTTATTATTTCCTTATTGTACACGGATACAATCGGATGTTGAAAGAGCTGAAGCTGCAGTTCATGTTCACTGATGCAGCTGTTGTGTTCTATGAGTGTATGCAGATTTGAATATATGGTCAAGGACCAAAAGAAAAAAAGAAGTTGTCCGCCGTCCTCTTTGAGAAACATACACAACGCAGACAGACACCGGTCACACGTGCAACAAAAGTATCAGATAGGCTTCAATTTACTTTTGATTTTCTATAATTAACTATAAAAAAATATCTGCGTTTTAACACTACGTTTATATGTACTTATTTTTACGGTTTGCATATGAGGTGGTCCGCGAAAATCCTTGATGATAAATAGTGGTCCGCAGAAACAAAACGTTTGAGAACCCCTGATCTAGAGAGGAGAAGGTCTTTGATGTCTCTTCATAAACACCAGTGGCGAAGCGTGTCTATCACAACTGGACCTTCTGTAGGGGGGGGGGGAGTAATCGTGATATTGAAAATTGTGTGGGGCTTTTTTTTCAGCTGCAAATGATACTGTCGTGAATCTGTCGGAATCAAAATTCCTTTATTCATCACCCGTACATATATAAAAATATCTATGCACACGTTATTATTAACAATAAAAACCTCATGGTCACATCAAGAGGATTCTGAAATCATCTCGCGGCCCCCCCCCCCCCCTCGGGGTCCCGCGACCCCCACTTTGGGAACCCCTGCTGTAGACCACCACCCCCATTCGAAAATTCAGTTGTTCTAGTCAGATGGACGTCACGGAGGAGTCACTTTATGCCTTATCTCATTTAGGCAGATCAGATTGTCGCAGCCAATTTCCAAGTGTACCATAGTTGGTAGAGCAGAGTCCATGTAGTGAAGTAACAGACCACCACAGACCACCACACACGGGCTATCGGTTAAAGGGACGGTCTAACACGCTTCACGTGAAAAGGCTGAACGTAACTTTGGAACTTTAAGTTCCAAAATAGCGATCAATAATCACCAAATGTCTCTGGCATATGTCTTGTCATTAGCACTTTCACCTGTCAAAATGAAAGTGAAAAGGTGAAAGTGCTAATGACAAAACATATGCAAATTAGGTGATTATTGATCGCGGGTTTGTAACTCTTAGTTACGTTAAGCGATGCAAAGAAAGATCAAGTCCAAACTCTAAATTCAAATGCACAACAATGCTTAACAAACCCAAGTCAGCCATTAACTAATCATTCAACAAGTGTGTGGAAACAAAATGCAACAACCAGCTCAACGAGACGCAACACTGAGACAAAACCAGCAAAGACAAATGAGTGTCACTCACCAATGATGTTCACTTGAAGACCAAATCCATTCTCCTGTCCTTCTGGATGAATTGTTCGACCACCATCAGGTCATAAAGATGATCGCTTTTCTGATCCAAAATAAGTTCCAATTCCCTGCTCTCTTGTCGGTCCCAAATAGCAACACTCCCATCAGTAGAGCCTCTTGTGGCTAGTAGAGCCTCTTGTGGCTAGTAGAGCCCGTTAGCCACGGGTATCTTTCCCAGTTGCTGCTCTGAAAATGGCGAACATAGCCTGCTTTAACTACTTGAGTCAGCTCCAGATTGTCAGGTGTTGGACGGCCTTTTTTAATAATGTCCATCTTAACATTAAATGGTCGTCTTGAAAATGGTTCAGACAATAAATCCGCCACGACATCATCTTCACCTGTTGCCATTTTGACGTAAAAAAAACAACGTAGAAAACGTAACACTACGCTAGATCCACTCTCGCGCCAGCCACCACCTTGCACCTTCTAGCTCCCTATTGAGCTGCGGGGAAATCTGAAAGAATACGCCCATTGGCTACAAATCACGATATGATTGGTTGATCAAATTGTCAATCCAAACGTACGCTCTCATTCAGTCTATGGGCCAATGTCAGCGGGAATACTTTGGTTGAAGGATATTCTTCCCAGCAACCCAGAAAAATATCTGATTGGTTGCATTGTTTTTCCAACACAAAACCACTCAAATGCGTCGTGCATGGACCGAGAAAGACAAACAAATCAACGTAACACTGTAATATAACACAGATACGATTCTCATTTATTCATTTTATTCAAATTGTATTAAATGTTATTAAATTGTATTACATTTTATTAATACAATTAATTCGATTTTTTGGTTTCATCTGAGAGTTCCAGGGTCTTCTCTGAATACCTTGAAGGCCCTGACGCTTCACCACTGATAAACACTGATAGTGATATGATGTTCATTGGTCTTATGGAACATGGGGATCACACACACATAAACACACACACACACACACACACCCCTACCTCCTGCAAAGCCTTCTGGATGGTCTCCAGCTCCCTGACCAGCACCCCGTCCAGCAGCAGGACCAGGGGGTTGAGGCGAGCATGCCGCCCCACAGACTTCTGCTGCTTCTTAGTGCGTCGCAGGATGGAATGGTAGCTCTGCAGGGACAAAATACCTCACGTCTTCACTCAAACATACCTGATATCCAGGGGTCAGAGGAGGAGGAACACATGGTTTGCACACGAATACTAAGAGTGTATGGTAGATTTGGTGACTGGCAAATTTAAAACTGGCCTTCTTTTGATAGCTGAAATGTTGTCATTTTTTGTAGTACTTTAGTTTAACAGCATGCTCTTCTTTAGTATTGTACATGTATATATATACATATATACACCCACCTTCGCCATACATGGCGGGCCGGAAGTCAGAAGGGGGCGGGATGTCTCGGAGTGTGGGCAGGGCTATTGGGATATCCCCGCCCATCCCCAGCCCACGGGGAGGGGCCACAGGAGCCCCGGCCCAGTGGGGGTTCTGCAGGCGCATGATGACAAATGCTGGTGGGGGGGATGCAGATGCGTCCGATGATTGGCTGGGTGTGGAAGGGGGAGAGAGGCGGGGTCTCCGGGCGGGCGTGGCGATGCGCGTGTTGCGTTGAAGCGAGTTGGCGCGTCAAAAAGGAAGTGAAGGACATAAAGCATATGAAATACTATCATTCTTATTATTGATAATCCACACTAATGCTTCTTAATGACCTGTCTCTCTTTACGGTGAATCTATGAAATAACAAATTAAACATTATAGTTAATAACCTTTTTGGGAGAGGGTGCCAGCGAAGGGCCGTCCAGGTCGGACTCCCTCCAGCTGCTGCTGGGCAGCGCCGGTCTCATCCACTCTGATGTGTTGTGTTTCATGTGCGTATTTTTGAGTTGTTTGTGTGTTGTGTATCGTGTGTGTATCTGTGTGTTGTTCATGTGTTGTGTGTTTGTATCTGTGTCCGGTCGTTAAGAGGAGGTGGTGGTGGAGAGAGAGAGAGGAGAGAGAGAGAGAGAGAGGAGAGAGAGAGAGAGAGAGGAGAGAGAGAGAGGAGAGAGAGAGAGAGAGAGAGAGAGAGAGAGAGAGAGAGAGAGAGAGAGAGAGAGACAGAGAGAGAGAGAGAGAACATTTTGGTTTTGTATTTGGTGTGTGTGAGTACACACACACACACACACACACACACGCACACATTGGTGGCCCTCAGGTCCCCTGCTTGCCACAGGAAGAAGGTAACATCATCATCATCATCATGTCTCTAAGTTCCACCATTGTCCCCGTCCGGCAGAAATTACATCACAGCCCTCATCGTCACATCGTCTCCCCGGCGGTTCAACAACTCTTTGGTCCATGATCCCAGACCCCATTTTCACTTCTGACCCCAAACATATTTATGTTATATAGTCTGTTGTTGGGCTCAACCAATAGGCTAAGAGCTCTCATTGGCTCTACGGTATATGGTCTATGGTTGGGCTTCACAAATAGGCTAAGAGCTCTTATTGGCTCTACAGTATATGGTCTATGGTTAGAGGACTCTCCTCTCCAGCCACGCTCCTCTGCCTCCCCCTCTCTGCCACCTGGGGTTACAACACCCAGAACACTCCGTCCCAGAAGACCGTAGTCACGTCAGCGCACCTGTTCCCTATTCCCAATCAGGCTCCCTATTATTTAGACTCCGCTCCCCTGTCACTCGTTGCCAGAACTTTCCCGTTGTTCAACCCGAGACTCTCTGGCAATACTCCTCCGTGTTCCCCAGTGAAGACCCTGTCGCCATCTCCTGTGGATTCCTGGTATTTCCTCGTTGGACTATTTTTCTCGTTTATTCCTTTGTTGGATTTTTCTACTTTGATTATTTTTTTTTTTACCGCTGGATGTTTTTGTGTTCGTATTTTGGACTTCAGCCTTCTCCCCGCAGCACATTATACAACACCCCCTGTTTGGATTTCCATTTTGCACTCGCTTTACACATTGTATTATTTACTTCAATAATTGACACACACATAGTTGATTGTTGACACCTCATATCAGTTTATTCCTTGGAGCTTTATCTGAATAAAGACGCCTACGGGTTCTAAACTCCTTTTTGCCTCCGACTCTTTCTGCACTACCCCCCGGGGTTCCGCAAACAACAATCCGTGTGAGGCTTAACATTCACAGCTTAAACATAACTTGGTGAGATCCCATTCTTTGTATAATTGAAGAGTGTGTTACGACTACCTCAAGCCGTCACAAACATAAACCGACCACAAAACAGTAAAGGTAGTAGTTAATCAGGTTTTTATTGACAGAAATCAAAAGATTACAACACATATCTAAATGGGGCTTGCAGGTCAGGTCGTGAGATGTAAGGGTGACATGTACATAAGGAGCAATAAGGTTTGTGTGTAAAGCAGAACAGAAACCAATATGAGGATCCACTGATGTATCAACCTCAGTGCCCAAGACGGCACGTCAGTACAATGAAGATCAAGGAACACTTCTGGCGATTTAGCAGAAAGCCAGAGGGGAACCGCTGTAGACAGACTATTGGAAGGCATCCCTGGACAGCAGCAGAGAAAGACCTCATATTACATCATATATATTTTAGAATACCACCAGGTGTAAGTGTTACCCCCACCATTAGAAAATAGTTTCAGCTTCATTCAGGGACCCCTTCCATTCAGTTAGAATTTGCGGACAGAGGCCAGGTGTGTAGCATCAGCAGGTGTAACCCTATCAGCCAATCTAATATTATGCATGCAATAGCACGTGTTTAACTTAAAGAGGGAGTCGTCATCTAAAATACAAACCAATAAGTAGTGCCACTATATAATTATTCAAATACTTGCTGTACAGCAAAAGGAATTTCTCTGCATTTAAGCCATCCTAGTATTAAGAGCAGCAGTCAGCTATTTATACAGCGCCCGGGGAGCAGTAAGTGTTAGGGTCTCAAGGACACCTCGACAGTTTTTTTGCTAGGAGATGCCGCGGATCCAACAAGCAACCTTCCGGTTGTGAGGCAACTGTTCTACCTCCTGAGGTATACTGCTGCCTGTTAACTGCCACTCACATCCACCTGCTCTTACAGGTGCAGTACGTTCAGACATCCAGCAGGTGGTGCCTTTAGGACCTGCCCTCACAGGAGCAGGGCCATCACAAGTAGAATCCTATACGACATGCAGAAAAACAATCAGACATTTTACACTGAATGAATGAGACACATTAAAGTACACCCACTTACAAAGCCAACCCACTATCTAAATCATGCTGATTTAAACTCTGGGTTGTTCATTGATGGTGCTGTATAACTGGTCACTGTCCCTGAAAAGAAGTGAAAAAGAGATAATGAGAAGTTAGGAACTTCAGTTTATGTTACACAGATTTAGAAATGTCCTCCTCAAAGTCTCCCTTGGGTTGATGAAGTCCCACACATTGTTGAAGTTTAATTTTGGTCTAGAATTATAAAGAGATGCTTACTCAGGGACAGCGTTGGGTCTTTTAATGTTGACCAAAGAGTAAAGGACCTGCTCTTTCTGATCTGATTGGACCTGGTTCTCTGAGCAGGAAGTGTAGATGGTGGCATAGTGAAGATCATCCTGCTCTTCTATTGGTTCTCTTTGTGCTGCAGCAGCTGAGCGATTGGTCAGAAATGAGACGTTGCCATACACAGGAACAGGAAGTGACTGAGAGGACAGAAGAGTACATTTAGTCATCCAAATCGGACAAATGGCGCAACTTGTCCAGGAGTTTCTCACAACGCTTGTATGAGGCAGTAATCTCTTAAAAATAGAACATAGCTTGATGATTTCTCTTTGAGCTCAGCTCTTGGCCATTATATCTGCATCGTGAGAAAAGTAACAGAGCCAGCTAAAGAACGACACGTTGTTGTTGCACATGTTGTTTGGGGGCGTGGCCTCCAGGTAGCTCCAATGTTTAGGAGCATGGCCTCGGGGGGTCGCTCTACTGTTTGGAGGCGTGGCCTTGGGGTAGCTCCACTGTTTAGGGGCGTGGCCTTGGGGGTAGCTCCTCTGTTTGGGGGCGTGGCCTTGGGGTAGCTGCACTGTGTGTCTTAGTAATGGCTGTGTTAGTGAAAAATGGGTTCTTGTTGCTCACCTCCACCACGATATCTGGCCTTCCTCTCGGGACATGTGCTTTTCTGGAAGCTCTCTTTCTTCTGGTGAACAGAACATAAAGAGAAAGAAGCAGCAGAATAAATGAATGTCAAACGAGAGAGAGAGAGAGAGAGAGAGAGAGAGAGAGAGAGAGAATATCTCACCTCATCCAAAGGAAGAGCAGGGGGAGTATGGTGACCAGTAGGACAGCAACGGTTCCTACTAAATATGTTGATGATGATGATGATAATGACGATGATGATGTCTCTGGAAAGCAGTGATTCAACACTTGATTCATGTGAACTTACCATTAGAAGGATACAAAAATATCAGGACCAGAAGTAATGCAGTATTATGACCAAGAACTCAATATTTATAGGACAATGAAATGTAACACATCTCCAATTGATGAATACATATTATAAATGTGATACATGTTTAACCAGGTTGCTCACACAGCACCAAAGTTAATACAAGTGTCAACACTGGATTTCAGCCATGATTTTGCTGAGGTTTCATTCAAGAGTTTGGTTGCTCCTTTAAACAGTGATCTCTCTTAAAGGAAAAATTACCCGTCACATTAACGAACAACAAGGTGGAATTGTGACGTCCCATTGCATTATGAGCTTGGCAGTAATAATGTCCTCCAAGCTCAGGGGTGACATGAGTGATGGTGTAGT
>CM050999.1:1447981-1500905 GCA_027704905.1 Muraenolepis orangiensis
GCCAACCCAGCAGCTGACTACACCTGGTTCAAGGTTAATACATACAGTCTCCGCTCATACATAAACCAGGGACAACAGCTTGTCTTTGGTCCCATCCAGTCTTCACACTCTGGACAATATCTCTGTGAAGCTAAGAATGTGCTAGGGACAACGTCCTCCTCCATCTCCCTCGATGTGAAATGTGAGTAAAACACAACACAGTATAATAACATAACACAGATGTTAAAGTCACAACCATGTCCAGATGAAGATGAACCATCATACTTCATCCCTTATTCGGTTCACTTCTCAAACGTGTTCTTTACATTATCATTGATATAAAAGTACATCATGTTTTCCCAATGACCTCTAGACGGGCCTAAACACACATCTGTGTCATCAAGTCCCGCTGAGGACATAAAGGAGGGCAGTTCAGTGACTCTGAGCTGCAGCAGTGATGCCAACCCAGCAGCCGACTACACCTGGTTCAAGAACAACCAGCCTCTGCTCTGGGAAACACATCAACGTTATACCTTCCCATCAGTCAGCTCTAAAGACAGAGGAGCGTACCGCTGTGAAGCACACAACAAATATGGACAGCTCAGCTCTAAATCGGTATTCATAGATGTCCAGTGTGAGTGGTCAAAAACAATCATAAATAATATTAAGAATGTTAATCGGTGATGTCTAATATGCAAACACCTTTGATATATTCGGTTTTGCAAAATGTTCCGCTGGTATTCATGTATTTCTGTATGCCTGTAAAAACCATGAACCACAGTAGTATTGTTTTAGAGAGAGTAATCTGTATTAGTAGAGACAGTATTCTGTCTCATACTGACTCTACTGTAGTGTGTGCTGTACAGTCTCATGTCTTTAGGATGAAAATGTATCTGTGTTCATAACAGACTCTCCAAGGACCCCCTGGGTGGAGGTGAGTCCCTCTGGAGACATAGAGGAGGGCAGCTCAGTGACTCTGAGCTGCAGCAGTGATGCCAACCCAGCTGCTGACTACACCTGGCTAAAGGTTGATACAGGGTTAATAAGTCTCAGCTCCAGATACATAAACAAGGGACAACAGCTTGTCTTTGGTCCCATCCAGTTTTCACACTCTGGACAATATCTCTGTGAAGCTAAGAATGTGCTAGGGACAACGTCCTCCTCCATCTCCCTCGATGTGAAATGTGAGTAAAACACAACACAGTATAATAACATAACACAGATGTTAAAGTCACAACCATGTCCACATGAAGATGAACCATCATAATTCATCCTTATTCGGTTCACTTCTCAAACATGTTCTTTACATTGTCATTCATATACAAGTACATCATGTTTTCCCAATGACCTCTAGACGGGCCAAAACACACATCTGTGTTATCAAGTCCCTCTGAGGACATAAAGGAGGGCAGTTCAGTGACTCTGAGCTGCAGCAGTGATGCCAACCCAGCAGCTGACTACACCTGGTTCAAGGAACATGAAGACTCAGTGACGCAATCAGGACAGAACTACACCATCACTAATGTCACCGCTGAGCTTGGAGGACATTATTACTGCCAAGCTCATAATGCAATCGGACGTCACAATTCCACCTTGTTGTTCGTTAATGTGACGGGTAATTGTTCCTTTAAGAGAGATCACTGTTTAAAGGAGCAACCAAACTCTTGAATGAAACCTCAGCAAAATCATGGCTGAAATCCAGTGTTGACACTTGTATTAACTTTGGTGCTGTGTGAGCACCCTGGTTAAACATGTATCACATTTATAATATGTATTCATCAATTGGAGATGTGTTACATTTCATTGTCCTATAAATATGGAGTTCTTGGTCATTATACTGCATTACTTCTGGTCCTGATATTTTTGTATCCTTCTAATGGTAAGTTCACATGAATCAAGTGTTGATTCACTGCTTTCCAGAGACAACATCATCGCCATTATCATCATCATCATCAACATATTTAGTAGGAACCGTTGCTGTCCTACTGGTCACCATACTCCCCCTGCTCTTCCTTTGGATGAGGTGAGATATTCTTATTCTCTCCCTCTCTCTCTCTCTCTCTCTCTCTCTCTCTCTCTCTCTCTCTCTCTCTCTCTCTCTCTCTCTCGTTTGACATTAATTTATTCTGCTGGTTCTTTATCTTTATGTTCTGTTCACCAGAAGAAAGAGAGCTTCCAGAAAAGCACATGTCCCGAGAGGAAGGCCAGATATCGTGGTGGAGGTGAGCAACAAGAACCCATTTTTCACTAACACAGCCATTACTAAGACACACAGTGCAGCTACTCCAAGGCCACGCCCCCAAACAGTGGAGCTACCCCCAAGGCCACGCCCCTAAACAGTGGAGCTACCCCAAGGCCACGCCTCCAAACAGTGGAGCTACCCCCAAGGCCACGCCCCTAAACAGTGGAGCTACCCCTGAGGCCACGCCCCCAAACAGTAGAGCGACCCCCCGATGCCATGCTCCTAAACATTGGAGCTACCTGGAGGCCACGCCCCCAAACAACAACATGTGCAACAACAACGTGTCGTTCTTTAGCTGGCTCTGTTACTTTTCTCACGATGCAGATATAATGGCCAAAAGCTGAGCTCAAAGAGAAATCATTAAGCTATGTTCTATTTTTAAGAGATTACTGCCTCATACAAGCGTTGTGAGAAACTCCTGGACAAGTTGCGCCATTTGTCCGATTTGGATGACTAAATGTACTCTTCTGTCCTCTCAGTCACTTCCTGTTCCTGTGTATGGCAACGTCTCATTTCTGACCAATCGCTCAGCTGCTGCAGCACAAAGAGAACCAATAGAAGAGCAGGATGATCTTCACTATGCCACCATCTACACTTCCTGCTCAGAGAACCAGGTCCAATCAGATCAGAAAGAGCAGGTCCTTTACTCTTTGGTCAACATTAAAAGACCCAACGCTGTCCCTGAGTAAGCATCTCTTTATAATTCTAGACCAAAATTAAACTTCAACAATGTGTGAGACTTCATCAACCCAAGGGAGACTTTGAGGAGGACATTTCTAAATCTGTGTAACATAAACTGAAGTTCCTAACTTCTCATTATCTCTTTTTCACTTCTTCTTTTCAGGGACAGTGACCAGTTATACAGCACCATCAATAAACAACCCAGAGTTTAAATCAGCATGATTTAGATAGTGGGTTGGCTTTGTAAGTGGGTGTACTTTAATGTGTCTCATTCATTCAGTGTAAAATGTCCGATTGTTTTTCTGCATGTCGTATAGGATTCTACTTGTGATGGCCCTGCTCCTGTGAGGGCAGGTCCTAAAGGCACCACCTGCTGGATGTCTGAACGTACTGCACCTGTAAGAGCAGGTGGTTGTGAGTGGCAGTTAACAGGCGGCAGTATAGCTCAGGAGGTAGAACAGTTGCCTCACAACCGGAAGGTTGCTTGTTGGATCCGCGGCATCTCCTAGCAAAAAAACTGTCGAGGTGTCCTTGAGACCCTAACCCTTACTGCTCCCCGGGCGCTGTATAAATAGCTGACTGCTGCTCTTAATACTAGGATGGCTTAAATGCAGAGAAATTCCTTTTGCTGTACAGCAAGTATTTGAATAATTATATAGTGGCACTACTTATTGGTTTGTATTTTAGATGACGACTCCCTCTTTATGTTAAACACGTGCTATCGCATGCATATATCAGATTGGCTGATAGGGTTACACCTGCTGATGCTACACACCTGGCCTCTGTCCGCAAATTCTAACTGAATGGAAGGGGTCCCTGAATGAAGCTGAAACTATTTTCTAATGGTGGGGGTCACACTTACACCTGGTGGTATACTAAAATATATAATATGATGTAATATGAGGCCTTTAAAGGCTTGTGGCTTCCCCTGATCCTATCTTTCTCTGCTGCTGTCCAGGGATGCCTTCCAATAGTCTGTCTGCAGCGGTTCCCCTCTGGCTTTCTGCTAAATCTCCAGAAGTGTTCCTTGATCTTCATTGTACTGACGTGCCGTCTTGGGCACTGAGGTTGATACATCAGTGGATCCTCATATTGGTTTCTGTTGTTCTGCTTTACACACTAACCTTATTGCTCCATGTGTACATGTCACCCTTACATCTCACGACCTGGCCTGCATGCCCCATTTAGATATGGGTTGTAATCTTTTGATTTCTGTCAATAAAAACCTGATTAACTACTATCTTTACTGTTTTGTGGTCGGTTTATGGTTGCGACGGCTTGAGGTAGTCGTAACACACTCTTCAATTATACAAAGAATGGGATCTCACCAAGTTATGTCTAAGCTGTGAATGTTAAGCCACACACGGATTGTTGTTTTCTGAACCCCGGGGGGTAGTGCAGAAAGAGTCAGAGGCAAAAAGGAGTTTAGAACCCGTAGGCGTCTTTATTCAGATAAAGCTCCAAGGAATAAACTGATATGAGGTGTCAACAATCAACTATGTGTGTGTCAATTATGGAAGTAAATAATACAATGTGTAAAGCGACTTACGTGAGTGCGAAATGGAAATCCAAACAGGGGGTGTTGTATAATGTGTTGCGGGGAGAAGGCTGAAGTCCAAAATACAAAAACATCCAGGGGTAAAATAAAAAGTAGAATAATCCAACAAAGGAATAAACGAGAAAAATAGTCCAACGAGGAAATACCAGGAATCCACAGGAGATCAAGACAGGGTCTTCACTGGGGAACACGGAGGAGTATTGCCAGAGAGTCTCGGGTTGAACAACGGGAAAGTTCTGGCAACGAGTGACAGGGGAGCGGAGTCTAAATAATAGGGAGCCTGATTGGGAATAGGGAACAGGTGTGCTGACGTGACTACGGTCTTCTGGGACGGAGTGTTCTGGGTGTAATAACCCCAGGTGGCAGAGAGGGGGAGGCAGAGGAGCGTGGCTGGAGAGGAGAGTCCTCTAACCATAGACCATATACCATAGAGCCAATGAGAGCTCTTAGCCTATTGGTTGAGCCCAACAACAGACTATATAACATAAATATCTTTGCGGTCAGAAGTGAAAATGGGGTCAGGGATCATGGATCAAAGAGTTGTGGAACCGCCGGGGAGACGATGTGAGGGCTGTGATGTCATTTCTGTCGGACGGTGACAATGGTGGGACTTAGAGACATGATGATGATGATGTCACGTTCCTCCTGTGGCAAGCAGGGGACCTGAGGGCCACCAATGTGTGTGTGTGTGTGTGTGTGTACTCACACTCACCAAATACAAAACCAAAAAAATGTCTCCACAAACTCCACCACCACCACCACCACCACCATAACCACCAAGTCAAGTCAAGTCAAGTTTATTGTCACTTCACAGTTTACAGTTTAGTATAAAGCAGTGATGTGAAATTCTTGTGTGCAATACCCGACGACAGACAGCAGTTATAAATAAGATAAAATAAAAATAGATAAAAATAGATAAAAATAGAATAAAAAATAGAATAAAAAATAGAATAAGGAATATAAAATAAAAATAAAAAATGCAATTTATAAAATGCAAAAATCAGCACAGAAAAGAGCAATATATATATATAAATCAATGTAATAAAATATACATTGTTATATGTTATACGCCCTTGTTCAGCAGCCTGATGGCCTGACTGTGGAAGCTATCTCTAAGCCTATTTGTACGACACTTGATACTGCGGTATCGCCTGCCTGACGGTAATAGTGAGTAAAGTTCGTGGCTGGGGTGGGCAATGTCTTTTATAATTCTTTTGGCCTTGGCCACGCACCGCTGGTTGTAAATGTCCAGGAGGGAGGGGAGCTCACCTCCAACGATATACTGGGCCGTCCGCACCACCCTTTGAAGCGCTCTGCGCTCGAGTGCCGTGCAGTTCCCGTACCAGGCGGTGATACACCCTGTCAGAACACTCTCGATGGTGCCGTTGTAGAATGTTCTCAGGATGCGGGGGCCCATGCTGAATTTCTTCAGACGCCTGAGAAAATACAGGCGTTGTTGGGCCTTTTCACCACGTGTGTGGTGTGCGTGGACCATGTGAGGTCCTCGGAGATGTGCACGCCGAGGAACTTGAAGCTGCTGACCCTCTCTACTGCAACGCCGTCGATGGAGATAGGGCTGTGCTCTCCCCTCTGCCTCCTGAAGTCCACGATCAGCTCCTTGGTCTTCTTGACGTTGAGGGCGAGGCTGTTCTCCTGGCACCACTGCTCCAGCGATCCGACCTCCTCCCTGTAGGCTGTCTCGTCGTCGCCGGCGATCAGGCCCATCACTGTCGTGTCGTCAGCAAACTTGACGATGACGTTGGAGCTGTGCATAGCCATGCAGTCGTGGGTGTAGAGGGAGTAGAGGAGAGGGCTCAGCACGCATCCCTGGGGGGCTCCCGTGTTGAGGGTCAGTGGCTCTGATGTGGTGCTGCCCATCCTCACCACCTGGCGGCGGTCCGACAGGAGGTTCAGTATCCAGCTGCACATGGATGGGGGTACGCCTAGACCTCTCAGCTTGGTGTCGAGCTTGGCAGGAACTATTGTGTTGAATGCTGAGCTGTAGTCCACAAACAGCATTCGCACATAACAGTTCTTCCCCTCCAGGTGGGAAAGGGCAGTGTGGAGGGCCATGGCAATTGCGTCGTCCGTGGATCTATTTTGACGATATGCAAATTGCCATGGGTCCAGCGTGGTAGGTAACACGGAGCAAATAAAGTCCTTGACCAACCTCTCGAAGCATTTGCTAACGATCGAGGTGAGGGCCACAGGTCTGTAGTCATTCAGGCATGTTACCTTGGTTTGTTTAGGGACAGGCACGATGGTGGATATCTTGAAGACCGCGGGGACAACAGCCTGGGACAGGGAGAGGTTGAAGATGTCTGCAAAGACTCCTGCCAACTGGTCTGCGCATGCTCTGAGGACGCGGCCCGGGATGTCGTCGGGGCCTGCCGCCTTACGGATGTTCAGCCGCTTAAAGGTGCGGCGCACATCCGCCTCCGAGATGCGCAGCTGGCTGGTCTCCCCAGTCGGTGCTGGCTTCGGCGGGCTGCCGTTTACGTCGAACCGAGCAAAAAATGTATTTAGCTCTCCTGGGAGGGAGGTAGAGGAGTTCTCTACACAACTGGTTCTCCCTCTGAAGTTCGTTATCTTCTGCAGCCCCTGCCACATACCCCTCGCATCGTGTTTCTTGAATTTATCTTCCACTCTGTCCTTATACTCCCGCTTGGCAGTGACGATGGTCTTACGGAGGTCGTAACGGGCTCTCGTATATTCCTCCGTATTCCCGGAACCAAAGGCGGCGTTACGCGCATGTAGGGCAGCGCGAACATCGCCGTTAATCCACGGTTTCTGGTTGGGATATATCCGAACCGACTTGGTCGGAACAACGTCATCTATGCACTTCTTGATGAACCCGGTGACCGACGACGCGTACTCGTTGATGTTATTGTCCGAGGCAACGCGGAACATGTGCCAGTCAGCGTGATCAAAACAATCCTGCAGCGTAGAATCTGATTGGTCCGACCAGCATTGGACCTCCCTCACAGCGATCGGTTGCTGCTTCAGTCTCTGCCTATAGGCGGGGAGTAGCTGGATAGAGCGGTGATCTGATTTGCCGAACGGTGGGCGGAGGAGGGCCTTGTAGCCATCACGGAAGGGAGTGTAGCAGTGGTCGAGGATCCGCTCGCCCCGTGTGTTGCTCTTTATGTGTTGGTAGAACTTCGGGAGAACCTTCTTCAGGTTCGCCTTGTTGAAGTCCCCCGCTACGATGAGAGCAGCCTCGGGGTGGGCCGACTCCTGTTCGCTGATAGCCCCGTACAGTTCCTTCAGCGCTGTGTCCGTGTTGGCTTGTGGGGGAATGTAAACAGCGGTCACGGTTACCGCTGTAAACTCCCGAGGTAGCCAGTATGGACGGCACATAAGCATCAGGTACTCCAGGTCCGGGGAACAGAAAGACTTGAGGGGATGTACATGACTTTGGTTGCACCAAGATCTGTTTATCATGAGACATACCCCCCCTCCGCGATCTTTACCGGAGAGAGCCTTTGTTCTGTCCGCCCGGTGTACGGAAAATCCCGTCGGCTCGATAGCTGCGTCGGTAACCCCCTCCGACATCCATGTCTCCGTAAGGCAGATAATACAATTGTCCCTAGTTTCCCGGTGGAATTGAATACGAGCCTGTAGTTCGCTTAACTTATTGTCCAGAGACTGTACATTAGCCAGTAGAATGGTGGGTAGTGGGGGGCGATCGGATCGACATCTCAGCCTGACTAGCACGCCGGCTCGCTTCCCTCGCTTCCTCCGGCGACGCTTGCGCGTAATCGTGCCCAAAATGGACGGAGATAATCCAGCTGTGACTTCGGGCGGGACGTCCGAGTCGAAAGAATGAAAAAACTCCGGTAGGCGGCGAGCGACTGTCGATCTGATCTCCCAAAGTGTGCAAAAGTTATAAGTGAACTTGCTGCTAACATCCTGAACTAAAAAAGTTGCAATAAAAAGAATAAATAACAAAAAACTGCGTCGTCGTGCGGGAGCTCGCGACACGGCAGCCATCTCGTACGGCGCCATACTCCTCCTCCCACTACCACCACCACCAACACCTCCTCCTCCACCTCCACCACCACCTCCTCTTAATGACCGCACACAGATACAAACACACAACACATGAACAACACACAGATACACACACGATACACAACACACAAACAACACACAGATACACACATGAAACACAACAAATGAACAGCAGAGTGGATGAGACCGGCACTGCCCAGCAGCAGCTGGAAGGAGTCCACCTGGACGGCCCTTCACTGGCCCCCTCCCCCGAAAAGGTTAACTATTATGTTTAATAAGTTATTTCATAGATTCACCGTAAAGAGAGACAGGTCATTAAGAGCATTAGTGTGGATTATCAATAATAAGAATGATAGCATTTCATATGCTTTATGTCCATCACTTCCTGTTTGACACGCAGACTCGCTTCAACGCAACACGCGCATCGCCACGCCCGCCCGGAGACCCCGCCTCTCTCCCCCTTCCACGCCCAGCCAATCATCGGACGCATCTGCATTCCCCCGCCAGCATCTGTCGTCATGAGCCTGCAGAACCCCCACTGGGCCGGGGCTCCTGTGGCCCCTCCCCGGGGGCTGGGGATGGACGGGGATATCCCAATAGCCCCGCCCACACTCCGAGACATCCCGCCCCTTTCTGACTTCCGGACCGCCATATATGGCGAAGGTGGGTGTATATATGTATATATATACATGTACAATACTAAAGAAGAGCATGCTGTTACACTAAAGGACTACAAAAAATGACAACATTTCAGCTATCAAAAAAAGGCCAGTTTTAATTTGCCAGTCACCAAATCTACCAAACACTCTTAGTATTCGTGTGCAAACCGTGTGTTCCTCCTCCTCTGACCCCTGGTTATCAGGTATGTTTGAGTGAAGACGTGAGGTATTTTGTCCCTGCAGAGCTACCATTCCATCCTGCGACGCACAAAGAAGCAGCAGAAGTCGCCTCAACCCCCTGGTCCTGCTGCTGGACAGGGCGCTGGTCGGGGAGCTGGAGACCATCCAGAGGGCTGTGCAGGAAGTAGGGGTGTGTGTGTGTGTGTGTTTATGTGTGTATGTGTGTGTGTGTGATCCCCATGTTCACAGCCTGAGCTAAGATGCTAAACCCTACCTGCTTCTTAATGACCCCTAACCCTTACCTGCTCCTTAATGACCCCTAACCCCTACCAGCTCCTTAACGTTATGGATCTGAACTCACTAAGTCACTCTGAATAAAAGCCCCTGCTAAATGACTAGATGAATATAACAGAATAGACCATAAGACCAATGAACATCATATCACTATCAGTGTTTATGAAGAGACATCAAAGACCTTCTCCTCTCTAGATGACTGATCCAAACCAGCAACCAACAACAAGGGCATCACGGTGCTCCACAACGCCATCTGTGGAGGTCACTACAATGTTGTGGACTTCCATGTCTCATAGTTTTTTTTACAAGGACAGAAATCCTCAGTATCCTGTTTTTTTCTCTATTGAGGGTTAATGTATTTTAGTAAATGTTTAATAATAAACATTACGAATACAATCACAATGTATGTCATTATGAAGATAACAACTTTTACAACTAGGGGTCGGTAGATAACCGCATTTACGCATTTTGATGGTAATCAAACTAATATATAAATTGTGTATATATATATATATTTATTTATATATTATATATTATTTATTTATATATTTATTTATTTTTATCCACAGGACACAAAAAAAAATCAATAATTTCTGTAGAATGTGTAATTACTGCAAACTATTTTAATTAGATGTAACTCCAGCCTTATTCATTCATTTTTGGAAAATCGAAATATTCAATATATCAATATTCTATATCTATGTGCTGGTTTTAATAAGAGGAGAGCTTGTTTTCTGTGTTAGAGGCTTACAAGCAGAGACCACATCCAATTGCAGACACGGAACACAGAGGGATGTCCTTATATATAATGATATAATGATAAATACACAAGTTATGAGGAACAAACACATCCAAATATATTCTTAACGTATCAAAACACTGGTTGTGAGCTGGTTCCAGGGGTACACAGATATGTTCTGGCCAGCTTGCTCAGAGCGGGGTTTTGGCATGTATTTCAATGTTTAAACTAGGGTAAATATGCCAAAGAGCTCTAAATACTAATAATGAGGGCTGGAAATCAGGTAACAGACTCCAGTTATGATGTATGATTTATTCACTTTCTGTTCAACAATGACTTCTATTTCTCAAGTGGTTTTGATAAACATATCCATGAATTGGTTTCTCTGGTTCCACTATTCAATCTTAAATGGGTTATGATCCTCTGGTTCCACTACTTGCTCTTCAATGGGTTATGTTCCTCTGGTTCCACTACTTGCTCTTCAATGGGTTATGATCCTCTGGTTCCACTACTTGCTCTTCAATGGGTTATGTTCCTCTGGTTCCACTACTTGCTCTTCAATGGGTTATGTTCCTCTGGTTCCACTACTTGCTCTTCAATGGGTTATGTTCCTCTGGTTCCACTACTTGCTCTTCAATGGGTTATGTTCCTCTGGTTCCACTACTTGCTCTTCAATGGGTTATGTTCCTCTGGTTCCACTACTTGCTCTTCAATGGGTTATGTTCCTCTGGTTCCACTACTTGCTCTTCAATGGGTTATGTTCCTCTGGTTCCACTACTTGCTCTTCAATGGGTTATGTTCCTCTGGTTCCACTGTTTGATCTTGAGTCAAGTCAAGTCAAGTTTATTGTCACTTCACAGTTTACACAAGTATAAAGCAGTGAGTGAAAATCTTATGTGCAATACCGAACAACGACAAAAAACAGAATACAATAAAATAAGTTAAATACAAATGCAATTTATAAAATGCAATATATCGGCACAGAAAAAGAGCAATATGTATATATAAATCAATATAATAATAAAATATATACCCATACGTTTGTATTTCATTGCCAATAAGAGCACTCACTCTATAAGTTATATTAAATCCATTGTATTAAACAGGAATCCTTAGTGTCAGGCTTTGTGGCTCGCCTGGTGTGAGACCTGCTTTACGCTGAGGCTCTACAGCACACACACACATGCACACACGCGCACACACACACACACACACACACACACACACACACACACATACACACACACACACACACACACACACACACACACACACACACACACACACACACACATACACAAACACACAGCCTATAGTAAGACATTGAAACAGTAAGACATCAACCAATCAAGGTAGCTGTGCACCACCACCATCTGTTGTGGTCAGAATTTTTTCAGGTTTTTTTATCCAATATTTGCCTGCATAAAGAGGAAGTAAACATGTACGTTTGGTTAACCAGTTACCACAGACACTTTCTATAACAGCAGCTTCCTCCTTACAGTAAGTCTTAACTGTACTTTTATTGGGTAACATACAAACATATGTTCAATAACCAACTGATGTTATAGAGATTCAATAAAATGTATAATATTAATATGCTTTTGTATTATGGTTTTCTCAGTGAAAATATTATGTTTTTCTCCTTTTTATGTTTTTAGTTTTGACCTGCATGTGTTGTTGAAGAGATCTCTGAACAACACACTGAGAGAAACAAGCTATGAATCTTAGATCAGCAGCCAGAGGACTTCTAGCTTTCCTTCTGTCAGTACCAGGTTGGTACACTTACACTGTGAACATTTAGTTGAACTGGTTCAATCTGTAACATGACATGCAAGCAACTGAGGCTGAGGAGAGGCTGAAACAACGGTGTTGTAACTAGATGTGACATCTACAGAATGGACCTTGACAGCTGTGTTTGGTTTAGAAGACCAAACAAATAGAACAATTACTTCAGCCTCTTATAGTCAAAGTTTTGTTCTAATTGTTTGAACAATATTCTGCTCATTATAATAGTTTACATTGCATTACATTATGCTGCATTTGAGATGACAAAACAGATGTGTTGGCCATTTCCTGGTTGCTATGTAACTTCTGTTAAATTTATGTAAAATTGATGGGTTGATTTAATTCCTATTTAAAATATATCACTATCAATATCTTGATCACTATCTGTATCACTTACTATCTTTATCACTATGTCTATCACTATCTCCATCACTAGCTGCATCACTATCTTATCTCTATTTCTACCTCTGTCACTATCTCTAACACTATCATAATCCCTATCAGTAGCTATATTACTATCTCTCTATATCACTAGCTATATAACTGTCTCTATCACTATCACTATCTCTATCTCTCTCTCTTTAACTATCTCTATCTCTTTCTCTTTAACTATCTCTATCACTCATTCCTCTCACAGCTCAGTGGTCAGCATCTGTAGTTTCCAGCTCCACCCAACATCCTCCATCCTCTTTATGTATCTTGTGATCATCCACTCCATCAGCTGACTGCTTGTTGTGTCTTGACTGAGAATGTGTCCTGTTTATTCTCAATGAGATGTGTTTGTTTTTTACAGCGCTACACGGTAAAGATGGCTGGACAGTCACCTACACACCTAGTATTGTCTGCGCTTTAAGAGGATCAACGGTTGACATCACAAGCTCCTTTAAATACCCTAGAAATATTTACAGTATCAGTACCACAGTGAAGGAAAGTCTGTGGTTTACTAAAGAACGCAGCAATCAGCCGTTTGATCTGAAACATGATAAAGACTATACAGATCGTGTTGAATACAGCTGTGTGGAGAAAGGCTGTCGGTCTGTCTGGTCGAGCTGTGAGGAAGTGTGTACCCTGAGTATCAAACACCTGACACAGAGTGACTCTGCTGTGTACAAGTTTAGGTTCATAACAAACCAGGCGAATGGGAGATATACTGCTAGCCCTGGAGTGACATTAACTGTGACCGGTAACTAACTTTTTATTAACACGTCTATTGCAAAACGTGTGTGTGTGTATGCGTGTGTGTGTGTGTGTGTATCTGTGTATGTATCTGTGTGTGTGTGTGTGTGTGTGTGTGTGTGTGCATAAGTGTGTGTGTGTGTGTGTGTGTCTGTGTGTATCTGTGAATGTATGTGTGTGTGTATGTATGTATGTGTGTGTGTGTGTGTGTGTGTGTGTGTGTGTATGTGTGTATGTGTGTATGTGTGTATGTGTGTGTGTGTGTATGTATGTGTGTATGTATCTGTGTGTAATCTGAATGATCTTTGACTACATTTGTTCTCTGACCCAGATCTCCAGGCCCAGGTGTCCATTCCTTATCCCCAGACCAATCCGTCCCATCAAGAGCTTAAATGTCACAGTATGTGTGCTCTAACTGCTAGTCCTGACTACCTCTGGTACAGCAGTAGACAGCATATACATACTGGAATGTACTACAGGGGCGAGATTAACTCTAAAGAAAGCTATTGGTGTGCTGTTGGAGGATACGAGCATCTTCCCTCTCTTCCAGTGTGTAAGTCAACTCCACATTATACTGACATGACGCCAGATGTAATGGACCTATAGGGTAAAGAATATCGATTTAGTATGAATGGACTCAAATGGCCTCAGGCTACCCGTAATTAAGGGTACTGGTACCTTAAACATTTCAGATTGAAGAGAAACAGAAGCGCACATCTTGGTATAATGCACCCCAGTGGCGAAGCGTGTCTATCACAACTGGACTTTCTGTAGACCAGGGGTTCCCAAACTTTTCACGCGATCGCGATCACGAACATTGTGTGTGGCTTTTCTTCAATGATGATACTGTTGTGAATCTGTGGGAATCAGAATTCCTTTATTTGTCACTCACGTTATTATTAACATTAATAATAATAATACAAATGATTAAAAAAATAATAATAATAAAATAAAAATAAATAAACCTCATGGGTCACATCAAGAGGATTCTGAAATCATCTCGCGACCCCCCCCTCGGGGTCCCACGACCCCCACTTGGGAACCCCTGCCGTCACGGAGGAGTCACTTTATGCCTTATCTCATTTAGGCAGATCAGATTTCCAGATTTCCAAGTGTACCATAGTTGGTAAAGCAGTGTCCATGTAGTGAAGTAACAGCCCATCATCTTTGCCATTTTGACGTAAAATCCCACGTAGAAACAATGTAGCACTACGCTAGAGCCACTCTCGCTCCAGCCAGTATACCTTCTAGCTCCCTATTGAGCTGTGGGGAAATCTGAAAGAATACGCCCATTGGCTACAAATCACGATATGATTGGTTGATCAAATTGTCAATCCAAACGTACGCTCTCATTCAGTCTAAGGCCCAAAGTCATCGGGAATACTTTGGTTGAAGGATATTCTTCCCAGCAACCCAGAAAAAGATCTGATTGGTTGCATTGTTTTTCCAACACAAAACCACTCAAATGCGTAGTGGATAGACCGAGAAAGACAAACAAATCAACGTAACACTGTAATATAACACATAACAACACAGATACCATTCTCATTTATTCATTTTATTTAAATTTTATTAAATTTTATTAAATTTTATTACATTTTATTAATACAATTAATTCAATTTATTTTTTGTTTCATCTGAGAGTTCCAGGGTCTTCTCTGAATACCTTGAAGGCCCTGACGCTTCACCACTGATGCACTCTGGGGTGAAGGTCTTTGTTCTCTGATGATTCCATGCCACTCAGACTGTGTCCTGTCAGCAGTCACTCTGGTGACTCAGACTGTGTCCTGTCAGCAGTCACTCTGGTGACTCAGACTGTGTCCTGTCAGCAGTCACTATGGTGACTCAGTTTGTGTGTAAATCCATCATGGCTGCACCCTAGTGGTGAAAGAGTGAAAAGGTTTAAAAGCATGTGATCCACTTAGGAATACATCGTACTATAGTACGATGCATAGTACGATACATAGTAAGCCCTTTGTAGACTGTAACTGTGATTAAGGGTTATACAAAAAAAATTGCCTCCACTTGACTTGACTAGTGACTACGAGTGGACACACATACGTATATTGCTACCTTTTGCTACCTATTTTGTTTCAGTTCCACCTTAAGAGACCAATTAAACATCCATTCAGCCATCATTCACAGTCCCTTGGACATAGTAGTCATTCCTAAGTGACAAGGCTCTGTCCTGTTAGGAGGACGGTTCTCCACCTTGTTGTCTCGAGGCTCCCTCCACGTTGGGATCGTACTCTACATTCACTCTAGCTCTAGCGTTTCGCGTAATCGGTGATTTCTAATATATAAACATTTTTGATATATCCGGTCTTGCTAAATGTTCCTTTGGTATTCATGTATTTCTGTATGCCTGGAAAAACCATGAACTACATTAGTATTGTGTTAGAGAGAGTAATCTGTATTAGTAGAGAAAGTATTCTGTCTTATTCTGACTCTAGTGTTGTGTGTGCTGTACAGTTTCATGTATTCAGGATGAACATTGATCATTAGTGTCCATAACAGACTCTCCAAGGACCCCCAGGGTGGAGGTGAGTCCCTCTGGTGACATAGAGGAGGGCAGCTCAGTGACTCTGAGCTGCAGCAGTGATGCCAACCCAGCAGCTGACTACACCTGGTTCAAGGTTAATACATACAGTCTCCGCTCATACATAAACCAGGGACAACAGCTTGTCTTTGGTCCCATCCAGTCTTCACACTCTGGACAATATCTCTGTGAAGCTAAGAATGTGCTAGGGACAACGTCCTCCTCCTCCATGTCCCTCAATGTGAAATGTGAGTAAAACACAACACAGTATAATAACATAACACAGATGTTAAAGTCACAACCATGTCCACATGAAGATGAACCATCATAATTCATCACTTATTCGGTTCACTTCTCAAACGTGTTCTTTACATTGTCATTCATATAAAAGTACATCATGTTTTCCCAATGACCTCTAGACGGGCCTAAACACACATCTGTGTTATCAAGTCCCTCTGAGGACATAAAGGAGGGCAGTTCAGTGACTCTGAGCTGCAGCAGTGATGCCAACCCAGCAGCCGACTACACCTGGTTCAAGAAAAACCAGCCTCTGCTCTGGGAACCACGTCAACGTTATACCTTCCCATCAGTCAGCTCTAAAGACAGAGGAGCGTACAGCTGTGAAGCACACAACAAATATGGACAGCTCAGCTCTCAATCGGTTTTCATAGATGTCGAGTGTGAGTGGTCAAAAACAATCATAAATAATATTAAGAATGTTAATCGGTGATGGCTAATATGCAAACACCTTTGATATATCCGATCTTGCAAAATGTTCCTTTGGTATTCATGTATTTCTGTATGCCTGTAAAAACCATGAACCACCGTAGTATTGTGTTAGAGAGAGTAATCTGTATTAGTAGAGACAGTATTCTGTCTCATACTGACTCTACTGTAGTGTGTGCTGTACAGTTTCATGTCTTTAGGAGGAACATTGATCATTTGTGTTCATAACAGACTCTCCAAGGACCCCCTGGGTGGAGGTGAGTCCCTCTGGTGACATAGAGGAGGGCAGCTCAGTGACTCTGAGCTGCAGCAGTGATGCCAACCCAGCAGCTGACTACACCTGGTTCAAGGAACATGAAGACTCAGTGACGCAATCAGGACAGAACTACACCATCACTAATGTCACCCCTGAGCTTGGAGGACATTATTACTGCCAAGCTCATAATGCAATCGGACGTCACAATTCCACCTTGTTGTTCGTTAATGTGACGGGTAATTTTTCCTTTAAGAGAGATCACTGTTTAAAGGAGCAACCAAACTCTTGAATGAAACCTCAGCAAAATCATGGCCGAAATCCAGTGTTGACACTTGTATTAACTTTGGTGCTGTGTGAGCACCCTGGTTAAACATGTATCACATTTATAATATGTATTCAACAATTGGAGATGTGTTACATTTCATTGTCCTATAAATATTGAGTTCTTGGTCATAATACTGCATTACTTCTGGTCCTGATATTTTTGTATCCTTCTAATGGTAAGTTCACATGAATCAAGTGTTGAATCACTGCTTTCCAGAGACATCATCATCGTCATTATCATCATCATCAACATATTTAGTAGGAACCGTTGCTGTCTTACTGGTCATCATACTCCCCCTGCTCTTCCTTTGGATGAGGTGAGATATTCTTATTCTCTCTCTCTCTCTCTCTCTCTCTCTC
Organism: Muraenolepis orangiensis; assembly: GCA_027704905.1. Classification (NCBI taxonomy): domain Eukaryota; kingdom Metazoa; phylum Chordata; class Actinopteri; order Gadiformes; family Muraenolepididae; genus Muraenolepis; species Muraenolepis orangiensis. The sequence goes on from CM050999.1 coordinate 1,465,494, forward strand.
TCTCTCTCTCTCTCTCTCTCTCTCTCTCTCTCTCTCTCTCTCTCTCTCTCTCTCTCTCTCTCTCTCTCTCTCTCTTTCCCTCTCTTGTGTTAGACATTAATTTCTTCTGCTGCTTCTTTATCTTCATGTTCTGTTCACCAGAAGAAAGAGCGCTTCCAGAAAAGCACATGTCCCGGGAGGAAGGCCAGATATCGTGGTGGAGGTGAGCGACAAGAACCCATTTTTCACTAACACAGCCATTACTAAGAGACACAGTGCAGCTACCCCGAGGCCACGCCCCCAAACAGTAGAGCTACCCCCCGAGGCCACGCCCCTAAACAGTGGAGCTACCTGGAGCCAGCCCCCAACAACAACATGGCAACAAACGTGTCGTTCTTTAGCTGGCTCTGTTACTTTTCTGACGATGCAGATATAATGGCCAAGAGCTGAGCTCAAAGAGAAATCATTAAGCTATGTTCTATTTTTAAGAGATTACTGCCTCATACAAGCGTTGTGAGAAACTCCTGGACAAGTTGTGCCATTTGTCCAATTTGGATGACTAAATGTACTCTTCTGTCCTCTCAGTCACTTCCTGTTCCTGTGTATGACAACGTCTCAACTCTGACCAATCACTCGGCTGCTGCAGCACAAAGAGAACCAATAGAAGAGCAGGATGATCTTCACTATGCCACCAGCTACACTTCCTGCTCAGAGAACCAGGTCCAATCAGATCAGCAAGAGCAGGTCCTTTACTCTTTGGTCAACATTAAAAGACCCAACGCTGTCCCTGAGTAAGCATCTCTTTATAATTCTAGACCAAAATTAACTTCAACAATGTGTGGGACTTCATCAACCCAAGGGAGACTTTGAGGAGGGCATTTCTAAATCTGTGTAACATAAACTGAAGTTCCTAACTTCTCATTATCTCTTTTTCACTTCTTCTTTTCAGGGACAGTGACCAGTTATACAGCACCATCGAATAAACAACCCAGAGTTTAAATCAGCATGATTTAGATAGTGGGTTGGCTTTGTAAGTGGGTGTACTTTAATGTGTCTCATTCATTCAGTGTAAAATGTCCGATTGTTTTTCTGCATGTCGTATAGGCTTCTACTTGTGATGGCCCTGCTCCTGTGAGGGCAGGTCCTAAAGGCACCACCTGCTGGTTGTCTGAACGTACTGCACCTGTAAGAGCAGGTGGTTGTGAGTGGCAGTTAACAGGCGGCAGTATAGCTCAGGAGGTAGAACAGTTGCCTCACAACGGAAGGTTGCTGGTTGGATCCGCGGCTTCTCCTAGCAAAAAAACTGTCGAGGTGTCCTTGAGACCCTAACCCTAACTGCTCCCCGGGCGCTGTATAAATAGCTGACTGCTGCTCTTAATACTAGGATGGGTTAAATGCAGAGAAATTCCTTTTGCTGTACAGCAAGTATTTGAATAATTATATAGTGGCACTACTTATTGGTTTGTATTTTAGATGACGACTCTCTCTTTATGTTAAACACGTGCTATTGCATGCATAACTTAGATTGGCTGATAGGGTTACACCTGCTGATGCTACACACCTGGCCTCTGTCCGCAAATTCTAACTGAATGGAAGGGGTCCCTGAATGAAGCTGAAACTATTTTCTAATGGTGGGGGTCACACTTACACCTGGTGGTATACTAAAATATATAATATGATGTAATATGAGGCCTTTAAAGGCTTGTGGCTTCCCCTCATCCTATCTTTCTCTGCTGCTGTCCAGGGATGACTTCCAATAGTCTGTCTACAGCGGTTCCCCTCTGGCTTTCTGCTAAATCTCCAGAAGTGTTCCTTGATCTTCATTGTACTGACGTGCCGTCTTGGGCACTGAGGTTGATACATCAGTGGATCCTCATATTGGTTTCTGTTCTGCTTTACACACAAACCTTATTGCTCCATGTGTACATGTCACCCTTACATCTCACGACCTGACCTGCATGCCCCATTTAGATATGTGTTGTAATCTTTTGATTTCTGTCAATAAAAACCTGATGAACTACTACCTTTACTGTTTTGTGGTCGGTTTATGGTTGCGACGGCTTGAGGTAGTCGTAACACACCTAAATTATACAAAGAATGGGATCTCACCAAGTTATGTTTAAGCTGTGAATGTTAAGCCACACACGGATTGTTGTTTGCGGAACCCCGGGGGGTAGTGCAGAAAGAGTCAGAGGCAAAAAGGAGTTTAGAACCCGTAGGCGTCTTTATTCAGATAAAGCTCCAAGGAATAAACTGATATGAGGTGTCAACAATCAACTATGTGTGTGTCAATTATTGAAGTAAATAATACAATGTGTAAAGCGACTTACGTGAGTGCGAAATGGAAATCCAAACAGGGGGTGTTGTATAATGTGCTGCGGGGAGAAGGCTGAAGTCCAAAATGAACAACACACAGATACACACACGATACACAACACACAAACAACACACTGATACGCACATGAAACACAACACATGAACAGCAGAGTGGATGAGACCGGCGCTGCCCAGCAGCAGCTGGAGGGAGTCTGACCTGGACGGCCCTTCACTGGCCCCCTCTCCCAAAAAGGTTATTAACTATTATGTTTAATATTTTTTCATAGATTCACCGTAAAGAGAGACAGGTCATTAAAAAGCATTAGTGTGGATTATTAATAATAAGAATGATAGAATTTCATATGCTTTATGTCCTCCACTTCCTGTTTGACACGCCGACTTCCTGTCCACACCCAGGACTCCCTGGCGGGATCCTATGTGCAGAGCTCGCTTCAACGCAACACGCCTATCGCCACACCCCCGGAGACCCCGCCTCTCTCCCCCTTCCACGCCCAGCCAATCATCAGACGCATCTGCATCCCCCCCGCCAGCATCTGTCATCATGAGCCCGGCCCAGTGGGGGTTCTGCAGGCGCATGATGACAGATGCTGGCGGGGGGCAGCATCTGTCATCATGTGCCTGCAGAACCCTCACTGGGCCCGGGCTCCTGTGGCCCCTCCCCGGGGGCTGGGGATGGGCGGGGCTATCCCCATAGCCCCGCCCACACTCCGAGACATCCCGCCCCCTTCTGACATCCAGCCCACCATCAATGGCAAACGTGGGTGTATATATGTATATATGTTTATGTTTATATACAGAATATATATTGAAAGAAGTGTACCACTCCTTTAAAACCATTATCGCCTAAATTTCCCATCTGGGATTAATAAAGTATACCTTAGTGTTAAATATGTAATAACAATACTACTATTAATACAAAAGGTTTAAGTTTGTATATAGGTTCAAATAAGCACAATTTGGTATCTCAATTATATAGTTTATCTATGACGTGCAGTATAGATAAACATCATTCTTATATTGTATATCTATAAACTGACCTGCAGTGCTGAACTCGTGGACGCAGAGCTAGAGAAGCTAGATCTGGTTCACTATATGCCCTCCATCCCTGAGTCTCCCGGTGGGTCAGAGCGCAGTGGCAGCACGGTAACGCCCCCGGCGAAGGCCCCCAGGCCCCTCAGCCCCACACGGCTGCAGCCTGTGGTGAACCCCAAGGTGCAGCAGGCCCCGGCCCCTGAGGAGCTGCTCCGCATCCGCTCAGAGATCCCGTGGGTCCTCAATAGGTGGGGGTCCATCGACCAATGGCAGCCCCTGAAGAAGGCGTCCAACTACCAGCCCAACCAGTACAAGCATCTCATCAACAAGCTGTTCCGTCGCAAGGGTCTGCAGCAGAGGGGCGGGGGAAGGGGCAGCGACTCCTCGGACGGGGAGGAGTCATCCTCCTCTGCCCCCCCCTCCCCCGCGCCCCAAGACCCTTACCCTGTGAGAAACTCTGTGTGTTGACCTAGGAGTGTGTATCATACTCACTTACTCATATCTGTCTTTGTGGCGACATATGCATGTATATACATATCCTTCTAGTGCCGGCAATATTATTTCTACATTTATAAATGTGTCATTGCCGTGCCGGCATGCATGTTTATTGCAGAGAGGCAAACCGTGTGTTCCTCCTCCTCTGACCCCTGGTTATCAGGTATGTTTGAGTGAAGACGTGAGGTATTTTGTCCCTGCAGAGCTACCATTCCATCCTGCGATGCACTAAGAAGCAGCAGAAGTCTGTGGGGCGGCCTGCTCGCCTCAACCCCCTGGTCCTGCTGCTGGACGGGGCGCTGGTCGGGGAGCTGGAGACCATCCAGAGGGCTATGCAGGAGGAAGGGGTGTGTGTGTGTGTGTGGGTGTGTGTATGTGTGTGTGTGTGTGTGTGTGATCCCCATGTTCACAGCCTGAGCTAAGATGCTAAACCCTTCCTGTTCCTTAATGACCCCTAACCCTTACCTGCTCCTTAATGACCTCCAACCCCTACCTGCTTCTTAATGACCCCTAACCCCTAACTGCTCCTTATTGACCTCCAACCCCTACCTGCTCCTTAATGACCCCTGACCCATACCTGCTCCTTAATGACCTCCAACCCCTACCTGCTCCTTAATGACCCCTGACCCCTACCAGCTCCTTAAGGCTCCGTCACACCATAACGTTCTGATTAGTGTTCTATGAACGTTCTATGAATGTTTAATTGTTCAATTTTCGAGCGTTCTAGGGTGAGGTGGACACATCTGGCGTGTGACTAACGTGTGACTAACGCATGACTAGCATGTGACTAACGCATGACGAGCGTGTACCAGCGACCAAGTAAGACACCCCTGAAAACTATTAGCGTGTGCTGACGTGTCACTGGCGCGCGACTTACGATTAGTCAACGTTAGACGAGCGTGTTGAGCGTGTGACTAACGTGTGACTAACGACAGACTAGCGTGTTGCTGGCGTGTGGGTTGCATGTTCAAACGGGAACGGCATGTTCAAATCACAGTGAATTCAGTTGTTCTTCTGGATATTGAACAGTGCACATCATGCCGCCAAGAGGAAAAAAGCGTGTGAGGGGGGCTACTGCTAAACTCCATCTCCATCTCCATCTCCATGTCGTCTGTACTCCATCTCCAATCCGAAAATAGGCACACAATGTCGGATGAGTGTATGACTATGAGCACTGGTCCTGACCCACACACACACACTCCATCTCCAATCCGAAAATAGGCACACAATGTCGGATGTGTGTATGACTAACAGCACTGGTCCTGACCCCCACACACTCCATCTCTCATCCAGACAGAGGCACACAATGTCGGATGTGTACCAGTGAGTCGTTCACTGCAAAGCAAAGATTGTGAACGATTAATAACAACCAAGTAACGCTAGGGTAACGACTGACTAACAATAGCCGAACGCGTGCAACGTTCGGCGAACTTTAGTACAACGTCCACGAACGTTCTCCAGCGTTCTCCAGCGTTTGACGTTAAACGTTGAAGAACGCTGGTCTCCATGATAATTTTTGTGCATGTTCAAAACTTTATTTTCGGACCAGCGTTCTCCGCCGATCACCAACGATCACCGACGATTACCAGCGTTCACCAGCGTTCACCAGCGTTCACGCAACGCTCTGGCGCTATACCAGCGACCACGGACGATTACCAACGTTTCCTCAAACGCTGACCAGAACGTTATGGTGTGACGGCCCCTTTAACGTTATGGATCTGAACTCACTAAGTCACTCTGAATAAAAACCCCTGCTAAATGACTAGATGAATAGAACAGAATAGATGACCATTAGACCAATGAACATTATATCACTATCAATGTTTATGAAGAGACATCAAAGACCTTCTCCTGGCAAATAGAGGTGGAACAAAAGTGTTTAAAACTAAAGTTTGAATCCTCACCAGGTGTCCGTGGGAACTGAAAGAAACTTGAACGTGTCAGTTGTTGTTGTTCTGATTGGATTTTTATTTCCCCCCGGCCAGACAGGCTGGATCTGTTTCGGACCCGTCGGGCTACGAGCTAAGAGTGTTGCTTCAATTTAGGGATACATGAAATAATAATCTAATACACGGCCCAAATCTCAGAGATTTCCACAGTGGAGCTCGGCTGGTCACGGCTCAGTTTTGAACCTGCTTTTTCCTGTCCAGAGCGAGCAGGGTACACAGCGGCCTACACAGTGAGTTTAATGTTGAAGCGTGACGTATCCAGTCAAACGTATTAGGCTATAGATTAGGGCAGGACATGGTAGCCTACGCATGATAATTCACTAAATATTGTGTAGTTTATATTTATATTTTATATAGCAGGGTACTGATACATTATTCACCTAGCGGACATATCGGATAGTTATTTGTAAACCATGACAACTCAATCCATTTATATTTAGTTCTGAATGCTCCCCACCAGGTAACATTTACAATGGATTTCCATTGAGTTGTTAACAATTCCCGACTCTTTTCACTGTGTTGTCACTCTTGGTGAAAGTGATATAAATGTACAGCAGTGATCCAAGCCCTCAGTTCATGACGTGTTTATGTGTTAGAATCTGAATCATGTGAGGGCCAAAGAGGAATTTTGATGTCTCATCGTTTTTTTTACAAGGACAGAAATCCTCAGTATCCTGTTTTTATCTCTTTTGAGGGTTAATGTATTTTAGTAAATGTTGAATAATAAACATTACGAATACAATCACAATGTATGTCATTAATGAAGATAACAACTTTTACAACTAGGGGGTGGTAGATAACCGCATTTACGCATTTTGATGCGTAATCAAACTAATATATATATTGCGTATATATATATATATATTTATTTATTTATTTTTATCCACAGGACACTTTTCAACCACTGTGATTGTTCCATGTAAAAAGAAAATTCAATCATTTCTGTAGAATGTGTAATTATTGCAAACTATTATAATTAGATGTAACTCCAGCCTTATTCATCTGTGGAACATCTAAATTCTATATCAATATTCTATATCTATGTGCTGGTTTTAATAAGAGGAGAGCTTGTTTTCTGTGTTAGAGGCTTACAAGCAGAGACCACATCCAATTGCAGACACGGAACACAGAGGGATGTCCTTATATATAATGATATAATGATAAATACACAAGTTATGAGGAACAAACACATCCAAATATATTCTTAACGTATCAAAACACTGGTTGTGAGCTGGTTCCAGGGGTACACAGATATGTTCTGGCCAGCTTGCTCAGAGCGGGGTTTTGGCATGTATTTCAATGTTTAAACTAGGGTAAATATGCCAAAGAGCACTAAATACTAATAATGAGGGCTGGAAATCAGGTAACAGACTCCAGTTATGATGTATGATTTCTTCGCCTTCTGTTCAACAATGACTTCTATTCCTCAAGTGGTTTTGATAAACATATCCATGAATTGGTTTCTCTGGTTCCACTATTCAATCTTAATGGTTATGTCCTCTGGTTCCACTACTGCTCTTCAATGGGTTATGTTCCTCTGGTTCCATACTTGCTCTTAATGGGTTATGTTCCTCTGGTTCCACTTCTTGCTCTTCAATGGGTTATGTTCCTCTGGTTCCACTACTTGCTCTTCAATGGGTTATGTTCCTCTGGTTCCACTTCTTGCTCTTCAATGGGTTATGTTCCTCTGGTTCCACTTCTTGCTCTTCAATGGGTTATGTTCCTCTGGTTTCACTACTTGCTCTTCAATGGGTTATGTTCCTCTGGTTCCACTTCTTGTTCTTCAATGGGTTATGTTCCTCTGGTTCTACTACTTGCTCTTCAATGGGTTATGTTCCTCTGGTTCCACTTCTTGCTCTTCAATGGGTTATGTTCCTCTGGTTCTACTACTTGCTCTTCAATGGGTTATGTTCCTCTGGTTCCACTGTTTGATCTTGAGTCAAGTCAAGTCAAGTTTATTGTCACTTCACAGTTTACACAAGTATAAAGCAGTGAGTGAAAATCTTATGTGCAATACCCGACAACGACAAAAAACAGAATACAATAAAATAAGTTAAAAAATAAAAATAAAAATGCAATTTATAAAATGCAATATATCGGCACAGAAAAACAGCAATATGTATATATAAATCAATAATAAAATATATATACACCTTGTTCAGCAGCCTGATGGCCTCATTGAACGCCCATACGTTTGTATTTCATTGCCAATGAGAGCACTCACTCTATAAGTTATATTAAATCCATTGTATTAAACTGGAATCCTTAGTGTCAGGCTTTGTGGCTGGTCTGGTGTGCGACCTGCTTGACACTGAGGCTCTCCAGCACACACACACACACACACACACACACACACACACACACACACACACACACACACACACACACACACACACACACACGCACAGCCTATAGTAAGACATTGAAACAGTAAGACATCAACCAATCATGGTAGCTGTGCACCACCACCATCTGTTTTTTTATCCTATATTTGCCTGCATAAAGAGGAAGTAAACATGTACGTTTGGTTAACCAGTTACAGACACTTTCTGCAACAGCAGCTTCCTCCTTACAGTAAGTCTTAACTGCACTTTTATTGGGTAACATACAAACATATGTTCAATAACCAACTGATGTTATAGAGATTCATTAAAAAGTATAATATTAATATTCTTATGTATTATAGTTGTCTCAGTGAAAATATTATGTTTTTCTCCTTTTTATGTTTTTAGTTTTGACCTGCATGTGTTGTTGAAGAGATCTCTGAACAACACACTGAGAGAAACAAGCTATGAATCTTAGATCAGCAGCCAGAGGACTTCTAGCTTTCCTTCTGTCAGTACCAGGTTGGTACACTTACACTGTGAACATTTAGTTGAACTGGTTCAATCTGTAACATGACATGCAAGCAACTGAGGCTGAGGAGAGGGTGAAACAACGGTGTTGTAACTAGATGTGACATCTACAGAATGGACCTCGACACCTTTACTACAGCCTCTTATAGTCAAAGTTGTTTTTTTAGAGAACAATATTCTGCTCATTATAATAGTTTACATTGCGTTACATTATGTTGCATTTCAGATTACAATACAGATGTGTTGGCCATTTCCTGGTTGCTATGTAACTTCTGTTAAATATATACAACATTGATGGGTTGATTTAATTCCTATTTAAAGTATATCACTATCTATATCTCTATCACTATCTGTATCACTTACTATCTTTATCACTATGTCTATCACTATCTCCATCACTAGCATCACTATCACTATCTCTTGTCTCTAGTTATATCTCTGTCACTATCACTATCTCTATACTATCATTATCTATATCACTAGCTATATCATTATCTCTCCATATTACTAGCTAAATCACTGTCTCTATCACTATCTCTATCTCTCTCTTTCACTATCTCTATCACTCATTCCTCTCACAGCTCAGTGGTCAGCATCTGTAGTTTCCAGCTCCACCCAACATCCTCCATCCTCTTTATGTATCTTGTGATCATCCACTCCATCAGCTGACTGCTTGTTGTGTCTTGACTGAGAAAGTGTCTTGTTTATTCTCAATGAGATGTGTTGTTTTTTACAGCGCTACACGGTAATGATGGCTGGACAGTCACCTACACATCTAGTAATGTCTGCGCTTTAAGAGGATCAACGGTTAACATCAGAAGCTCCTTTAAATACCCTAAATATATTAAGTATATCCGTACCACAGTGGAGGAAAGACTGTGGTTTACTAAAGAACGCAGCAATCAGCCGTTTGATCTGAAACATGATGAAGACTATACAGATCGTGTTGAATACAGCTGTGTGAAGTCAAACTGTTGGTCTGCCTCGTTGGGCTGTGAGGTGTGTACCCTGAGTATCAAACACCTGACACAGAGTGACTCTGCTGTGTACAAGTTTAGGTTCATAACAAACCAACCGAATGGGAGCTATACTGGTATCCCTGGAGTGACATTAACTGTGACCGGTAACTAACTTATTATTAACACAGTCTATTGCAAAACGGTTATGTGTGTGGGGTACTGTGGGTGTCTAATGTGTGTTATGTGGTCTGTGTATCTGGTATCGTAGTGTGTGTGTGACGTGCTATTATTAGTGTTGTGTGTGTGTGTGTGTGTGTGTGTGCTGTGTGTGTGTGTGTGTGAGTGATGTGTGTATGTGTCTGTATGTTCTGTGTGTATTGAGTGTTTGACTACATTTGTTCTGTGACCCAGATCTCCAGGTCCAGGTGTCCATTCCTTATCCCCAGACCCATCCTACAGTCAATATCTTAAATGTCACAGTATGTGTGCTCTAACTGCTAGTCCTGACTACCTCTGGTACAGGAGTAGCCAGTATATACATACTGGAATAGACTACTGGGGCGAGATTAACTCTAAAGAAAGCTATTGGTGTGCTGTTCAAGGATACGAGGATCTTCCCTCTCTTCCAGTGTGTAAGTCAACTCCACAATATACTGACATGACGCCAGATGTAATGGACCTTTAGGGTAAAGAATGTCGATTTAGTATGAATGGACTCAAATGGCGTTGGCCTCAGGCTACCCGTAATTAAGGGTACTGGTACCTTAACCGTTTCCGATTGAAGAGAAACAGAAGCGCACAACTTGGTGTAATGCACCCTGGGGTGAAGATCTTTGTTCTCTGATGATTCCATGCCTCTGTCAGCAGTCACTCTGGTGACTCAGACTGTGTCCTGTCAGCAGTCACTCTGGTGACTCAGACTGTGTCTTAGCAGTCACTCGTGACTCAGTTGTGTGTAAATCCATCATGGCTGCACCCTAGTGGTGAAAGAGTGAAAAAGTTTAAAAGCATGTGATCCACTTAGGAAGAAATTGTACTATAGTACGATGCATAGTACGATACATAGTAAGCCCTTTGTAGACTGTAACTGTGATTAAGGGCTATACAAAAAAAATTGCCACTGACTTGACTAGTGACTACGAGTGGACACACATACGTACATTGACCTTTGCTACCTATTTTGTTTCAGTTCCACCTTAAGAGACCAATTAAACATCCATTCAGCCATCATTCACAGTCCCTTGGACATAGTAGTCATTCCTAAGTGACAAGGCTCTGTCCTGTTAGGAGGACGGTTCTCCACCTTGTTGTCTCAAGGCTCCCTCCACGTTGGGATCGTACTCTACATTCACTCTAGCTCTAGCGTTTCGCGTAATCGGTGAATATATTTTGATATATCCGGTCTTGCTAAATGTTCCGCTGGTATTCATGTATTTCTGTATGCCTGTAAAAACCATGAACCACATTAGTATTGTGTTAGAGAGAGTAATCTGTATTAGTAGAGACAGTATTCTGTCTCATTCTGACTCTAGTGTAGTGTGTGCTGTACAGTTTCATGTCTTTAGGATGAACATTGATAATTTGTGTTCATAACAGACTCTCCAAGGACCCCCTGGGTGGAGGTGAGTCCCTTTGGTGACATAAAGGAGGGCAGCTCAGTGACTCTGAAATGCAGCAGTGATGCCAACCCAGCAGCTGACTACACCTGGTTCAAGGAACAGCAAGACTCAGTGACGCAATCAGGACAGAACTACACCATCACTAATGTCACCCCTGAGCTTGGAGGACATTATTACTGCCAAGCTCATAATCCAATCGGACGACACAATTCCACCTTGTTGTTCGTTAATGTGACGGGTAATTGTTCCTTTAAGAGAGATCACTGTTTAATGGAGCAACCAATCTCTTGAATCAGCAAAATCCTGGCTGAAATCCAGTGACACTTTAACTTTGGTGTTGTGTGAGCACCCTGGTTAAACATGTATCACATTTATAATATGTATTCATCAATTGGAGATGTGTTACATTTCATTGTCCTATAAATATGGAGTTCTTGGTCATAATACTGCATTACTTCTGGTCCTAATATTTTTGTATCCTTCTAATGGTAAGTTCACATGAATCAAGTGTTGAATCACTGCTTTCCAGAGACATCATCATCGTCATTATCATCATCATCATCAAAATATTTAGTAAGAACCGTTGCTGTCTTACTGGTCACCATACTCCCCCTGCTCTTCCTTTGGATGAGGTGAGATATTCTTATTCTCTCTCTCTCTCTCTCTCTCTCTCTCTCTCTCTCTCTCTCTCTCTCTCTCTCTCTCTCTCTCTCTCTCCTCTCTCTCTCTCTCTCTCTCTCTCTCTCTCTCTCTCTCTCTCTCTCTCTTGTGTTTGACATTCATTTATTCTGCTGCTTCTTTATCTTAATGTTCTGTTCACCAGAAGAAAGAGAGCTTCCAGAAAAGCACATGTCCCGGGAGGAAGGCCAGATATCGTGATGGAGGTGAGCGACAGGAACCCATTTTTCACTAACACAGCCATTACTAAGACACAGAGTGCAGCTACCCCCCAAGGCCACGCCCCCAAACATTGGAGCTACCCCCCCGAGGCCACGCCCCCAAACAACAACATGTGCAACAACAACTTGTCGTTCTTTAGCTGGCTCTGTTACTTTTCTGACGATGCAGATATAATGGCCAAGAGCTGAGCTCAAAGAGAAATCATTAAGCTATGTTCTATTTTAAGAGATTACTGCCTCATACTAGCGTTTGGATGACTAAATGTACTCTTCTGTCCTCTCAGTCACTTCCTGTTCCTGTGTATGACAACGTCTCAACTCTGACCAATCGCTCAGCTGCTGCAGCACAAAGAGAACCAATAGAAGAGCAGGTGGATCTTCACTATGCCAACATCTGATTGGTTGATAGGGTTACACCTGCTGATGCTACACACCTGTCTAATGGTGGGTGTCACACTTACACCTGGTGGTTTACTAAAATATATAATATGATGTAATATGAGGCCTTTAAAGGCTTGTGGCTTCCTCTCATCCAGGCGTTCTCTGCTGCTGTCCAGGGATGCCTTCCAATAGTCTGTCTACAGCGGTCACCCTCTGGCTTTCTGCTAAATCTCCATAAGTGTTCCTTGATCTTCATTGTACTGGCGTGCCGTCTTGGGCGCTGAGGTTGATACATCAGTAGATCCTCATATTGGTCATACATGTCACCCTTACATCTCACGACCTGACCTGCATGCCCCATTTAGATATGTGTTGTAATCTTTTGATTTCTGTCAATAAAAACAATGAATAATAGAGTGGATTGTGTCCTCTCTCTCTCTCCAATGGTTAATCAGAGCTCGCCCGCCTTGCTCCTTGCCACTTCTCTCTTTAATAAATCATCCTTGGAGATGACAGGCCTCTGACGTCCATCACCACCACCACCACCACCACCATAACGACCACCATCAGAACCTCCACCACCACCACCATAACCACCACTACCACAAACTCCACCACCACCAACACCTCCTCCTCCACCTACAGAACCTCCACTACCACCACCTCCTCTTAACGACCGCACACAGATACAAACACACAACACATGAACAACACACAGATACACACACGATACACAACACACAAACAACACACAGATACGCACATGAAACACAACACATGAACAGCAGAGTGGATGAGACCGGCGCTGCCCAGCAGCAGCTGGAGGGAGTCCAACCTGGACGGCCCTTCGCTGGCCCCCTCCCCCAAAAAGGTTATTAACTATTATGTTTAATAAGTTATTTCATAGATTCACCGTAAAGAGAGACAGGTCATTAAGAGCATTAGTGTGGATTATCAATAATAAGAATGATAGTATTTCATATGCTTTATGTCCTTCACTTCCTGTCAACGCAACACGCGCATCGCCACGCCCACACGGAGACCCCGCCGCTCTCCCTCTTCCACGCCCAGCCAATCATCGGATGCATCTGCATCCCCCCCGCCAGCATCTGTCATCATGCGCCTGCAGAACCCCCACTGGGCCGGGACTCCTGTGATCCCTCCCCGGGGGCTGGGGATGGGCGGGGATATCCCCATTGCCCTGCCCACACTCCGAGACATCCCGCCCCGTTCTGACTTCCGGCCCGCCATATATGGCGAAGGTGGGTGTATATATGTATATATATTGTGGTACCCCAAGCTACCCTTGGGGTCCCACCAGAGCCAACAGGAGGAGAATTACATTCGGTAACGTTATTGGGGGCATATATCTCTCGAGGGAGATACTTGAAGGGCTTTAGGACCTTGGGGAGAATAACATGAGAATGGGAAGGTGAGTGAGTTTCCTGATTGAAACCCCCAGCTGGGAACAATAAGCACCTGAGTAAACCAGGAGCTTAAAAACACAGGTAAAGGGTTGTTTGGTTGGGTGAACGGAGTGAGACCTTGCTGCCGAGAGGTCTAGCCATTATGTTACCTGCTGTACTACTGTTTGTTTGTGACCAGGAGTAGAGGAGAAGCAGTCTCACCAAGGAGCTTGGAAAGCCGCCAGAGGGTGAGAAGACCGTTGACCAGGCGTGAAACGCCGAAGACCAAGTTTTTGTTAGTTTTCCTCCCTTACCCTAACCCACAAGTTAAAGCTAAATAAAAGGACATTTTTTTTAATCACCTCAAAAACAAGCCGTTTTTGTGCTTTCTTGTGCGTGGGCGCTGACAATATACATGTACAATACTAAAGAAGCGCATGCTGTTAAACTAAAGGACTACAAAAAATGACAACATTTCAGCCATCAAAAGAGTCACCAAATCTACCAAACACTCTTAGTATTCGTTGCAACGTGTTCCTCCTCCTCTGACCCCGGGTTATCAGGTATGTTTGAGGGAAGACGTGAGGTATTTTGTCCCTGCAGAGCTACCATTCAATCCTGCGACGCACTAAGAAGCAGCAGAAGTCTGTGGGGCGGCATGCTCGCCTCAACCCCCTGGTCCTGCTGCTGGACTGGGCGCTGGTCAGGGAGCTGGAGACCATCCAGAAGGCTGTGCAGGAGGTAGGGGTGTGAGTGTGTATGTGTGTATGTGTGTGTGTGTGTGTGTGATCCCCATGTTCACAGCCTGAGCTAAGATGCTAAACCCTACCTGCTCCTTAATAATAATAATAACTTTATTTATATAGCACTTTTCATACAAGATGCAGCAACAAGTGCTTCACATTACATGATAAAAGAAAGATAAAACAATGAATAATAACAGATTAAGAAAAAGAACATAAAGTAAACCACAGTCTAAAATCACAAGCAAAGAAAATGGATAAAATAAATGATTAAAAAAATTAAAATAAAAAAGAGTTGCTAATTAAAAGCAATATTAAAAAGGTATGTTTTCAACTGTCGTTTAAAAATGTCCACTGAGCCAGCCTCTCTAATATGTGTTGGGATTGCGTTGTGGTGCATAGGAATTAAAAGCAGATGCCCCAATTTTCCCTTTGGGCACCCCAGGAACCTTTAAAAGAGCAGCTGTGGAGGACCTTAGGGCTCGTGAGGGGACATAAAAAGACAGGAAATCAGAAATGTACGAGGGTGCTAAATTGTTAAGAGCTTTAAAAACAAGAAGAAGGACTTTAAAATCAATTCTAAAAGATACAGGGAGCCAATGCAATGCAGCTAAAACTGGAGTAATATGCTCTCTCTTCCTTGTTTTCGTTAAAAGTCTAGCAGCAGAGTTCTGAATTAGCTGTAGCTTGTCTATTGATTTTTTAGTAAGACCAGTGAAAAGAGCATTGCAATAGTCCAATCTACTTGAAATAAAAGCATGAATCAACTTCTCAGCATCCTGTTGGGTTAAAAACAGTCGAACCTTAGCAATATTTCGTAGATGGAAAAAGGCTGTTTTGGTCACCTTATTTATGTGGGTATTAAAACTTAAATCAGAGTCTAAAATTACACCTAAGCTAGTTACTTCCGATTTATTCTGGTGAGCCAAACTTCCTAACCCATTAAAAAGTGCTTCCCTTTTGGCTTTAGGGCCTACTAAAAGTATTTCTGTTTTGTCTTCATTAAGTTTTAAAAAATTATCGCTCATCCATCGATCAATTGCAGACAGACAGGTAGTCAAGGGGCATAAAGCATTTGGATCATTTGGCTCAACAGAAATATACAAATACATATTGTGTGTCGTCAGCATAGCTATGGAAATCAACATTGTGTTTTCTGATAACATCTCCTAGAGGTAACCTGTATAATGAAAAAAGAAGGGGACCAAGGCAGCTTCCCTGTGCAACACCAAAGGACATGTCATGTTTCTCGGATACAAAGTCACCCAAACTAACATAAAAATTTCTCTCTGTAAAATATGTTCGAAACCAGTTCAATGCACATTCAGATAATCCAACCCAGTTTTCCAATCTGTGAATTAGTATGCTATGGTCAAGTGTATCAAATGCAGCGCTCAAGTCCAAAAGGATAAGAACTGAGACCCTGCCATCAGCAGCACTAAGTCTAAGATCGTTTGTTACTTTAATCAGAGCCGTTTCTGTACTGTGATTAGATCCGGACTGGAATTTCTCTAAGATACCATTTTCATTTAAAAAGTTATTTAATTGATTAAAAACTACTTTTTCAAGTATCTTACTCATAAAAGGTAAGTTGGAAATAGGCCTATAATTACTTAAGGCATTATAATCTAAATTTGATTTCTTTAATAGCGGTTTCACAACAGCCGTTTTGTATGCATTGGGAAAAATTCCAGTCTCGAGGGATGTATTAATTATTTTAAGAACTGATTCAGAGAGACTATTAAAAACATTTTTAAAAAACTTTGTGGGGACAGGGTCAAGATTACAAGTTGATGATTTACTCTGTGTTACAATTTTATGAAGTTCTGGTTCAGAAATATTACTAAAGTTGTACTAAAGTCACTCAAAGTTGCTGGTCTGTTACAAGGCTAATCGTGTGTATCGCTGGTATGTCTGACAATACCAGCTCTAATGATGGTTACTTTATTGTTAAAATTTTTGCAAATTCCTCACATTTTGAGACAGAGGCTAGTCTGAGGATGTCAGAGGCTGGTGCGGGATTTAATAGATGATCAATGGTTGAAAATAATACCCTGGAATTGACGCCATTCTCTGCAATGATCCTTGAAAAGTGGGCTCTTCTCTCAGAGCAAATAGCCTTGTTATATGTAGTGATATGCTCCTTAAAAATACTGCGGTGTAGTTTTTCTCCATGTCCGTTCTGCAGCTCTACACACTCTCTTAAGGTCACGGATAGTACTATTTATCCATGGGGATATTTTATTTCGGGACCTCTTTTTGATCTTAACTGGCGCAACAGTGTCCAGTGCTCTGCTCAAGTTACTATTAAAAGCATCAACCATTTTGTTTACAGAGTGGTGTACATTACAAGGATCAAATGAGTTTGCAAGTTCAGAGAATTTTGTTTCCGCTGTGGTATCTAAATACCTTTTTTGAATAGTAAATTCTCTTTTGTTACTAAGTGTACCTAATCGAGCATCAAAGAATACACAGTAATGATCAGAAACAGTAATGTCAGACACTAAAACATTCTCAATATTGATCCCTTGTGATATTACCAAATCAACTGGTGGGTAGCTTCCGTAACATATTGCGTTAATCCTAGGTTGTCTAAGAGATTCACAAACTCCCTAGCCCATGAGTCAGTACTGTTATTAATATGAATATTCATATCTCAACTAAGGATTATTCGGTCATAATTAGTAAGAATAGTGGATAATAGCTCAGAGAATTCAGAAAGAAATACTGAGGATTTCTTGGGTGGTCTATACATTGTTAAAACAAGCACATTTGAATCAGCTTTCAACACAATGGCGAGGTATTCAAAAGACAAAAATGTACCCAGATCAATCTCCGAACAGCAAAACTGATCAGAAAAGATAGTGACAATACCACCACCTCTTTTTCCTGTCTTACTGATTGAAAGAACTTGTAGTTTGGAGGACACGTTTCAACAAGAGTTGCAGTACCACCATTGAGCCAGGTTTCAACGAGAAATAAAAAATGCAACTTCTTTTCCAAAATAAGATCATTAATTAAAAAACACTTGTTTGTAAGAGATCGCACATTAAAAACTGCCATATTAATATTCATGACTAACTTTCTATGGGTCACAGGTTTTTCTGGAAACTCCACTAACTTCCTTAGATGATCTATATTCCGTCCCGTGTATAACCTTCTGTTGTTATTGTTGGGAATGCGGCTATAGGAGATAATAGGCAGAATAGGATATACAGGTTCAAATATGTCAGGAGTATTCCCATTATTAGTTTCAACAGCATCGTAGTATTTAAATGATCTATTATTACTTACAACTGATATGGTATTGGTAAAGGAGGTTAGTCATGCTTGAGGGGCATTTTTCACTGAGTAGAATATATTATTTGCTAAAAATCAGGCACCCAGCGAACTGGGATGGATAGCATCAAATTTGAAAAAAGAGGAGCGGTTCCAAAAAAGGTTAAAATTATCAATGAAGACAAAATGATCCTCGTACAGTGAACACATGGACTGTAACCAGGTGTGAAGAGCTAATAATCTGCTGAAACGGTTTGCACCACTCTTAAGAGAAGGGATAGGACCAGAGATAAACACACATTTACCACAGTCATTAAGTAAATTAAAAAGGCAGGTAAAATCACGTTTCAAGATTTCGGACTTTTCAGCTGAGATATCATTACATCCAATATGAATAATTATATTGCGGGCGAGAGGGTGCTTAATGACCCCTAACCCTTACCTGCTCCTTAATGACCCCTCACCCTTACCAGCTCCTTAACGTTATGGATCTGAACTCACTGAGTCACTCTGAATAAAAGCCCCTGCTAAATGAATAGAACAGAATATATGACCATAAGACCAATGAACATCATATCACTATCAGTGTTTATGAAGAGACATCAAAGACCTTCTCCTCTCTAGATGACTGATCCAAACCAGCAACCAACAACAAGGGCATCACGGTGCTCCACAACGCCATCTGTGGAGGTCACTACAATGTTGTGGACTTCCTGGTTCGCATCGAAGCCAACGTCAGCGCCCCGGACAGCCATGGCTGGTAAATAACCTGTCCTGCATCCTGGCAATGCTGTCGCTATAGCAACAACACTGTCACCACACTAACAACATCTCACCACACTAGCAACAACACTGTCACCACACTAGCAACAACACTGTCACCACACTAGCAACAACACTGTCACCACACTAGCAACAACACTGTCACCACACTAGCAACCGCATGCCTACAGCACCAATACTGTCACTATAGCAACAGTCCCCCCCCCTCCCAGTCAGGCTGTAACCCCGGTTCTCCGTCCCCCCAGGACCCCACTGTACTGCTTGGCTTCCTGTCGACCGGCCCCTGTGTGAGTTCCTGGTCCGTAATGGGGCCGCCGTCATGGCCGTCACTGAGAGTGATGGGACCAGTGCCGCACATAAGTGTGACCCCTACGCCCCGGGTTACGAGGAGTGTGAGAACGTGAACTTGATCCAATGACTTCAATGATGAGCCCAAAGTACGTTACGGACGTGCACTTCTACGTCCATTTATTGAAGATGGTCAAGTAATTGAAGTGTGAAACTGTAAACAAAAGGGCAACTATCAATAAAGTACACAAATATTACAAAATATAACAAATATGAGCACATAAAATCTCTAAATACATAGATGAACGAATATATACTCACAAACAAAGCTTCTTTTAAGATCACACCGGCAGATGGAACAAGATTGAAAGCCCTTCAACAATGCTGATTACTAGCTTGCTTTCCAGAAAATGGCGCTGCTCTGATCACGTGACCAACAACCCACGTGAATTCTAACAACCAATGAGAATCTCGATGTAATCATGAAAAATAGGAAACATTTACCTAATGGTCTATAGGTGTCACTAGAACCCCTTAAACAGAAAGAAAATAGGTAGGAACACAAACAAGGAATGCACGTAACATTACAGTTTGTTTGTTTTTGAGCACCGTGCAGCTGAGATACAATGTGCTGAAGAACTTTCCGGGCCTAACTCCTTAAATTCATGCAGGAATGTTTTGTCTGTCGGTTCCTGCAGCTGTTCCCGAAGGTCCATCCCAAGTCTCTGTGTTGATGGGCTGGTGGATCAGAGGACGACGTCGTCTCGTCTACACCATGTCCCTCCACCAGAGGGAGCCGGGGAGGCCTGGCCTTTACCAGTAGACAGGAGGACACGAGGACGAGCTGGAAGGGACTTCAACTGATATGCAACTAGATCAAAATCGCTACAACTGTGAAAAGTACAAGAAGAGTTTGGCGTTTCGTTGAAAGCAAATGGAGGTGGAAAAAAAGTGTTTAAAACTAAAGTTTGAATCCTCACCAGGTGTTCGTGGGAACTGTAAGAAACTTGAACGTGTCAGTTGTTGTTGTTTGGATTGGAGATATTTTCCTCCCGCCAGACAGGCTGGATCTGTTTCAGACCCGTCGTGGTACGCCTGTGATGGAAGGGTGTTGCTTCAATTTAGGGAGGCATGAAATACCCCAAAATAATAATCGAATACACGGCCCAAATTTCAGAGGCCAACTCAGTGGGCAACTCCTCTATCCACCTATATGCCGATGACACGATTCTGTACACTGCTGGCCCTTCCCCAGATACTGTCCTGAAAACTCTTCAGGATAGTTTTCAGAGAATCCAGTCACATCTCTCTGCCCTTGGCCTGGTCCTGAACACCACTAAAACCAAGATTATGTGGCTTGGCCGCAGTGGTGCCTCCCAAACTGGCACTATTGTGACCGCTGAAGGCCGAGACCTCGAAATAGTTAAATCTTATAAATACCTTGGATTTTGGATTGACAGTAATCTGTCATTCTCAGAACATCTCTCCAAAATTCAGACCAAGGTTAAAGCTAGACTCAGCTTTCTATATAGGAATCGCTCCTCATTCACTTCATCTGCTAAACTCTCTCTGGTCCAGATGACTGTCCTTCCTCTGTTCGACTACGGTGATACCATCTACCGCTCGGCGTGTAAAGGAGCTCTCGATCATTTAGACGTTCTGTATCACTCCGCCATCCGCTTCGCCACCAATGCCCCCTACAGGACACATCACTGTGATCTGTACTCTCTGGCTAACTGGCCCTCTCTTGAGACCAGGCGCAACATCCACTGGCTGATGTTTGTTTATAAAACACTCCTAGGCCTCACCCCCTTCTACCTCACACAATTACTGCAACTCCGCCCACCCCCGACGCACAACACCCGGTCAGCTACAAACATCCTGCTAAAGATCCCCAAAGCCCATACATCCTTTGGCCGCTCCGCCTTTCAGTTTGCAGCAGCTGATAGCTGGAATATTATACAAAAAACCTTGAAAATGAAGACCTTTCTCTCCCCCCGCACCTTCAAGGACACTATTACAAACACCCTGGTACACACATGCAGCTGCTTTGCCTGATGCTCACTACCAATGTCTTGACCTCTCCTATAGTATGCATTGCCATGAAGGAATGAATGGATGAATGAATGAATGAATGAATGATTGAATGGATGAATGTTCTATATTATTTTAATGACTGATTGAACCATAGCAGTATTGTTTTAGAGATGTTATATGTTTAACTGCTATGCCTGTCATCTCTGCTCTGTGTCATTGTGTTGTCTCCTGGGTTCTGTAGTGCCCGGAGTCTGTCTTTTTATTTTCTTCCTCCCAACCCCCATCCCCTCAGGAAGCCTTTTGCCTCCTGTCAGGTCATCATTGAAAATAAGAATTTGTTCTTAATTGATTTTCCTGGCTAAATAAAGGTTCTACTACTACTACTACTAGGCCCACAGCGGAGCTCGGCTGGTCACAGCTGAGTTTTGAACCTGCTTTTTCCTGTCCAGAGCGAGCAGGGTACACAGCGGCCTACACAGTGAGTTTAATGTTGAAGCGTGACGTATCCAGTCGAACGTATTAGGCTATAGATTAGGGCAGGACATGGTAGCCTACGCGTGTTAATTCACTAAATATTGTGTAGTTTATATTTATATTTTATATAGCAGGGTACTGATACATTATTCACCTAGCGGACATATCGGATAGTTATTTGTTAACCATGACATCTCAATCCATTTATATTTAGTTCTGAATGCTCCCCACCAGGTAACATTTACAATGGATTTCCATTGAGTTGTTAACAATTCTCGACTCTTTTCACTGTGTTGTCACTCTTGGTGAAAGTGATATAAATGTACAGCAGTGATCCAAGCCCTCAGTTTATGATGTGTTTATGTGTTACAATCTGAATTATGTGAGTGCAAATGTGTATTTTGATGTCTCGTAGTTTTTTACAAGGACAGAAATCTTCAGTATACTGTTTTGTTCTCTATTGAGGGTTAATGTATTTTAGTAAATGTTTAATAATAAACATTACGAATAAATGTATGTCATTAATGAAGATAACAACTTTTACAACTAGGGGGCGGTAGATAATGCGTAATCAAACTAATATATATTGTGTATACATATATACTTACACAATAAATATATACTTTTCAACCACTGTGTTTTTTCCATGTAAAAACAATTCAATAATTTATGTAGAATGTGTAATTACTGCAAACATTTTAATTGTATGTAACTCGAGCCTTATTCATCTGTGGAAAATCGATATTCTCTATCAATATTCTATATCTATGTGCTGGTTTTAAGAAGAGGAGCGCTTGTTTTCTGTGTTAGAGGCTTACAAGCAGAGACCACATCCAATTGCAGACACGGAACAAAGAGGGATGTCCTTAGAATGAAACCTCTTCAGGCAAAGCTTTGTGGTGAGACAATCTGGCAAGTAGACTCTGGCATGGAGATCTTAACTGCCAGCAGAGATGAGCCTTACAGGATTCAGGTGTGCACCAATCAATCAGGCACACAGGAAACACATGGGGGGAAGTGGCCAAGATGGGAGCGTCGTCTTTTAACAAGTGCAGGCACACCCACTCACACACAGACAGAGGAACGACTGAAATCCTAGCTGTGGCTTTCAAATCCATTGTATTAAACAGGAATCCTTAGTGTAAGGCTTTGTGGCTCGTCTGGTGTGCGACCTGCTTTACACTGAGGCTCTCCAGCACGCACGCACGCACGCACGCACGCACGCACACACACACACACACACACACACACACACACACACACACACACACACCGAAATAGGTAACGATAAAGGCGTTCATTTCTTGTATACTTTAAAAGCTATTTTTGATATTTTGGTCTTAATCTACACCTTGGATGAGATCCTGAAAGAAGATGTTGACAGTTATGAAGTATGATGCCCAATATAATGGAGAGTCAATCCACTTTTATATTTCTGAACCTACTGAACCTGAAATGACTCGGAATGTTGTAAATATGAATGAATGTAAATGCCTTGATTCATTTCACATGGATGTGTTTACTTACCTGTATATATATACCTATAATTCTGCACATATTGCATACATACTCTAAGTTATTTTATACTTGTTTTTATACCTAGTAGACTGTCTTTACATCTTATTCCATTGTACTTGTGGCAAATCGCCAATCAAACATCTTGTATCTTGTATCTTGGATGGTCATAGCCTATACCTCTTGAGCTTCCACCTCACAGAAAGCTTTGGCATTCATCCTTTGGTCCAATGTTTTAAAAACCCATACTGACCGGTATCTGTGCGTACCCGAGTGTTGATTTAATCAAGATTAAAGTTCGACCCCATTCCTCTCCTCGCCATTATAACTTATATATCCATTTTCCATCTCTGTTAATTGACCAGGTTAGGTGGTGATTCTGCTTAAAAACTGTTGACTAAGGAGTTTGATACATGATGAGAATATCAAATTGTATTCGCAGCTTGCAGTACAAGATACAAGATACAAGATACAAGATCTTTTTATTGGCCATTTGTAACAAGTACATTGGAATGCTCCCTCCCGCAGTTTACATCTCCAAAACAGTACTCAAAAAAGATTTGATTGTTGGTGTGTTGGTACAGCCTATCGTAAGACATTCAAACAATAAGACATCAACCAATCAAGGCACCTGTGCACCACCACCATATGTTAATGTAGTCTGAATTTGATCAGGTTTTTTGATCAAGTATTAGACTGCGTAAAGAGGAAGTAAACATGTACAATTGCCACAGTTACAAAAGACACTGTCTGCAACAGCAGCTTCCTCCTTACAGTAAGTCTTAACTTAATTGTATTGGGTAACATGCAAATATATGTTCAATAACCAACTGATGTTATACAGATTCATTAAAAAGTATAATATTAATATTCTTATGTATTATGGTTGTCTCAGTGAATATATTATGTTTTTCTCCATTTTATGTTTTTAGTTTTGACCTGCATGTGTTGTCGGAGAGATCTCTGAACAACACACTGAGAGAAACAAGCTATGAATCTTAGATCAGCAGCCAGAGGACTTCTAGCTTTCCTTCTGTCAGTACCAGGTTGGTACACTTACACTGTGAACATTTAGTTGAACTGGTTCAATCTGTAACATGACATGCAAGCAACTGAGGCTGAGGAGAGGGTGAAACAACAGTGTTGTAACTAGATGTGACATCTAAAGAATGGACCTCGACAGCTATGTTTGGTTTAGAAGACCAAACAAATACAACAATTACTACAGCCTCTTATAGTCAAAGTTGTGTTGTAATTGTTTCAGAGAACAATATTTTGCTCATTATAATAGTTTATATTGCGTTACATTATTTTGCATTTCAGATTACAATACAGATGTGTTAGCCTTTTCCTGGTTGCTATGTAACTTCTGTAAAATCTATACAACATTGATGGGTTTATTTAATTCCTATTTAAGGTATATCACTATTTATAACTCTATCACTATCTGTATCACTTACTATCTTTATCACTATGTCTATCATAATCTCCATCACTAGCTGCATCACTATCACTATCTCTTTTATCTATTTCTATCTCTGTCACTATCACAATCTCTATCACTATTGTTGAACCTTCCTGACTAGCTCCCAGACCTGTAGTCGAGGAATACAGGGGATATTCATCCAGGGCCGAAGCACAGGCTTCGGGTTCAATAACCCACTTAATGAACAGACAGGCAGGGTTTACTTCCGAGAGGGTTGGATTTATTGATAACTTATTCTAGACAGATGTACATTGCTACTACTCCCGTTCACTTCCAGACACACAAAGACGCTCGCTCATTCAGTTCACGCTCCCACACACACACGCCATAATCTCTATCACTAGCTATATGACTACCTCTCTATATAACTAGCTATATCACTGTCTCTATCACTATCTCTATCTCTCTCTCTTTAACTATCTCTATCACTCATTCCTCTCACAGCTCAGTGGTCAGCATCTGTAGTTTCCAGCTTCACCCAACATCCTCCATCCTCTTTATGTATCTTGTGATCATCCACTCCATCAGCTGACTTGTTGTGTCTTGACTGAGAAAGTGTCTTGTTTATTCTCAATGAGATGTGTTTGTTTTTTACAGCGCTACACAGTAAAGGTGGCTGGTCAGTCACCTACACAACTAGTAATGTCTGCGCTTTAAAAGGAACAACAATTTACATAAGAACCTCCTTAGAATACCCTAAATATATTAACAATATCCGTACGAGAGTGGAGAAAAGACTGTGGTTTACTAAAGAACCCAGCAATCAGCCGTTTGATCTGAAACATGATGAAGACTATACAGATCGTGTTGAATACAGCTGTGTGGAGACAAGCTGTTGGTCTGCCTGGTCGAGGTGTGAAGTGTGTACCCTGAGTATCAAACACCTGACACAGAGTGACTCTGCTGTGTACAAGTTTAGGTTCATAACAAACCAACCGAATGGGAGATATACTGGTATCCCTGGAGTGACATTAACTGTGACCGGTAACTGACTTATTATTAACACGTCTATTGCAAAACCTGTGTGTGTGTGTGTGTGTGTGTGTGTGTGTGTGTGTGTGTGTGTGTGTGTGTGTGTGTGTGTGTGTGTGTGTGTGTGTGTGTGTGTGTGTGTGTGTGTGTGTGTGTGTGTGTGTGTGTATGTATCTGTGTGTGTGTGTGTATGTGTGTGCATGTGTGTGTGTGTGTATCTGTGTGTGTATTTACGTGTGTGTGTGTGTATATGTATATGTGTGTATGTGTCTTTATGTATCTGTGTGTAATCTGAATGATCTTTGACTACATTTGTTCTCTGACCCAGATCTACAGGTCCAGGTGTCCATTCTTTATCCCCAGACCAATCCTACACTTAAATGTCACAGTATGTGTGCTCTAACTGCTAGTCCTGACTACCTCTGGTACAGGAGTAGACAGTATATACAAACTGGAATGGACTACAGGGGCGAGATTAACTCTAAAGAAAGCTATTGGTGTGCAGTTCGAGAATACCAGCATCTTCCCTCTCTTCCAGTGTGTAAGTCAACTCCACAATATACTGACATGACACCAGATGTAATGGACCTTTAGGGTAAAGAGTGTATATTTAGTATGAATGGACTCCAACGGCGTTGGCTCTCTCAAACCTTAGGCTACCAGTAATTAAGGGTACTGGTACCGGTAGTGGAACCGTTTCAGATTGAAGAGAAACAGAAGCGCACAACTTGGTGTAATGCACCCTGGGGTGAAGATCTTTGTTCTCTGATGATTCCATGCCTCTGTCAGCAGTCACTCTGGTGACTCAGACTGTGTCCTGTCAGCAGTCAAACCCCCCCCCGGCCTGCGTAACAGGCCCGGGAGTTGACAGGGTGCCCGAGGTCGCGCAGCTGTCCGGTCAGGTCGTGACCGCGAGCGCTAATGAGTTTTGACCGCTACGGTAGCCGACCCGGTCTTCCGGAGACGCGGACCCGGGGGGAGAGCCTCCACCGGACGAACCGCACCGCATTCTCCTTCGGGGACCTTGGAGTACGCGGGGGGCGTCCGGGGTGGGCGAGCGACGGCGGCACGTCGCCTACTTTCGGGTTGGTCTCTCGGTCGGGCTGCGGCCATCCAAGCGGACCGGTTGACTTGTTCCTCGGGCCGCCCCCGAAGGGGGGCCCTCGGTAAACGTGGGATCCAGGCGACCGTCTAGGGGGCCACTCAGTAACGTTAATGATCCTTCCGCAGGTTCACCTACGGAAACCTTGTTACGACTTTTACTTCCTCTAGATAGTCAAGTTTGATCGTCTTCTCGGCACGCGCGCCAGAGCCGTGAAGACTCCGGCGGGGCCGATCCGAGGACCTCACTAAGCCATCCAATCGGTAGTAGCGACGGGCGGTGTGTAAATCCATCATGGCTGCACCCTAGTGGTGAAAGTGTGAAAAAGTTTAAAAGCATGTGATCCACTTAGGAAGAAATTGTACTAAAGTACGATGCATAGTACGATACATAGTAAGCCCTGTGTAGACTGTAACTGTGATTAAGGGCTATACAAAAAAAATTGCCTTCACTTGACTTGACTAGAGACTACGAGTGGACACACATACGTACATTGACCTTTGCTATTTTGTTTCAGTTCCACCTTAAGAGACCAATTAAACATCCATTCAGCCATCATTCACAGTCCCTTGGACATAGTAGTCATTCCTAAGTGACAAGGCTCTGTCCTGTTAGGACGGTTCTCCACCTTGTTGTCTCAAGGCTCCCTCCACATTGGGATCGTACTCTACATTCACTCTAGCTCTAGCGTTTCGTGTAATCGGTGATGTCTAATATATAAACATATTCGATATATCCGGTCTAACAAAATGTTCCGCTGGTATTCATGTATTCCTGTATGCCTGGAAAAACCATGAACTACATGTAGTATTGTGTTAGAGAGAGTAATCTGTATTAGTAGAGAAAGTATTCTGTCTTATTCTGACTCTAGTGTAGTGTATGCTGTACAGTTTCATGTCTTTAGGAGGAACATTTATCATTTGTGTTCATAACAGACTCTCCAAGGACCCCCTGGGTGGAGGAGAGTCCCTCTGGTGACATAGAGGAGGGCAGCTCAGTGATTCTGAGCTGCATCGATGGTTCATCTTCCACATGAAGATGAACCATCATAATTCATCCATTATTCGGTTCACTTCTCAAATGCGTTCTTTACATTGTCATTCATATGAAGTACATCATGTTTTCCCAATGACCTCTAGACTGTCCAAGGACCCCCTGGGTGGAGGTGAGTCCCTCTGGTGACATAGAGGAGGGCAGCTCAGTGATTCTGAGCTGCAGCAGTGATGCCAACCCAGCAGCTGTCTACACCTGGCTCAAGCTTAATACAGGGTTAATAAGTCTCCACTCCGGATACATAAACCAGGGACAACAGCTTGTCTTTGGTCCCATCCAGTCTTCACACTCTGGACAATATCTCTGTGAAGCTAAGAATGTGCTAGGGACAACGTCCTCCTCCTCCATGTCCCTCGACGTGAAATGTTAGTAAACACAGTATAATAACATAACACAAATGTTAAAGTCACAACCATGTCCACATGAAGATGAACCATCATAATTCATCACTTATTCAGTTCAGTTCTCAAACGTGTTCTTTACATTGTCATTCATATAAAAGCACATCATGTTTTCCCAATGATCTCTAGACGGGCCTAAACACACATCTGTGTTATCAAGTCCCTCTGAGGACATAAAGGAGGGCAGTTCAGTGACTCTGAGCTGCAGCAGTGATGCCAACCCAGCAGCCGACTACACCTGGTTCAAGAACAACCAGCCTCTGCTCTGGGAACCACATCAACGTTATACCTTCCCATCAGTCAGCTCTAAAGACAGAGGAGCGTACCGCTGTGAAGCACACAACAAATATGGACAGCTCAGCTCTCAATCAGTTTTCATAGATGTCAAGTGTAAGTGGTCAAAAACAATCATAAATAATATTAACAATGTTAATCCGTGATGGCTAATATGCAAACACCTTTGATATATCCGATCTTGCAAAATGTTCCTTTGGTATTCATGTATTTCTGTATGCCTGTAAAAACCATGAACCACCGTAGTATTGTGTTAGAGAGAGTAATCTGTATTAGTAGAGACAGTATTCTGTCTCATACTGACTCTACTGTAGTGTGTGCTGTACAGTTTCATGTCTTTAGGAGGAACATTGATCATTTGTGTTCATAACAGACTCTCCAAGGACCCCCTGGGTGGAGGTGAGTCCCTCTGGTGACATAGAGGAGGGCAGCTCAGTGACTCTGAACTGCAGCAGTGATGCCAACCCAGCAGCTGACTACACCTGGTTCAAGGAACATGAAGACTCAGTGACGCAATCAGGACAGAACTACACCATCACTAATGTCACCCCTGAGCTTGGAGGACATTATTACTGCCAAGCTCATAATGCAATCGGACGTCACAATTCCACCTTGTTGTTCGTTAATGTGACGGGTAATTTTTCCTTTAAGAGAGATCACTGTTTAAAGGAGCAACCAAACTCTTGAATGAAACCTCAGCAAAATCATGGCCGAAATCCAGTGTTGACACTTGTATTAACTGTGGTGCTGTGTGAGCACCCTGGTTAAACATGTATCACATTTATAATATGTATTCAACAATTGGAGATGTGTTACATTTCATTGTCCTATAAATATTGAGTTCTTGGTCATAATACTGCATTACTTCTGGTCCTGATATTTTTGTATCCTTCTAATGGTAAGTTCACATGAATCAAGTGTTGAATCACTGCTTTCCAGAGACATCATCATCGACATATTTAGTAGGAACCGTTGCTGTCTTACTGGTCACCATACTCCCCCTGCTCTTCCTTTGGATGAGGTGAGATATTCTTATTCTCTCTCTCTCTCTCTCTCTCTCTCTCTTTCCCTCTCTTGTGTTAGACATTAATTTATTCTGCTGCTTCTTTATCTTCATGTTCTGTTCACCAGAAGAAAGAGCGCTTCCAGAAAAGCACATGTCCCGGGAGGAAGGCCAGATATCGTGGTGGAGGTGAGCGACAAGAACCCATTTTTCACTAACACAGCCATTACTAAGACACACAGTGCAGCCACCCCAAGGCCATGCCCCCAAACAGTAGAGCTACCCCCGAGGCCACGCCCCCAAACAGTAGAGCTACCCCCCGAGGCCACGCCCCTAAACAGTGGAGCTACCCCTCGAGGCAACGCCCCTAAACAGTTGAGCTACTCCCAAGGCCACGCCCCCAAACAGTAGAGCTACCCCCCGAGGCCAAGCCCCTAAACATTGGAGCTACCTGGAGGCCAAGCCCCCAAACAACAACATGTGCAACAACAACGTGTCGTTCTTTAGCTGGCTCTGTTACTTTTCTGACGATGCAGATATAATGGCCAAAAGCTGAGCTCAAAGAGAAATCATTAAGCTATGTTCTATTTTTAAGAGATTACTGCCTCATACAAGCGTTGAGAAACTCCTGGACAAGTTGCGCCATTTGTCCAATTTGGATGACTAAATGTACTCTTCTGTCCTCTCAGTCACTTCCTGTTCCTGTGTATGACAACGTCTCAACTCTGACCAATCACTCGGCTGCTGCAGCACAAAGAGAACCAATAGAAGAGCAGGATGATCTTCACTATGCCACCAGCTACACTTCCTGCTCAGAGAACCAGGTCCAATCAGATCAGCAAGAGCAGGTCCTTTACTCTTTGGTCAACATTAAAAGACCCAACGCTGTCCCTGAGTAAGCATCTCTTTATAATTCTAGACCAAAATTAAACTTCAACAATGTGTGGGACTTCATCAACCCAAGGGAGACTTTGAGGAGGGTATTTCTAAATCTGTGTAACATAAACTGAAGTTCCTAACTTCTCATTATCTCTTTTTCACTTCTTCTTTTCTGGGAGAGTGACCAGTTATACAGCACCATCAATAAACAACCCACAGTTTAAATCAGCATGATTTAGATAGTGGGTTGGCTTTGTAAGTGGGTGTACTTTAATGTGTCTCATTCATTTCGTGTAAAATGTCCGATTGTTTTTCTGCATGTCGTATAGGCTTCTACTTGTGATGGCCCTGCTTCTGTGAGGGCAGGTCCTAAAGGCTCCACCTGCTGGTTGTCTGAACGTACTGCACCTGTAAGAGCAGGTGGTTGTGAGTGGCAGTTAACAGGCGGCAGTATAGCTCAGGAGGTAGAACAGTTGCCTCACATGTTGCTGGTTGGATCCGCGGCTTCTCCTAGCTAAAAAACTGTTGAGGTGTCCTTGAGACCCTAACTGCTCCCTGGGCGCTGTATAAATAGCTGACCGCTGCTCTTAATACTAGGATGGGTTAAATGCAGAGAAATTCCTTTTGCTGTACAGCAAGTATTTGAATAATTATATAGTGGCACTACTTATTGGTTTGTATTTTAGATGACGACTCTCTCTTTATGTTAAACACGTGCTATTGCATGCATTATATCAGATTGGCTGATAGGGTTACACCTGCTGATGCTACACACCTGGCCTCTGTCCGCAAATTCAAACTGAATGGAAGGGGTCCCTGAATGAAGCTGAAACCATTTTCTAATGGTGGGGGTCACACTTACACCTGGTGGTATACTAAAATATATAATATGATGTAATATGAGGCCTTTAAAGGCTTGTGGCTTCCCCTCATCCTATCTTTCTCTGCTGCTGTCCAGGGATGCCTTCCAATAGTCTGTCTACAGCGGTTCCCCTCTGGCTTTCTGCTAAATCTCCAGAAGTGTTCCTTGATCTTCATTGTACTGACGTGCCGTCTTGGGCACTGAGGTTGATACATCAGTGGATCCTCATATTGGTTTCTGTTGTTCTGCTTTACACACAAACCTTATTGCTCCATGTGTACATGTCACCCTTACATCTCACGACCTGACCTGCATGCCCCATTTAGATATGGGTTGTAATCTTTTGATTTCTGTCAATAAAAACCTGATGAACTTCTACCTTTACTGTTTTGTGGTCGGTTTATGTTTGCGACGGCTTGAGGTAGTCGTAACACTCTTCAATTCTACAAAGAATGGGATCTCACCAAGTTATGTTTAAGCTGTGAATGTTAAGCCTCACACGGATTGTTGTTTGCTGAACCCCGGGGGTAGTGCAGAAAGAGTCAGAGGCAAAAAGGAGTTTAGAACCCGTAGGCGTCTTTATTCAGATAAAGCTCCAAGGAATAAACTGATATGAGGTGTGAACAATCAACTATGTGTGTGTCAATTATTGAAGTAAATAATACAATGTGTAAAGCGACTTACGTGAGTGCAAAACTGAAATCCAAACAGGGGGTGTTGTATAATGTGCTGCGGGGAGAAGGCTGAAGTCCAAAATACAAACACAAAAACATCCAGCGGTAAAAATCAAAGTAGAAAAAACAACAAAGGAATAAACGACAAAAATAGTCCAACAAGGAAATACCAGGAATCCACGAGAGATCGCGACAGGGTCTTCACTGGGGATTGAACAACAAGGTCTCGGGTTGAACAACTGGAAAGTTCTGGCAATGAGTGACAGGGGAGTGGAGTCTAAATAATAGGGAGCCTGATTGGGAATAGGGAACAGGTGCGCTGACGTGACTACGGTCTTCTGGGACGGAGTGTTCTGGGTGTAGTAACCCCAGGTGGCAGAGAGGGGGAGGCAGAGGAGCGTGGCTGGAGAGGAGAGTTGCTTATTTGTCTTGCGAGAGTTGGCAACACTGGTAGACATAACGGAGATATATACGGATAATAAAGTAGTAAATGTGACACATTTAACGTATTAGCACCCCACCCCCCCGAAGATGCACAGGGTTTGTTTTATGTTGTAAGACTGTAATGCAGAGATGTGGTTTTGCATACATATAATTCGTTTTGTACTGTATAAACTTGCTAAATTGTTTGTTTAAATATGTTAGCCGTAGCTTTAGCTATATCAGTAATAAGTAAGCTAACACATATTTATTGTTTCATGTAACTGTACACAGCTCTTACGTTGGTTTGTGGATTTGGAATAAATCTAAGATCATCAGTCAAGTGTCAGACCATCATTCGGAGGTATATGCTACATGTACGTTTGGTTAACCAGTTACCACCGACACTTTCTGCAACAGCAGCGTCCTCCTTACATAAGTCTTAACTTTAATTGTATTGGGTAACATAAACACATATGTTCAATAACCAACTGATGTAATAGAGATCCATTTAAAAGTATATTAATAATATGCTTATGCTTATGTATTATGGTAGTCTCAGTGAAAATATTAGGTTTTTCTCCTTTTTATGTTTTTAGTTTTGACCTGCTGTTGAAGAGATCTCTGAACAACACACTGAGAGAAACAAGCTATGAATCTTAGATCAGCAGCCAGAGGACTTCTAGCTTTCCTTCTGTCAGTACCAGGTTGGTACACTTACACTGTGAACATTTAGTTGAACTGGTTCAATCTGTAACATGACATGCAAGCAACTGAGGCTGAGGAGAGGGTGAAACAACCACTATCATAATCTCTATCACTAGCTATATCACTATCTCTCTTTATCACTAGCTATATCACTGTCTCTATCACTATCTCTATCACTTTCTCTATCACTATCTTTTTAACTATCCCTATCACTTTAACTAGCTGTATCTCTATGTCTGACAAAGTCTCTATCACTATCTCGAATAACTATCTCTATCTCTATCTCTCTATCACTATCCACACTCATTCCTCTCACAGCTAAGTGGTCAGCATCTGTAGTTTCCAGCTCCACCCAACATCCTCCATCCTCTGTATGTATCTTGTGATCATCCACTCCATCAGCTGACTGCTTGTTGTGTCTTGACTGAGAATTTGTCTTGTTTATTCTCAATGAGATGTGTTTGTTATTTACAGCGCTACACGGTTATGATGGCTGGACAGTCACCTACACACCTAGTAATGTCAGCGCTTTAAGAGGATCAACGGTTAACATCAGAATCTCCTTTAACTACCCTAAACAATTTAAAAAAAATCCGTACCACAGTGGAGGAAAGACTGTGGTTTATTAAAGAACCCAGCAATCCTCCTCAAGTGGTGAAGATTGGGAACAACATCTCATCCACTCTTCTCAACACCGGAGCACCCCAAGTTTGCTTCCTCAGTCCCCGGTTGTACTTGCTGTACACACATGACTGTACTGCCACGCACAGCAATAATCGGATTATCAAGTTTACAGACGACACCACAGTCATCGGCCTGATAAGCGAGGGCGACGAAACAGAGTACAGAGATGAGGTAGTTCAGCTGACGCGATGGTGTGAGGACAACAGCCTCGCACTGAATGTCAGCAAGACCAAGGAGCTCATTGTGGACTTCAGGAGCCACAGGGGCATCCACTCCACCATCAGCCTGGACGGGACACCGGTGGAAGTCGTCAGCTGCTTCCGTTTCCTTGGACTACAGATTTACGATGACCTGGCATGGACCCGCAACACAGAGGTCATGCTGAAGAAGGCACACCAGCGCCTCTATGCTCTGTGGAGCCTCAGAAAAAGCGGAATAGGCCAGAGGTGGCTAGTGAACTTCTACCGTGGCACCGTAGAGAGTGTCCTGACGAGTGGCATCACTGTGTGGTACGGCAACATCACTGCACGGGACAATAAAGCCATCCAGAGGGTCGTGACGACGGCAGAGAAGATCATAGGGTGTGCACTTCCATGCATTGAGGAGATCTTTAGGACCAGATGTCGGAAGAAGTCCATGTCAAACATAAAG
The DNA here is from genome assembly GCA_027704905.1 of Muraenolepis orangiensis. Lineage (NCBI taxonomy): Eukaryota > Metazoa > Chordata > Actinopteri > Gadiformes > Muraenolepididae > Muraenolepis > Muraenolepis orangiensis. The sequence goes on from CM050999.1 coordinate 1,499,713, forward strand.
GACTGCAACCACCGTCTGGTCGCCGTTTTCGCAACATCCATACAAGGATTACCAGGTTCAAGGATCATTTTTATCCACAGGCATTGCACCTACTGAAATGCTAGGAGTGCTGCCACTATCATAATATTTACATTAACATTACACTATCATACTTTGCTGGACTTTCTGGACTCATTACAGTTACTTCACTGTTCTGCACTGTACTGCACTGTATTCATGATGCTGCTGCACAACTGGCACTTTAAATGCTTTTAAATATTTTTTTGCAATTCAACATGTACATATCATCCATCAGTAACTTCATTGTTTTTTTAATGTTCATTTACATTTTTTTACAGACCAAACAGGTCTGTAGACGACGCCATTTTCCTGGCACTACACATGGCCCTGCAGCACCTAGACAGGAGGGACACCTACATAGGACTGCTGTTCATTGACTACAGCTCGGCGTTCAACACCATCGTTCCCTCCAAGCTGGTCCTGAAACTGAGGGACCTAGGTCTGGGCGCCCCTATCTGTAACTGGATTGCACAATTCAACATGTACATATCATCCATCAGTAACTTCATTGTTTTTTTCATTGCATTTTTATTGTGTATAGTATTTTTATAATATTGTTTTAGAAATTCATACTGCGGGGGAGGGGGGGGGGGGGGTAAGCATCCCATTATACTTGTTGCAAATGGCCAATACTAAAATCTTGTATCACAAACTAAAACTAACTGAGAACTAGAAAGAGGAACTGGGCTGGGGAGAGCAACTCAACTCCTAGCTGTGGCTTTCAAGACTTTATTAAGAAGATGACACACATACTCACACCATATTCTACCATATTATTAAAAATGTGTTAATACACAAGTTATGAGGAACAAACACATCCAAATAGATTCATATTTTTTTTCAATGTTTAAACAAAGGTAAATAGCCAAAGCCCTCTACTTACTAATAATGAGGGCTGGAAATCAGGTAACAGACTCCAGTTATGATGTATGATTTCATTGCCTGCTGTTCAAAAATGACTTATATTCCTCAAGTGGTTTTGATAACCACTACTTGCTCTTTAATAGGTTATGTTCCTCTGGTTCCACTATTTGATCTTGAACGCCCATACGTTTGTATTTCATTGCCAATGAGAGCACTCACTCTATAAGTTATATTAAATCCATTGTATTAAACAGGAATCCTTAGTGTCA
>CM050999.1:1501905-1532985 GCA_027704905.1 Muraenolepis orangiensis
CCTCCACTATGTCACCAGAGGGACTCACCTCCACCCAGGGGTCCTTGGAGAGTCTGTTATGAACACAAATTATAAATTTTCATTCTAAAGACATGGAACTGTACAGCGCACACTACAGTAGAGTCAGTATGAGACAGAATACTGTCTCTACTAATACAGATTACTCTCTCTAACCCAATACTACGGTGGTTCATGGTTTTTACAGGCATACAGAAATACATGAATACCAAAGGAACATTTTGCATGACCAATATCAAAGGTGTTTGCATATTCGACATTCTTAATATTATTTATGATTGTTTTTGACCACTCACACTCGACATCTATGAAATTGTGACGTCCGTACTTTTATATGATTGACAATGTAAAGAACACGTTTGAGAAGTGAACCGAATAAGGGATGAATTATGATGGTTCATCTTCATGTGGACATGGTTGCCAGAGCAGAGGCTGGTTGTTCTTGAACCAGGTGTAGACAGCTGCTGGGTTGGCATCACTGCTGCAGCTCAGAGTCACTGAACTGCCCTCCTTTATGTCCTCAGAGGGACTTGATAACACAGATGTGTGTTTAGGCCCGTCTAGAGGTCATTGGGAAAACATGATGTGCTTTTATATGAATGACAATGTAAAGAACACGTTTGAGAAGTGAACCGAATAAGGGATGAATTATGATGGTTCATCTTCATCTGGACATGGTTGTGACTTTAACATCTGTGTTATGTTATTATACTGTGTTGTGTTTTACTCACATTTCACATCGAGGGAGATGGAGGAGGAGGACGTTGTCCCTAGCACATTCTTAGCTTCACAGAGATATTGTCCAGAGTGTGAAGACTGGATGGGACCAAAGACAAGCTGTTGTCCCTGGTTTATGTATCTGGAGCGGAGACTGTATGTATTAACCTTAAACCAGGTGTAGTCAGCTGCTGGGTTGGCATCACTGCTGCAGCTCAGAGTCACTGAGCTGCCTTCCTCTATGTCACCAGAGGGACTCACATCCACCCAGGGGGTCCTTGGAGAGTCTGTTGACATTTGCATTTCATTAGATAATAAAATGTGTATTAATAAAGAAAGCAATAGAAGAGTCATTTTCATGCCTCGTGTTGCATCCAGTTTATCATTAAAGAGCAGCTTACGTGTGTCTCTAAGTTCGCACGCTGACCAAAAAGTACACTGAAGGTTAGCGAAACGCTAGAGCTAGAGTGAATGTAGAGTACGATCCCAACGTGGAGGGAGCCTTGAGACAACAAGGTGGAGAACCGTCCTCCTAACAGGACAGAGCCTTGTCACTTAGGAATGACTACTATGTCCAAGGGACCGTGAGCTACAGGCGACCAAGTGGGCCACAGAAAGAATGAATGAATTAATTAATTTGTCTCTTGAGGTGAAACTGAAACAAAATAGGTAGAAAGGGTCAATGTACCTATGTGTGTCCACTCGTTACTAGTCAAGTCAAGTCAAGGCAATTTTTTTGTGTATAGCCCTTAATCACAGCTACTGTCTACAAAGGGCTTACTATGTATCGTACTATGCATTGTACTATAGTACAGATCACATTTCACCACTAGGGTGCAGCCATGATGGATTTACACACAAACTGAGACACCAGAGTGACTGCTGACAGGACACAGTCTGAGTCACAAGAGTGACTGCTGACAGAGGCATGGAATCATCAGAGAACAAAGATCTTAACCCTAGGGTGCATTACACCAAGTTTTGCGCTTCTGTTTCTCTTCAATCTGAAACGGCTCAAGTACCGGTACCAGTACCCTTAATTACTGTTAGCCTGAGGCTTGAGAGAGCCAAATCTACATTCTTTACCCTAAAGGTTCATTATATCTGGCGTCATGTCAGTATATTGTGGAGTTGACTTACACACTGGAAGAGAGGGAAGATGCTGGTATCCTCGAACAGCACACCAATAGCTTTCTATAGAGTTAATGTAGCCCCTGTAGTACATTCCAGTATGTATATGCTGTCTACTCCTGTACCAGAGGTAGTCAGGACTAGCAGTTAGAGCACACATACTGTGACATTTAAGCTCTTGAAATGTAGGATGGGTCTGGGGATAAGGAATGGACACCTGGACCTGTAGATCTGGGTCACAGAACAAATGTAGTTACACACTGAAACATACAGACGCATACACACATATACACACACGCACACACACACACACACACACACACACACACACACACACACACACACACACACACACACACACAGATACATACACAGATACATACACAGATACACACACACACAAGCATGCACACACACACACACACACACACACGTTATGCAATAGACATGTTAATAATAAGTTAGTTACCGGTCACAGTTAATGTCACTCCAGGGCTACCAGTAAATCCCCCATTCGGTTGGTTTGTTATGAACCTAAACTTGTACACAGCAGAGTCACTCTGTGTCAGGTGTTTGATACTCAGGGTACACACTTCCTCACAGCCTGAGGCAGACCAACAGCTTGTCTTCACACAGCTGTATTCAACACGATCTGTATAGTCTTTATCTTGTTTCAGATCAAACGGCTGATTGCTGCGTTCTTTAGTAAACCACAGTCTTTCCTCCACTGTGGTACGGTAATTATGGGTAACGGGTAATAACAGGTATTTAAAGGAGCAAATGATGTCAACTGTTGATCCTCTTAAAGCGCAGACATTACTAGATGTGTAGGTGACTGTCCAGCCATCTTTACCGTGTAGTGCTGTAAAAAACAAACATCTCAATGAGAATAAACAAGACACAACAAGCAGCTGATGGAGTGGATGATCACAAGATACATAAAGAGGATGGAGGTTGGGTGGAGCTGAAGCTATAGATGCTGACCACTGAGCTGTGAGAGGAATGAGTGATAGAGATAGTGATAGAGAGAAAGATAGAGATAGTGATAGTGATACAGATAGTTATTAGCGGTACATATAGTGATAGAGACTGTGATAGAGATAGAGATACAGCTAGTTAAAGTTATAGTTATAGTTCTTGTGATAAAGCTAGTGATAGAGATAGCGGTAGCGATAGAGATAGTGATAGAGCTAGTTATAGTGATAGAGATAGATAAAAAGATAGTGATAGAGACAGTGATATAGCTAGTGATATAGAGAGATAGTGAGATAGCTAGTGATAGAGATCATGATAGTGATAGAGATAGTGACAGAGATTGAAATAGAGATAGAGATAAGAGTGATGCAGCTAGTGATGGAGATAGTGATATATCTAGTGATATACATAGTGATACAGTAAGTGATACAGATAGAGATACAGATAGTGATATACTTTAAATAGGAATTAAATCAACCCATCAATTTATAGATTTAACAGAAGTTACATAGCAACCAGGAACACATCTGTATTGTAATCTGAAATGCAACATAATGTAACGCAATGTAAACTATTATAATGAGCAGAATATTGTTCTCTAAAACAATTACACACAACTTTGACTATAAGAGGCTGAAGTAATTGTTCTATTTGTTTGGTATTCTAAACCAAACACAGCTGTCGAGGTCCATTCTGTAGATGTGACATCTAGTTACAACACCGTTGTTTCAGCCTCTCCTCAGCCTCAGTTGCTTGCATGTCATGTTACAGATTGAACCAGTTCAACTAAGTGTACTAACCTGGTACTGACAGAAGGAAAGCTAGTAAGCTAAGTCCTCTGGCTGCTGATCTAAGATTCATAGCTTGTTTCTCTCAGTGTGTTGTTCAGAGATCTCTCCGACAACACATGCAGGTCAAAACTAAAGACAGAAAAAGCGGAAAAACATAATATTTTCACTGAGACAACCATATAAGCAGTGCATAAGCAAAATATTATTATTATACTTTTTAATGAATCCCTATAATATCAGTTGTTTATTGAACATATATATGTAAGTTATCCGATACAATTTAAGGTTAGACTTACTGTAAGAAGGAAGCTGCTGTTGCAGAAAGTGTCTGTGGTTAACCAAACATACATGTCTACTTCCTCTTTACGCAGTCAAATAAAGAAAACCCTGATTATGAATGCCAAAACTTTCTGTTAGGTGGAAGCTCAAGAGGTATAGGCTATGGCCATCCAAGATACAAGATACAAGATACAAGATACAAGATGTTTGATTGGCGATTTGCAACAAGTACAATGGAATAAGTTGTAAAGACAGTCTACTAGGTATAAAAACAGCTATAAAAAACTTATAAAGTATGTATGAGATATGTGCAGAATTAAAGGTATATAAATATACAGGTAAGTAAACACATCCATGTGAAATGAATGAAGGTATTTTCATTCATTCATATTTACAACATTCCGAGTCATTTCAGGTTCAGTAGATTCAGAAATATAAAAGTGGATTGACTCTCCATTATATTAGGCATCATACTTCATAACTGTTATCAACCTCTTCTTTCAGGATCTCATCCAAGATGAATCGTAACCTATATCGTAACCTATTTCTGTTTGTGTGTGTGTGTGTGTGTGTGTTATTGTAACCTATTTCTGTGTGTGTGTGTGTGTGTGCGTGTGCGTGCGTGTGTGCTGGAGAGCCTCAGTGTAAAGCATTACTATTAAAGAGCAAGTAGTGGAACCAGAGGAACATAACCCTTTGAAGAGCAAGTAGTGGAACCAAAGGAACAAAACCCATTGAAGAGCAAGTAGTGGAACAAGAGGAACATAATGTTGTGCCCCCACACTCTAATCGATCCCAGGTGTTGCCCATCAGAATCGGGCCTGCTGAGGCTATTGGAAACCTGGGATCTACCCTTCTTATGGCTGCCGAAGACCGACGTCGGGCGCTTGGTTATTGAGAACCTTATAATAATAATAATAATAATAAATTATATTTATAATGCACTTTTAATTTGCGTGGGCAAAACTCAAAGTGCTAAAGAGTAAAAATGGTTTACAGAATAAAAGCAGCGACGTTTACGCCGGCATGGCAACCAGTGTTTTTTTTTTTTTTATCTAGTAAAAAGCTATTCTAAAAAGATGTGTTTTTAGGCCTTTTTTAAAAACATTATGGCTCCCTCCTACACGTGAACCTGTGTTTCCAGCTCTGACTACGTCACGTCTCGTCCTAACCCTCCCCCCCCGCACCAAGGACCCTCTCCACGTTCCACCCTCTGGACCATCTCCCCACGTCGACCACACCACGTAACCTATCCTACCCTACCCTGTTGTTTTTTTGAGTTTGTGGATAATTTTCAGTAAAGACATTTTCCGTCTCTTCTTCTGGGTTCTCTGGCACATTTGGCTAGCCGGTCTCGCTGGGTCTTAACAGAATAACCACGCCAAAAATGAGTTGGGAACCCTTGAAGCAGGGCGTGGGACACCGTTCGAGTTACGCAAGATTGTAACCAAATAAGCCATCGAACTTACCCAACTGCAGGCCGAACTGGGAAAGGCTTTTCCCTCGGTCCAGTCCCAGATTGCGGTGCTGGAGAACACGTCGCAGACTACCGTCAGTATGGTCACCAGCAGTGTGCGAAATACGGGGGGGTCCGGGGGAGCTCGACCCCCCCGATTAACACCTGAGCCCCCCTGAAAGCCTCAACAGCAAAATTTAGGGGGGGTCTGAAATTATATTTATTTGGCACTTGCAATGGTCACTAAAATGTTTTTAAGCTTACTATGTCCAGTATTCATAATTCAAAACATTTATTCACAAATATCTTCTATTTTGGCTGTCAAAAGCTGAGCCAGCCGCGTGACGCGGGTACGCTGCGTGACGCGGACACACATTATGCAAATTAGCCACGCGCGGCAAAGAGGAGAGAAAGTGTCTAAAATGTCTAAGAGAAAGCTAAACCAAAGTGTTTCACTCGCGCACTTTGGGTTCACATCCAAAAAGATGCAAAACAGCTACGAAAGAAGATATACAAACACAGGCACAGCCAGGCCCACGCGAGGTCAGTGGAAATAGTACAGATGAAAGACAAAGAAACCCTCCCAAACTGTTTCATTGATGTACAGTCCGATTTGCTCAAGAAAACAACAGTCTCGTTTAGAACAGCTTACACCGTAGCAAAGGAAAGGCTATCTTATAAAAAGCTCAACCCCCTCATGACAATGCAGGAGCTGAATGGAGCCGAAGTTGGGAATATCCACAAATCTGACCATGCATGCGCAGAAATAATAAGTCACATTGCAAAGGAAATGCGCCGCAAGTTCGTCTCTAATGTGAAAGAAATGGTTTCAAAGGTATCAATCACAATTGATGAAAGTACCGTTCACGGTCGTCCCTATCTAATCATTTACGTAAGATGTGATGTCAGTGGTAAGGGGGATGTAGATAATGTTTTCCTGGATATAGTGGAACTTACAGATGGGGTCGATGCTGAATCAATTTATAACTCGATGATGGCGAGTCTATATAAAGCTGGAATGGATGATGACTTTTTGAAGACGCACCTAATAAGCATAGCCACCGATGGGGCTGCAGTGCTCACGGGAAAAGCCAGTGGGCTTGTCGTCAGACTCAAAAACAATTTTCCGAACGTGCAGTCTGTACACTGCCTGGCGCACAGACTAGAACTGTCAGTCAAAGATGCGTCTGCTGAGTGCGAAAGAGGCTTTTCCGCCGTGAATAACACCGACAACCAGAGCCGCAACAGGTTGCGCGAGGAGAGCCTGTCTTCGCTTCTGTTTGTGGACCTAAACGGACCCCCTTTTGACAAGTTCGACCCAGTGCCGTTTGTGAAAAGCTGGATTAAAGCAGGACATCGTCTCTCTTCTTCTTGGAAACCAGGACGGCAACGAGAAGAAGTCGAGCCAAGGCATCTTTGGTCTATTCTCACTTAACTTTTTTCGATCTTTGCTGTGCATAAGATGAGCGTGTGCGTATGTCCTGTGTGGATTCCGGGGTTAAGAAGAATAGCATAATTAGCCTTGGCGTTCAAGTTGGTGTGTGTGTGTGTGTGTGTGTGTGTGTGTGTGCAGGCCTGCCCCTCCCTAGATGCAGATCACGCAGTGTGTGTGTGTGTGTGTGTGTGTGTGTGTGTGTGTGTGTGTGTGTGTGTGTGTGTGTGTGTGTGTGTGTGTGTGTGTGTGTGTGTGTGTGTGTGTGTGTGTGTGTGTGTGTGTGTGTGTGTGTGTGTGACCAGCTCTGCTCCCATTTCCTCTCATAGAATCGAAAACAGATGGCTCTTTAACGGTCGCGTATTCATTCATATGAACGTTAGAATATATAATTATTTTACTGCGCCCCGGTTGAGAAACGCTGCTACTACTGATTGTCTTGGATTGCATCCATGAAATATTGTATAGGCCTACTGCATATTGACAAATCTTCGACTGGTATATTGCGCAATAAACGGGAGATGGGGACCCCCCCGATTATTGACGGGTATTTCGCACACTGGTCACCAGCCTCACCGCCAAGGTGGACGCTATGTCCGGAGCCCTAGCTTCCATCCAGCGCTCTCTGGACGCGTTTGCCGTCCGCATATATCCAGCCCCAGGTTCCGGTCCTGGAACCAGTTCGTCCTATGTCCCAGCTGGCCCGATGTCCCCGCAGGGTCAGTCTTTTGCGCCGAGCCCAGCTTGGTTAGCCCCAGAGTGTTCGGAGGTGATTTGAACCAGTGCAGTGGGTTCCTAGCTCAGTGCGAGTTACTGTTCACACATCAGCCGTCCAAGTATTCCTCCGGTGGGGCCAGGATTGCTTTCGTGATGTCCCTCCTTGCCAACAGAGCTCTTAGCTGGGCGATGGCACCGGTGAACTGCGACGGGGGTTATGCCACCGATTACCCCTGTTCAAGCGAGATGTTCTTGGGATTGTCTTTAACCATCTGTTAGACGGGCCGGATTCTGCAAGCCGGCTGCTAGTTAGCCATGGACTCACGGCTGTGTGAACGCTGTTTGGACCGAGCCCTCGTTCATTCCTTCGCCCGGCTCCCAGTCGCTCTGCCTCGGAGACCGCCACCCAGTCTGACCACGCCCCCTTTCCAGCACGCGCTGCCGTGTTGACGTCCGGGCCTGGAGAGCCCATGGAGATCGGCCGATCCCACCTTTCGTCAGTTCAAAGAGAGTACAGGATGTCCCACCAACAGTGCCTCTACTGTGGGAAGGAGGGACATTATGTCAGCGCATGCCCAACCCGCCCAAACGGCCGAGCTCACCAGTAAGGGGCATATGGGTGAGCAAAACATCCCTTTCCCCGCCCCGTAGTATGTTTAATCATCTCTTCCCGGCCACCTTAGCCTGGGGTATGGAGACCTTGTCTGTTGGCGCTCTCATAGTGCAGACGAGTGTCTGCTTGATGTAACTCTAACCCGCCAGGCGGGTGTCCCTTTGGTGGCGTTAGATCGCACTCTCTCTCCCCGGGTCATAGACAGGCATTCTTTGGGTACTATTACGCACGCTACTGAACTTCTCTGCCGTGCCATTCTCAAAATGGCACGGCAGAAAGAGGCTGGCGAACACTTTTTGAAATGGGCAGGTGTTAGAAAGCCAGTTACCTAATAGGCTGTGGAATCATGCTGTCCAGACAGCAGCCCATGTAAGGAATAGGTGCTACAGTAGACGCACAAAACAGACACCATACCAAATGTTAACTGACCAAATGTGTCCAAAATGCAGAAGTTTGGATCTGAGTGCTTCACATTCAGACAAGAGAAGGGGAAGATCTAGCTGTGACACTCTAGCTGTGACCAAGGTGTTTTTGTAGGCTATGACAAAAACAGCCCAGCTTACTTAGTGTACTACCCAAACAAAGAGAGGGTTAAAATGTATGACGAGGCAAAAAGCGGAACAAGAGAATGTAATTCTACACCAAATGGATGTCAAGACAGCTCTGCATGCACCGATAGACTGTGAAATATATGTAGAGCAACCAGTAGGTTATGAGAAGAAGACAAATACAGGTGATAATCTAGTTTGTAAGCTACAGAAATCATTGTGTGGTTTGAAGTAGGGCTGCAACGATTAGTCGACATAATCGACGACGTCGATCATAAAAACTCGTCGACGCGGAATTTTAGCGTCGATGCGTCGTATAAAAACAATCAGAGAGCCGGTAACGTTAATTCAAAATGCGCAAATGTTCATTTGTAACTGCAATGCACTACAGGAAGTGCTGGGGGCAGTATCATTTCCATTGTCTGCCATGACTGCATTTTGTACTTTTGTAACAACAAAGAAGAAGAAAGAATATGAACGATGGCGGAAAGGAGAGAGAATGAGGGTGATGAAGAGCTCATTAAAGCGAGACCGAGAGTTTCAAAAGTGTGGGAGTATTTCACAGACGACAAGCCAAAGAAGTCAGTTAATTGCAGAATATGTAAAGTGGAATTGGCATTCCACAGCAGCACTACAGCAATGCACGAGCATTTGAAACGCAAGCACCCTGGAACCGTGATGACTGCTACTTCGGATCATGGGTAAGTTTGAGCTAGTTAGCCATAGTATTGTCATGTTTACGTTAGCTTACATGTTGGAAAACAGAACGTCTCATGGATAATGCTTGCTAAGCAAACGCTATTTCAGTTATGTTGAGGCTGCGTGTCTACCAACGAGCTCTATGTAACGTTAGCTAAACAGCGCCAAGCTTACAGCGTTGTAGAGCACACTAGAGATTGGCTAGACTACCGATGTTTACAGCTACGTCACTTAGCACCGAGTCCGAGTGTCGTGTTTTTGCAGACTAGTATTAATTAGCCAAGTTAAGATAGCTAGCTGATGTTAGCTAGTGCCAACGTTCAGCTCCTCTCACTCACACGCAGCAAACAAAATACCTAGAAGTCTCTGATCTGACTCATCCTCCTCTCCCCCTACAGCTGTTGGAGATGGTGGAGCCTAGTGAGTGGATCCACGTCACCCTCCTGGACCAGGTTAACAGCCCCAACAGAACCGCGGTGCTGGGGCAGAGGCTGCTACTTTGAGTTACTTTTAAAACATTATTTGCACATTATCTTTACATTTAAACTTGCACTTTAATTTGTATTATTTAATTCATTTATTTTGTTTTCATTATGATTGATTATTGTATTTGTTATTCAAATACATTTGATTAAGCAAGTAGCTTAATTTCCAAATTCAAATGTTTCAGAAGTCATTATTTTAATTTGCTATGGGATCATGTTATGTTAAGGCAGAGGGACTGGACAACAGGGTGACATTCACAGGTGTGCAGACTTGAGCAAGTGAGGTAAAACATGCACTGGAGCCCGGAAAAGGAGCCGCGCCCACAGGAAGCAGAGATGGAGTGTGTGACAGAAATAATCGTTAGATTAGTCGACAAATCTAAAAAATAATCGACAGATTAGTCGACTTCCAAAATAATCGTTAGTTGCAGCCCTAGTTTGAAGCAGTCAGGCAGGATGTGAGGAGGATTTTGTGCAAAATCCTGCTGACCACTGTGTGTATTCAAAAGAGAAACATGGTGAAAAGGTCATCATAATCATATTGGTTGACAATCTGATAATTGCAGCCAGTAATGAGAAAGCACTGAAAGATATCAAAATAATGCTAACTGCTAAGTTTAAAATGAAAGACTTAGGCAAACTGAAATACTTCCTGAGTATTCACTTTGATCAGACAGAAGGTTGTATACAAATGACAAAGGGAAGGTATGTAAACTAAATACTACAGAGGTTTGACATGCAAGACTGCAAACCAAGAGAATCCCTCTGTGAGCAAAAGCTAGAGTTCACCGAAAATGCTGTAAAAATGAAAGAACCAAAAATGTACAGGGAGGTGTTATGTATGCGTTACATTCGGTGTGACCGGGAGTTTTGGGGTCAACCTAAAAGTCATAGTCCATAGTCTTATTAAACACAACATTGGCGACGAGGATTATGGATTCTCTACTCTCACCTCTCTCCCCGTTCCTCGCACTGCCGGGCGAACCACCGATCCCGTGGGTTCGCTGGCTTGAGTCCTTTGAAATGTTCATAGTAGCCGCGGGGCTAGCTGATGCTAACGACGAACGGAAGAAAGCCCTGCTGATACACACGCTGGGCAGCGAGGGACAGCGGATTTTTCAGACTCTCGGACCCGCTCCGAAATATAGTGACTGTGTTACACGGGTAAGTCCATCCACCATTACATGGCTGATCTGAGGGGACTAGCCAGCCTCTGTAAATGTGGGGTGCTGGAAGATGAACTGATACGGGATCAGCTGGCTGAGCACACTAATAACCCAAAGCTCAGAGAAAAGTTTCTAATGATGACAGACGAGCTAACTTTAGCAAGAGCAGTGGATATAGCTTTCCAGCTTGAGTCAGCAGCAGCCTTAGCATCACCGCTAGCTCCCTCCTCTAGTTCTTTTCCCCCCAGACCCATGCTACTAACTCAAACGGTGGTACCCATGGAGCCTCCCGGGGAGGTTTTCCCTGAGGACAACTTTGCAACTTTGCAGCACGCCAGGGTACGGCAGCACGCTGGGCCTGTGGTAATTGTGGCTCATAATCGCACCAGAGTCGAGCTCCAAACTGCCCTGCCAAGGGACAGAGGTGTCAACGATGTGGCAGGCAGAACCATTTTTCACGGGTCTGTCGCTCTGTTCCCTCAACCGACAGCCCACCTCCACGTACGCCTGGGCCGCACACGTCGACGACCATCCACTCAGTGGCCGCCACATCCCGACCGCTAAAGTGCTGCACAGTGGAGCTGGATGGGGTCTGCCTCCCACTCCTGCTGGATACGGGGGCCTCCAAGTCGCTCCTGAATGTTTCCACGGTGCGGCGGCTCTTTCCGCACACACCGCCAACGCCGAGGATCTGTACGGGTATGGACACTCTAAAATAGGAATGGCAGGCACGATCACCTTTGCTGTGCGTTACGGGACTAAGGCTCTCCCTGCATTCACCTTTCAAGTGTCTCACCAGGGGGCCAACCTCATGGGTTTTGATTTGTTTTGTGAGCTGGGTTTCACCCTGGTGGACAATTCTGGGGCCGCCATCTTGTCTGTTGGCTCGCCGTGGCAACAGCGCTGGCCTGCTCTGTTCAGTAGTTTGGGCTGCCTCACCACCTTTGACCACAAGCCCCTCCTCAAGCCTGAGGTACATCCGGTGATTCAGCCCATACGCCGCCTGCCTCTCGCCCTGCGCGACGACGTCGAGCTGCAAAAACTCTTGGATGCGGGCATCATCGAGCGCATTGATGCTTTCCCGTGGATTTCAAACCTGGTGGTGGTGAAAAAAAAGTCAGGGGGCCTGCGCCCATGCATCGATCTCAGGCCGGTGAACAAGGCCGTGATACCTGACAGGTATCCGCTGCCCACAGTGGAGGAGCTAGCCGCACAATTCTACGGCTCTTCCCTGTTCACAAAACTAGACCTTCGCCAAGGCTACCTGCAGGTTCCGCTGCACCTTGACAGCCGCAGCCTTACAGATTTTGTGACGCATGTCGGAGTGTTTCGCTATACCCACATGCCCTTCGGCCTCAGCTCGGCCCCCAGCTGTTTTCAAAAAATCATGACCAACATCTTTGCCGGCATCCCGGGCGTGGTCGTTTTCCTTGACGACATAGTGGTTCATGGTGCAACACTGGCCGTTCATGACGAACGCCTGGCGAGGGTGCTGGACGTCCTCGCCAGTCACAACCTCACGCTAAATGGGGAAAAGTGCACCTTCGCCGTTCCTGCCATCAAGTTTGTAGGGTTCCGCCTGACCGCTGCCGGCCTCAGCCTGCTACACTCAAACGTAGAGGCGGTACTGCGCCTGCCTGAGCCGTCCTGCCCAGCTAAGATCTCTTCGTTTCTGGGGATGACGGCCTACTACCTGCGTTGTCTGCGTGTTGTGCGTATGTCTTACTATAGGGTGTGTGTGTGTGTGCTGTTTGTGTGTGTGTGTGTGTGTGCGCGTGTGTGTGTGTGTGTGTGTGCGTGTGCTGGAGAGCCTCAGCATAAAGCAGGTTGCACACCAGACGAGCCACAAAGCCTGACACTAAGGATTCCTGTTTAATACAATGGATTTAATATAACTTATAGAATGAGTGCTCTCATTGGCAATGAAATACTAACTTATGGGTGTTAAAGATCAAATAGTGGAACCAGAGGAACATAACCCATTGAAGAGTAAGTAGTGGAACCAGAGGAACCAATTCATGGATATGTTTATCAAAACCACTTGAGGAATAGTAGTCATTGTTGAACAGCAGGCGAATAAATCCCACATCATAACTGAAGTAGGTAACCTGATTTCCAGCCCTCATTATTAGTAAGTAGGCATATTTACCCTTGTTTAAACATTGAAATACATGCCAATACCCCACTCTGAGTAATCTGTGTGCCCCTGCAACCAGCTCACAACCAGTGTTTTGATACGTTATGAATATATTTGGATGTGTTTTTTCCTCATAACTTGTCTATTTACACATGGTAATAATATTGACATCACAATATTCGTGAACAATACCGCAATATCATATTTGATCAATATCGCGCACTAGGCGTAGGGTGCCTATAGGGTGTACAAATGTGTGTGTGTGTCAAGTCAAGTCAAGTCAATTTTATTTGTATAGCCCTTAATCACAGTTATAGTCTCAAAGGGCTTCACATGCCACATGTTTACAACACCCCCCAAACCCTAGCCCCCCTAAGGGCAAGAAAAAACTCCCTTAATTACGTAGGAAGAAATCTTGAGAAGGAACACAGAGTAGAAGGGGATCCCTCCTTCCAGGGATGGTTCAGGAGTGCAATGGGTGCCATAAGTGACTTATAGTAATGTACAAAGTACAAAGATAATAATAATAATATACATATAATATACACAATATACAAATATTAAAATGAGAAGATGATTTGTGTGGTGCTGGCCGGTATCCTTCAGGTGGGGATCACAGCAGCACACTGAAAAACAGAAGCAGACTGCGGTCGGGTTAGATGGGGTAGGGTGGACATGGAACATGTAGAGAATCTCTAGTCTAGTACCTATCGGCAGCAGGGATAGGTTAGTGCTGACTAACGGGTCGATTTAGCTGTAATGAGAGCTGAGGGGCACTCCTAGGCACCAAACGACAATGTAAAAAGGTAGGTTTTAAGTTTAGATTTAAATATTTCAACAGAGTCTGCTTCCCTTATTACAGGTGGCAGACTGTTCCACAAATAGGGCGCACGGTAGGAGAACGCTCTATTCCCTGCTGATTTCTTTATGACTTTTGGGATTGATAGAAGGCCGGCTCCTGAAGACCGGAGGGGCCGAGAAGGACAATAGGGAACAATAAGGTCCTTCAGGTATGAGGGTGCTAATCCGTGTAGGATTTTATAAGTAAGTAGTAGCACCTTAAAATCTGACCTCGCATTAACTGGAAGCCAGTGGAGCGAGGACAGAATTGGAGTAATGTGGTCAAACTTTCTGGTCCTAGTCAAAAGTCTAGCAGCAGCGTTCTGCACAAGCTGGAGGCTTTTGGTAGCAGAGTTCGGTAACCCAGAAAACAGTGCATTACAGTAATCTAGTCTAGACGATATAAACGCGTGGATGAGTGTCTCTGCATCCGCGGCAGACAGCATTGGTCGTATTCTAGCAATGTTTCTAAGATGGAAAAATGCAGTTCTGGTTATATATTTTACATGTTGACTGAAAGATAGCGTCGGGTCGAACAGGACACCAAGATTCTTCACACAAGAGCTTTGGGCCACAATAGAGCCCTCAAACAGCAGTGCGACATCTTCAAATAGTGGTCGTTGTTGCTTCGGACCGATGATTATCATCTCTGTTTTTCCTGTGTTAAGCTGCAGGTAGTTTTGGGACATCCATCTTTTAATTGCACTCAGGCAGGATTCAACTTTATGGATCTGGGAGGAGTCGTTTGACTTGATAGGAATATAGATTTGGGTGTCGTCAGCGTAGCAGTGAAAACTTATTCCATAACTGCGAATAATATCACCAAGAGGGAGCATGTAGATTGCAAAGAGCAGAGGACCAAGGACCGACCCTTGGGGAAGACCAAAGCTTAGGTTACAGTGATTCGATTGTGAATCATCACAAAGAACAAATTGCTTTCTATTTGTGAGGTAAGATCTAAACCAGAGAAGAGCCGAACCTTTAATGCCAACATAGTGTTGGAGACGATCAAGGAGAATGCTGTGGTCGATTGTGTCGAAAGCAGCACTAAGGTCGAGCAGCACCAGCAAGGAGCTTGCGTTGCTGTCCATTGTAAGGAGAAGATCATTAACTACTCGGGTCACAGCAGTTTCAGTGGAGTAGAAGGTTCTAAACCCAGACTGGAAGGGTTCAAATAAATTGTTCACCATCAGATGATTGATGGTTTGATCAGCTACAATTCTTTCCAGTACTTTCGAAAGGAAAGGAAGGTTAGAGATGGGCCGATAGTTGCTAAGTACTTCTGGGTCTAGGCCGGGCTTCTTCAGTAGAGGTTTTATCACAGCAGTCTTGAAGGTAGATGGAACTGTTCCAGTAGACAGGGATAGGTTCATGATGTTGAGCATAGTAGGCCCAACGACCGGGAAAAGTTCTTTAAGAACCTTGGTGGGGAGAGGGTCCAGCATACAGGTAGTGGGTTTAGAGGCCTGTGTTAGTTTAGCAAGTTCATCCAAGGAGATTGTGCTGAACTGCAGGAGGGTTTCTTCAGGAGGGACACATAGTGCCCCTCTTACATGATGTTCAGGATGATGGGTGGGGAAGGCATCAATGTCTTTTCTAATAGTCTCGATTTTGTGCTCAAAGAATTCCGAGAAGTTTCTAGCAGAGAGAGAGGAGCCAACTGTTTGAGGTTGTTTTTGCGTCAGGCTTCTTACTGTGTCAAACAGAAACTTAGGGTTGTTCTTGTTTAAGTTGATAACACTTGAAAAGTAGGCGTTCCTGGAAGTAGTTAATGCAGCTTTATAGCTGAGCAGGCTGTCATGCCATGCAAGATGAAAGACTTCAAGTTTTGTTGAACGCCATTTGCGTTCTAGTCTTCTGCAGCTTTGTTTGAGGGTGCGAGTCTCCTCATTGAACCAAGGCGCTGGCCGCTTTGTGGTTCGCTTTTTAACAATAAGAGGAGCAGCAGAGTCGATGGCTGCAGATAAGGCCGTGTTAAAGTCTTCAGTAAGACTACCCACAGAGCCACTAAAGTCAGAGAGAGGAGCGAGTGAGAAGGATAACTTAGCTGCCATGGATGCAGTAGTTGCAGGGGTGATGCGACGGCAGCTATAGGTAGCCTGGCCCTCATCGCGGGGGCAAGATACCATCACCTTGAAAGTAAGAAGGAAGTGGTCAGATAAAGCTGAGGTGTAAGGTGAGATGGCCAGGTCTGAGATATCAACACCACGTGACAAGACGAGATCCAGAGTGTTTCCACCACTGTGGGTAGGGTGCTGGACAAGCTGTTTAAAGCCAAGGGCATCGGTTATAGAAAGAAAAACCTTTGCAAGAGGATCAGCCGGGTTATTAACATGAATGTTAAAATCACCAACAAGTAAAACACTGTCAGAATATGTTACAAGGTCAGCCGCAAACTCAGAGAACTCATCCACGAAACGTGTGTATGGGCCTGGTGGGCGGTATACTATAGCTAAGAAGAATGAATCTACTGCCCTTTCTGCTGTAGTAGGTACTGAGGAGCAGAAAGCAAGAACTTCAAAGGATGAAAAAGCATAGTTCTTTTTCTGCTTCATGGAGAGGTTCGAGCTTGAGATTAAAGCCACTCCACCACCTTTTTTGGATTCTCGGGATAGCTGTGTGCTAACATAGTTGGGTGGGGTAGCTTCGTTTAACGGTAGGTAAACATCTGGTTTTAACCATGTTTCACATAGGCCCAGGATGTCTATCCTATTTTCAACAACTAGATCATGGACCAAGAGCGCTTTAGTTGAAAGCGATCTGATATTTATGAATCCTATTCTAAGCTCTTCCAGAGTATTAAGGTTTGAGGGAGTTGGATTGCAACGCATCTCAGTGGAAGAGTTTACAGGAACATTTTTGCAGATTTGCCTTCGCCTGCGGGTTTTACACCTCAGGACAGTGCGGGGCAGCTCCACAGTACTGATAGGTGTAGGTGTTCTATAAACCTCCAGTTTGCAGTTGCTGCTGCTGTGACCAGTATAAAAACCTAGAGGCACCTCAGTGTCAGCATTACGTGCTACATCACCCAGGCTAACTAACCCACTCAGTATTCTAGACTCTGCAACGTGGGCTAGTATGTTGCTAGCAGGTTCGCTAATTGCCTGCGTCCCAGCATGCTGTAGGTGCATAAGTCACGCCTGGCTAAGACATCTATCTATGTTTTCTGACATAATTGAGGCGCCTAACCCAGTGGGGTGAAGGCCGTCTCTCATCAGCATGCCAGGGCGGTCCCACATGGAGGACCAGTTATCTACAAAACCTAAGCCCTGCTCTTCACTATATCGTGCCAGCCAACGATTCAGGAAAAATAGTCTACTATAATGCTCATCATTATTACTCCTGGTAGGTAGAGGGCCAGAGAGAATTAATCGATGCCGACACATCTTTCTGGCGAAGTCACACAGTATAGCTATGTTACTTTTAGTGACTTCTGATTGTCTCATCCTAGTATCGTTGGTGCCGACATGAATTACAATGTTGTCAAAACTAGTGTCGGTGTTGGGTGCGTCTAATCTAACACCGTGTGTGTTCTTACCGCATGCCAGCACCCTAAGATTAGCTTCGATGTCGGGAGCCCTGGCCCCTGGTAAGCACATCACGTCAGCTGGCATGTGTAGTTTAACTTTACGCGTAACAGAGTCGCCTATGACTAGCGTCTTCCCCCCCGAAAGAGACTTGCGAGGAGGGTTGCCTGCCTTCGCAAGGGGTGCTGCCGACAGGGAGCCCTGGACGGAGCTAATGCTAATGTTAGCGTTAACGTTATGAGACCGCCTGGCAGGTCTCTTCTCTACACTCTCTGGTGTATCTGTCTTTTCTATGGACGCTATCTTTTCCTCCTCTAGTTGACAGATACGTCTCTCTAGGAGAGCTATCTTATCTACAAGGAAGGCACAGGAGCAGGAGCAACAGGAGTCCATACTTACCTTGTTTGATGCGACGAACGTGGGGACAGATACAATACAGGACAATACAAAACAGCAATCGGTGTTAACCGATTCGCTGTTTTGTATGGTCGCTAAACAACAGTCGGATTATATAATAACAATGTGTGTGTGTGTGTCATCTTTTTGATAACGTCTTGAAAGCCACAGCTAGGATTTCAGTCGTTCCTCTGTCTGTGTGTGAGTGGGTGTGCCTGCACTTGTTAAAAGACGACGCTCCCATCTTGGCCACTTCCTGTTTTCCCCCATGTGTTTCCTGTGTGCACTGCTGTACATTTATATCACTTTCACCAAGAGTGACAACACAGTGAAACGAGTCGAGAATTGTTAACAACTCAATGGAAATCCATTGTAAATGTTACCTGGTGGGGAGCATTCAGAACTAAATATAAATGGATTGAGTTGTCATGGTTAACAAATAACTATCCGATATGTCCGCTAGGTGAATAATGTATATTATTTAATTTAATATTTAGTGAATTACCACGCGTAGGCTACCATGTTCTGCCATAATCTATAGCCTAATACGTTCGACTGGATACGTCACGCTTCAACATTAAACTCACTGTGTAGGCCGCTGTGTACCCTGCTCGCTCTGGACAGGAAAAAGCAGATTTAAAACTCCGTGACCAGCCGAGCTCCGCTGTGGGCCTCTGAGATTTGGGCCGTGTATTAGATTATTATTTTGGGGTATTTCATGCATCCCTAAATTGAAGCAACACCCTTCCCTCACAGGCGTAGCCCGACCGGTCCGAAACAGATCCAGCCTGTCTGGCGGGGGGAAATATTTCCAATCCAAACAACAACAACTGACACGTTCTAGTTTCTTACAGTTCCCACGGACACCTGGTGAGTATTCAAACTTTAGTTTTAAACACTTTTTTTCCACCTCCATTTGCTTTCAACAAAACGCCAAACTCTTCTTGTACTTTTCACAGTTGTAGCGATTTTGATCTAGTTGCATATCAGTTGAAGTCCCTTCCAGCTCGTCCTGGTGTAAAGGCCAGGCCTCCCCGGCTCCCCCTGGTGGAGGGACATGGTGTAGACGAGACGACCTCGTCCTCTGATCCACCAGCCCATCAACACAGAGACTTGGGACGGACCTTCGGGAACAGAATGAGCTTTTCGAATGAGCCGCAAATCACATTTACAGAACAATGTCTGTGTTTTCTGGACAAATGGGAAGTAAACGAAGATTTTACAGTAAACACACTTTTGCATCCTGTCAACAGGACACTTCACAGGACGTCCCTCTGCTATGTGCTCCTTCAGGTGTGCAACCAGCTCTTTGACTCCGTCACACTGGCGTTCACAAAGTGAAACTGCACATTTCCACGTGGCATTGCACGTTGCCAAAGCCATATCCTGAGCAACCGACGATGTGCCATTATGGTGGCGATAGAAGTGAGACTTTAATGATGCATATCTAGAAAACGCCTGCTTACAATGGAGGACGTTGTCCCTAGCACATTCTTAGCTTCACAGAGATATTGTCCAGAGTGTGAAGACTGGATGGGACCAAAGACAAGCTGTTGTCCCTGGTTTGTGTATCTTGGGCGGATACTTATTAATCTTGTATTAACCTTGAACCAGGTGTAGTCAGCTGCTGGGTTGGCATCACTGCTGCAGTTCAGAGTCACTGAGCTGCCCTCCTCTATGTCACCAGAGGGACTCACCTCCACCCAGGGGGTCCTTGGAGAGTCTGTTGACAGTTGCATTTCATTAGATAATAAAACATGTATTCAAAAAGAAAGCAATAGAAGTGTCATTTTCATGCCTTGTATTGCATCCAGTTTATCATTAAAGAGCAGCTTACTTAACTTATGTGTTTCTAAGTTTGCACGCTGACCAAAAAGTACACTGAAGGTTAGTGAAACGCTAGAGCTAGAGTGAATGTAGAGTACGATCCCAACGTGGAGGGAGCCTTGAGACAACAAGGTGGAGAACGTCCTCCTAACAGGACAGAGCCTTGTCACTTAGGAATGACTACTATGTCCAAGGGACCGTGAGCTACAGGCGACCAAGTGGGCCACATAAAGAATTACTGGATGTTTAATTGGTCTCTTAAGGTGGAACTGAAACAAAATAGGTAGCAAAGGTAAATTTACATATGTGTGCCCACTCGTTACAAGTCAAGGCAATTATTTCTTTGTTTAGCCCTGAATCACAGTCAGAGTCTACAAAGGGATTACTATGAATCGTACTATGCATCGTACTATAGAATGATGTCTTCCTAAGTGGATCACATGCTTTTAAACTATTTCACTCTTTCACCACTAGGGTGCAGCCATGATGTATTTACACACAAACTGAGTCACCAGAGTGACTGCTGACAGGACACAGTCTGAGTCACCAGAGTGACTGCTGACAGGACACAGTCTGAGTCACCAGAGTGACTGCTGACAGAGGCATGGAATCATCAGAGAACAAAGATCTTCACCCCAGGGTGCATTACACCAAGTTGTGCGCTTGTGTTTCTCTTCAATCTGAAACGGTTCCAGTACCGGTACCAGTAACCTTAATTGCTGGTAGCCTAAGGCTTGAGAGAGCCAACGCCGTTGGAGTCCATTCATACAAAATCTACATTCTTTACCCTAAAGGTCCATTACATCTGGGGTCATGTCAGTATATTGTGGAGTTGACTTACACACTGGAAGAGAGGGAAGATCCTCGTATCCTTCAACAGCACACCAATAGCTTTCTTTGTAACTTATAGAGTGAGTGCTCTCATTGGCAATGAAATACAAACGTATGGGTGTTCAAAATCAAATAGTGGAACCAGACGAACATAACCCTATTTGAGTTATAGAGTTTAGAGTAAGTTATAGAGTAATTTCGCCCCTGTAGTACATTCCAGTATATATATACTGTCTACTCCTGTACCAGAGGTAGTGAGGAACCGTTTTAAGAACAAGTAGTGGAACCAGAGGAACATAACCCATTTAAGATCGAATAGTGAAACCAGAGGAACCAATTCATGGATATGTTTATCAAAACCACTTGAGAAATAGAAGTCATTGTTGAACAGCAGGCGAATAAATCATACATCATAACTGGAGTCTGTTACCTGATTTCCAGCCCTCATTATTAATAAGTAGAGCTCTTTGGCTATTTACCTTTGTTTAAACATTGAAAAAAATATGAATCTATTTGAATCTGTTTGTTCCTCATAACTTGTGTATTAACACATTTTTAAGAATATGGTAGAATATGGTGTGAGTGTGTGTGTTATCTTCTTAATAAAGTCTTGAAAGCCACAGCTAGGAGTTGAGTCATTCCCCCCAGCCCAGATCCTCTTCCTAGTTCTCAGTTATTATTTAAAGCATTTAAAGTGTCAGATGTGCAGCAGCATCATGAATACAGTGCAGTACAGTGCAGTATCTGTAATGAGTCCAGAAAGTCCAGCAAAGTATGATAGTGTAATGTTGATGGCAAGGGTATGATAGTGGCAGCACTCCTGGCATTTCAGTAGGCGCACTGCCTGTGGATAAAAATTACTCTTGAACCTGGTAGTCCTTGTATGGATACTGCGAAAACGGCGACCATATGGTGGTTGCAGTCCTTTATGATTGACATGGCCTTCCGACATCTGGTCCTAAAGATCTCCTCAATGCATGGAAGTGCACACCCTATGATCTTCTCTGCCGTCCTCACGACCCTTTGGATGGCTTTCTTGTCCTGTGCAGTGGTGTTGCCATACCACACAGTGACGCCACTCGTCAGGACACTCTCTACGGTGCCACGGTAGAAGTTCACTAGCCACCTGTGGCCTATACCGCTTTTTCTGAGGCACCGCAGAGCATAGAGGCGCTGGTGTGCCTTCTTCAGCATGACCTCTGTGTCATCAGACCTCAGGTCATCGGAAATCTGTAGTCCCAGGAAACGGAAGCAGCTGACGACTTCCACCGGTGTCCCGTCCAGGCTGATGGTGGAGTGGATGCCCCTGTGGCTCCTGAAGTCCACAATGAGCTCCATGGTCTTGCTGACATTCAATGCGAGGCTTTTGTCCTCACACCATCGCGTCAGCTGAACTACCTCATCTCTGTACTCTGTTTCGTCGCCCTCGCTTATCAGGCCGATGACTGTGGTGTCGTCTGCAAACTTGATAATCAGATTATTGCTGTGTGTGGCAACTGTTGCAGTACAGTCATGTGTGTACAGCAAGTACAACCGGGGACTGAGGAAGCAAACTTGGGGTGCTCCGGTGTTGAGAAGAGTGGATGAGATGTTGTTCCCAATCTTCACCACTTGAGGAGGATTGCTGGGTTCTTTAATAAACCTAAAAATAAATATATATTTTTAGGGTATTTAAAGGAGC
This sequence comes from Muraenolepis orangiensis, assembly GCA_027704905.1. NCBI lineage: Eukaryota > Metazoa > Chordata > Actinopteri > Gadiformes > Muraenolepididae > Muraenolepis > Muraenolepis orangiensis. Next base: position 1,524,172 of record CM050999.1, read on the forward strand.
ATATGATGTCAACCATTGATCCTCTTAAAGCACAGACATTACTAGGTGTGTAGGTGACTGTCCAGCCATCATAACCGTGAAGCGCTGTAAAAATCAAACACATCTCATTGAGAATAAAAGAGACAAATTCTCAGTCAAGACACAACAAGCAGTCAGCTGATGGAGTGGATGATCACAAGATACATAAAGAGGATGGAAGATGTTGGGTGAAGCTGGAAACTACAGATGCTGACCACTTAGCTGTGAGAGGAATGAGTGATAGAGATAGTGATAGAGAGAGATAGAGATAGAGATATTGATAGAGACTTTGATAGACATAGAGATACAGCTAGTTAAAGTGATAGGGAGAGTTAAAAAGATAGTGATAGAGAAAGTGATAGCGATAGTGATAGAGACAGTGATATAGCTAGTGATATAGAGAGATAGGGATATTGCTAGTGATAGAGATTATGAGAGTGGTTGTTTCACCCTCTCCTCAGCCTCAGTTGCTTGCATGTCATGTTACAGATTGAACCAGTTCAACTAAATGTTCACAGTGTAAGCGTACCAACCTGGTACTGACAGAAGGAAAGCTAGAAGTCCTCTGGCTGCTGATCTAAGATTCATAGCTTGTATCTCTCAGAATGTTGTTCAGAGATCTCCTCGACAACACATGCAGGTCAAAACTAAAAACATAAAATGGAGAAAAACATAATATATTCACTGAGACAACCATAATAATTAAGCATATTAATATTATACTTTTTAATGAATCTGTATAACATCAGTTGGTTATTGAACATATGTTTGTATGTTACCCAATACAATTAAAGTTAAGACTTACTGTAAGGAGGAAGCTGCTGTTGCAGACAGTGTCTTTTTTAACTGTGGCAATGTGTACATGTTTACTTCCTCTTTACGCAGTCTAATACTTGATCAAAAAACCTGATACAATTCAGACTACATTAACATATGGTGGTGGTGCACAGGTGCCTTGATTGGTTGATGTCTTATTGTTTGAATGTCTTACGATAGGCTGTACCAACACTGTACTCAAATCTTTTTTGAGTACTGTTTTGGAGATGTAAACTGCGGAAGGGAGCATTCCAATGTACTTGTTACAAATGGTCAATAAAAATATCTTGTATCTTCTATCTTGTATCTTGTACTGCAAGCTGCGAATACAATTTGATATTCTCATCATGTATCAAACTCCTTAGTCAACAGTTTTTAAGCAGAATCACCACCAAAGCAGCAATAGCGCGCAGGCAGCAGCAAGAGTGCACAGGCAGCAGCAAGAGCGCGCACATCGTTGTCGTGAGTTCATCGTATCACTAGCCAGTTAGCCTGGCTAGTGGCTAACAGTCGGCTAGTTAAGATAGCTACCGCTAGCATTTGGAGGTTAATGGATGCTAGTCTAGATAGCGTTCGTTTTGAGACCCGCTCAATTGACAAACTTATGATCAAATCACCTCAGGATGGCGGAAATGAAGAAGGGTGGACATGTATTACTTGCAAGAAGCTTTTCACAGATGAAAATATCCAGGTCATTTTGTGTGACTATTGTCACCATTATGTGTGTGCGAAGTGTCCCAAACTCAACGCTACTGATTATAAAGTGCTAACGAAGAAAGAAGGTACATTTTGGACTTGTAAAACATGTACATGAAAGACCTCTTGAAAAACAAACAAAAATTGAGCAAGGGTTTGACTCCAGACCAGCAGGATAGCAGCACTAATTTACAACAATTTATAGCACTGGTTGAGAAAAAATTTGAAGAAATGGATCAGAAGATCGAGCAGAGAATTATCAAACACATTGGAATTGTGACAGGAGAGATCCCAAAGCAGATATAGAAATCCTGGGCGGAGGCTGAAACAGATTCTCAGGACAAGGCCCATCCTCCTGACTTCAGGAATATAGTGCGGGAAGCTTTTGTAGAACAAAAGAAGGCTGATGGCGATCAAGAGTTGAGAGCAAATAACATTGTGATCTTCAGAGCCAAATAAAGTGATAGAACCAGCCCAGAGCAGCGCACCCAGGATGACACAGCCTTTTTTGATGCGTTTTGTATGGATGTCTTGCAAATTGGACCTTGTCAAACAAAGGAAATAGTTCGTCTTGGGCCAAAAAATGATGACAATCATACGCGTCCTCTGAAAATCACCATGGATAACAAACAGACCAAGGAGAAGTTTATGAGTAGTCTGAGCAAACTCAAAGATGCTGAGGAGGAATATAAATCCATCAGTGTTACCCATGATCACACCAAAGAGGACAGAGAAAAGATCCGAGTCAAGGTTACTGAGGCCAAGGCTAGAACCGGAGAACCTGAAAATCATCAAAATCCCGAGATAAGCTCAGTGTTTCTGAAGAAGAGAGCAGAAGCCAACAGCCGATCTGCCACCAAAACACAAAAACATGTGTACGTAACTGCAAGTAAGGAGGAACAAAGTATTGTCACTGAATTAGTTGAGAGCATTGAATTAAATACTAATAATAACCACAATAACGATATGGACTCAAACACCACACCTGCAACAGACAATCCACCAAGAAACAAACATAGAAACAAGAATTAAAGTAACAAACCCAAGCAGAAAATATTGAACTCTCTTACCTGTTTGTCAACAAATGCAGATTCAACATCACTGAAGCAGAACTGAAACTAGATGGATATAACCTTTGGCATAATCTGGAAGCAATCAAATATTGGAAGGAAGGCAGGAGAACCATTACATACACAGCAACATGCCTGAAAGCCAACCCGGCCACACATATCCAGGATGAAATTGAGGGTTCCAGCTTCAAGGATGCTGTTTTCACCTCTGTGGATCTGGACAAAGGCGATAAACTACTTGTAGGATGCATCTACAGGAGTCCTAACTCACCAGTAGAGACTAACAATGCACTCAACAGCCTCATGCGCAAAGATGGGGACAAGTACTACTCCCATGTTCTCATCACAGGCGACTTTAATTATCCCGGAGTAAACTGGGTCGACTGGACAACCAAGGGCGAGAGTACTGAGGCAGCAGGCTACAAATTGATCGAGGCCTGTAGGGACAGCTACCTTCATCAACATGTCATGAATCCAACACGGGGTAGAATTGGTAACCAACCAAACCTACTGGACTTGGTGCTCACCAATGAAGAAGACATGGTTGCCAGTGTTACGCATGTAGGAGCCCTTGGAGCTAGTGATCATTGCGTACTGTTGCATGATCTCAATTGCTACGTCACACTCACTCCAACAGTTCATACCATGGGAGAACTCCTCTTGACCAAAACACTCTTCGCAGAGTCCGTAATAAGCATCGTGCTTGGCAACGCTTCATGGAAACCAGGCAGGGCGAAGAACACCAAAAATATTGCCGTGAACGCAACTCGGGTCCGACACCTGACAAGGAAGCTGAAAAAAGCTTATGAAAAGTCCATTGCACAGCAGTCTAAAGCAAATCCAAAGAAGTTCTGGAGATACGTGAAATCCAAGACTCAAACAAGATCAGTCATCCCAGATCTTATCTCCCCAGCCACTGGCGAAAAGATATCAGGTGATCTAGAGAGAGCAGAATTACCGTATTGACCCGAATATAAGACGACCCCGATTATAAGACAGCCCCTCTTTTTCAAGACTCATTTTTGGAAAAATACCTTTTTGAAGACCAAATCGTTTTTTTATAAAGAAAATAATTTTATTTGAAAATAATGATAACACACATCACACCAGTGGCGAAGCGTGTCTATCACAACTGGACCTTCTGTAGACCTGGGGTTCCCAAACTTTTCAGCCCGCGACCCCCAAAATAACAGACTGGAGACTGGGCGACCCCCCACTATCACCGTCCGACGGGGTGGGGGGGTGGGGGGGGGGGGGGTAATCGCAATCACGAACATTGTGTGTGGCTTTTTTTCAATGATGATTCTTTTATTTGTCACTCACGTTAAAGCAGTGTCCATGTAGTGAAGTAACAGCCCATCATCTTCGCCTTCGCTATTTTGACGTAAAATCCTACGTCGAAAAAACGTAGCACTATGCTAGATCCACGCCCATTGGCTACAAATCACTATATGATTGGTTGATCAAATTGTGAATCCAAACGTATGCTCTCCTTCAGTCTAAGGGCCAATGTCAGCGGGAATACTTTGGTTGAAGGATATTCTTCCCAGCAACCCAGAAAAATATCTGATTGGTTGCATTGTTTTTCCAACACAAAACCACTCAAATGCGTAGTGCATGGACCGAGAAAGACAAACAAATCAACGTAACACTGTAATATAACAGATTACAACACAGATACCATTCTCATTGATTCATTTTATTTAAATTTTATTAAATTGTATTACATTTTATTTACCGTATTGACCCGAATATAAGACGACCCCGATTATAAGACGACCCCGATTATAAGACGACCCCTCTTTGAAGACCAAATCTTTTTTTTATAAAGAAAATATTTTTTTGGGAAAATAATGATAACACACATCACACATTGTGTTCAAATTTGCCTAACTTGGCAAAGAAAAACAAAACAGGCTAGATAGATTGCAATGAAACAGTAGTACAATAAAACGGTAGTGCAATAAAACAGTAGAGCAATAAAACAGAACATCAGTCTATTGGTCACATCACGTCTTCTCATTCAGATCGTCTTATACATCGCTGGGTTGTTCGCTCTCACTCCCGCTATCGTCATTCACGGTGTCCGCTTCCCCGTCTCCTCCCACATCACGTCATCCTCGCTGTCTCCTCCCACATCACGTCATCCTCGCTGCCATGAACCTTGAATGGTTTGTTAACAACCACATCCAACACCTGCAGCTGGCTTGTCATTCCGCCCGGAATTGCTTTTTGACTGGCGTTTTGAAGTGTCCACGGAAAGCATCCAGAATCAACATGTTCCTCTTCTTTCTGAGTCCCCCACGCCGTCTGCCCCACACCACCTTTAGCCAGTCCACCACAAGCTCCGTCTCCATCCAGCCCTTTGCCTGGGCACTACCATAATCCCCCACGTACGGGGGAAGTTTTGTCCCATCTGCGAGGCGCGTTAACATGACAGTTACTCGGCTCTTCTCGTTTTCAGTAGATCACTGATTTGTCGCCTTTCTTATGCACAGTGACGGATGTTGGCATGTCAAAATACACAGGCGTTTGATCAGCATTGCCCATCTAATCAAGGGGGTATGAGTGCTTCTTCCTTAACTTGATCACATATCGCTGATAAGACAGTAGCTTCTATCTGAAGTCTGAGGGCAGGCGCTGGGCAAGGCTTGTCCTGCGTCGCAATGACAGGTGTTTGATGTCTCTGCTTCGTTTATCACCATTATCTTAAAATTGGCATGGTAACTTCATCTCTCCTGTTTATTAACTTGCCCTACTTTTGAGCCACTTTTTTCAAGTTGGTCGCTGTGTCTCTCCATTTCTATCTCTCCAGGTAACTGTTTTTATGTACTGTATCAGAGGTTCCATCAAGGGTTGGCTTGAAGACTTCCTTAAGGATAGGTCCCAACAGGTAGTTGTGAACGGTGTGAAATCTACTCCAATGGCGGTCACGAGTGGGATCCCCCAAGGCTCTGTATTAGGATCTCTGCTCTTCGTTATTTATATTAACGACCTCACAGAGGCGGTGCGATCCCAAATCGACTTATTCGCAGACGATACCAAGATTTACCAAGGTACTACTTGTAAGGTTTAATGAAAATGACCAGATAAGTCAGATAAGTTCAACTACAGACAGAGAACGGTATCCATTCGGTGTATAATGGTATATATATATATATATTATGGTGTATAAGTGGTTCATAAACCTTTACCTGACGACCCAAAAGCTATGGCAAAGCTCTTGGCTCTCTAGCTAGCGTGCATGAAAACATTCGGTGGAAAAGTGTGTTTGCAATATTGAAAATCGTTTCTGAAAGTGACTTTACTAACTAGCTAGTGTTCTGAAATGCCGTTGCGGCAATTTAAGAACCACATGATAAGGTTAAGTTATATGTGGTTAAACCAAAAAGTGCTGTATGATGTGATAATCTTTACCCCCCCCCCCCTTACTGCAGTGTCAGATTTAGAGGTGAGGAAGTGGTAGTGCAGGCGAGCTGCTACCGTTCTATGCGGAAAAATGACGAGCCTCACACCCTACAGGTTACAATGTTAAGAATGAGTCCGAAATCATGCTCTAGCCCCTACACATCAACATGCTTAACTGGCTTTCCGCAGTCTTTTGTGTATCAATAGGACATCATGTATACATCAATCTCTCTGGTCACTTTTGGATTTACACATCAGATTTACATTTAGGACCCAGACAATACCTGAAACGTGTGTAGTGGAGAGCATGGTTTCAGACCTGCACATGTTCAGGTGCATGTTCAGTATTTTGTTTCTTGTTGCTGTTGCAAATTCTGTTTTTTGTTCCATGTCTGCTGTTGCAGATTCTCTCATTTTTTGTTCTCATTTTTTGTACATGTTCTCCATTTCTAGATTGTGCTGCGTGCAGTTACACCCGTGCAGTTAAATGGATGCTCCTGTACGTGTGCTGCTGGAAAGGTGTTGTGTAATCACGTGGTCGCACTCCTATTCCAGACGCACCATGGGGGTGAAAAGTGTGCAAACACCACTGGCCTGCACCAGTGAGATTCAGTCATGGCACCGACCAAGGACACAGGTATATTTTGTCTGGATCCCTCAGATATAGCTATAAATACTGTATAGACTACTCAAAGATGTTTAAGATTCTAGCATTTAAGACTCGCAAGACCAACACATCACTTAAAGTGTATATATTTGCATGGAGTTTCCCTCTATTTCTCAAAGCAGCAGTTCCCTGAAGAGGATGTACAATATGACTTGCGTGTTGAATTATCCCGATATTCTCTGAAACTTACAACAGCATCTATTTTCTTTTTGTGTCATTCCAGGGGATACGTCCGGAACCCACGGATGAACTTGTGGTCTGGAAGCCTAAGGCTCCTGGACGCAGCAGTGTCAAATCTACGCTGTATCGAGCCTATGCAGGTATGTTTATCATTTTTATTAATTTCATCACTTATTGTGTAGTTGTTGTTTTTTTTAGAACATGGGCATAATATTAAAACCTGCAGATGGTGCTTTTCTGATTTAATTGACTGATGAATGGTTCCTGTTACTTGTGTTTGTAGGACCCCTTCCTGACCCTGCAGCCAACCTACGACACCTTCAACCACAACCTGGAATATGCAAGATCTTGTGTGGCCTGTTAGGCCTATATCACGTTAGATTAGAACGCCGGAAGTACCCGTTAAAAATCGCTGAAGCAGTGTATCCCAAGTTCTGGTTAATGCATTCACCTTGGCATTCACCATGGCGGACAGTTATCGCTGGACAACATCGCTGCATAACCTTCCAAAAGTCAGTCCAGATGATGTGGTTCAACTAGTGAATGAACACTACAGTGAAGAAGTCTAAATCCGAATCATACAATTCCCCAACATTGTGTCTTGTGGCTCTATCTGGATATATCGCCATATAACGAAGGTGATTTTGTGTAGGAGCAGAGGTATGCCTATGTATATAATATAGGCGATTTATTTGATGGATTTTGATTATTTCAATGTACCTTTTCATTTACATGTTAATATGTAGTGTGCAGCTAAAAATTCTAAAGGCATTCTAAAAGGGAATGCCTGTTATTCTTGTGAATATGAGTTGTCTTAAAATAAAAGTGCTTGTGACATACTTTTTTAACATTTCATGATGGCCCATGAATGTCACTGGAGTGGGGAGAAGGAGAGGAGAGGAGGAGAGTGCAGGAGAGAGTAGGAATGGGGAGGAGAGCAGAAGAGGAGAGGAGAAAGGAGGAGAAGAGAGAGAGAGAGAGAGAGAGAGAGAGAGAGAGAGAGAGAGAGAGAGAGAGTTTGAGAGCAAGGTAGAGAGAACAGTTCAGGGTGGGTGGACAGGCCTGTCATCTCCAAGGATGATTTATTAAAGAGAGAAGTGGCAAGGAGCGAGGCGGGCGAGCTCTGATTAACCATTGGAGAGCGAGGACACAATTCACTCTATTAATCATCCTTACAGAGAGAGAGAGAGAGAGAGAGAGAGAATTTTTTTGGTTTTGTATTTGGCATTTGAGTAAGTGTGTGTGCCACACATTGGTGGCCCTCAGGTCCTCTGCTTGCCACAGGAGGAAGGTGACATCATCATCATCATGTCTCTAAGTTCCACCATTGTCACCATCCGGCAGAAATGACATCACAGCCCTCACATCGTCTCCCCGGCGGTTCAACAACTCTTTGGTCCATGATCCCAGACCCCTTTTTCACTTCTGACCCCAAAGATATTTATGTTATATAGTCTGTTGTTGGGCTCAACCAATAGGCTAAGAGCTCTCATTGGCTCTACGGTATATGGTCTATGGTTGAGCTTCACCAATAAGCTAACATATCTCATTGGCTCTATGGTATATGGTCTATGATTGGGCTCCACCAATAGGCTAACAGCTCTAATTGGCACTATGTTATATGGTTTAGGGTTTGGCTTCACCAATAGGCTAAGAGCTCTCATTGGCTCTATGTTATATGGTTTATGGTTTGGCTTCACCAATAGGCTAAGAGCTCTCATGCTATATGATCTATGTTTTATGGTCAATGGTTAGAGGACTGAATGCTGGCTGATCTTATGGTCTAATGTTGGTCTCCATCCAGCTTCAAGGCTAAGGTCAGCTGTCTAATGTGTCGCTAGCTGATGGTTAATGGATGGTTTGCATAGGTGTGGTTTGTCTTCACGCAATAGGCTAAGAGTCTCTGCATTGTACCCGTCCCCCTGCCCCCCGCGCTTTGATTTTATATGGTTTATGGTT
>CM050999.1:1533985-1643147 GCA_027704905.1 Muraenolepis orangiensis
GTAGATGAAGACCAAAATATAAAAAATAGCTTTTAAAGTATACAAGTGAAATGAACGCCTTTATCGTAACCTATTTCTGTGTGTGTGTGTGTGTGTGTGTGTGTGTGTGTGTGTGTGTGTGTGTGTCGCGTGTGTGCATGTGTGTGTGTGCTGTAGAGCCTCAGCGTAAAGCAGGTCACACACCAGGCGAGCCACAAAGCCTGACACTAAGGATTCCTGTTTAATACAATGGATTTAATATAACTTATAGAGTGAGTGCTCTCATTGGCAATGAAATACTAACGTATGGGCGTTCAAGATCAAATAGTGGAACCAGAGGAACATAACCTATTGAAGAGCAAGTAGTGGAACCAGAGGAACATAACCCATTTAAGATCGAATAGTGGAACCAGAGGAACCAATTCATGGATATGTTTATCAAAACCACTTAGGAATAGAAGTCATTGTTGAACAGCAGGCGAATAAATCATACATCATAACTGGAGTCTGATACCTGATTTCCAGCCCTCATTATTAGTATTTAGAGCTCTTTGGCATATTTACCCTTGTTTAAACATTGAAATACATGCCAAAACCCCGCTCTGAGCAAGCTGGCCAGAACATATCTGTGTACCCTGCAACCAACTCATAACCAGTGTTTTGATACGTTAAGAATCTATGTGGATGTGTTTGTTCCTCATAACTTGTGTATTAACACATTTTTAAAAATAGAATGTGTGTCATCTTCTTTATAAAGTCTTGAAAGCCACAGCTAGGAGTTGAGTCGTTCCCCACATATGAAGATTGTCACGACCCAGCCCAGTTCCTCTTCCTAGTTCTCAGTTAGTTTTTGTTTGTTATACAATATTTTTGTATTGGCCATTTGCAACAAGTATAATGGGATGCTTACTCCCCCCCCCGCAGTATGAATTTCTAAAACAATAATATAAAAATACTATACACAATAAAAATGAACTTAAGAAAAACAATAAAGTTACTGATGGATGATATGTACATGTTGAATTGTGCTAAAATATTATAAATAAGTGCCAGTAGTAGCATCATGAATACAGTGCATTACAGTGCAGAAGAGTGCAGTAACTGTAATGAGTCCAGAAAGTCCAGCAAAGTATGATAGTGTAATGTTAATGACAATGGTATGATAGTGGCAGCACTCCTAGCATTTCAATAGGTGCACTGCCTGTGGATAAAAACTATCCTTAAACCTGGTAGTCCTTGTATGGATGCTACGAAAACGGCGACCAGACGGTGGTTGCAGTCCTTAGTGATGGAGATGGCCTTCTTCTGACTTCTGGTCCTAAAGATCTCCTCCTGATGGTCTTTTCTGCTGTCCTCACAACCCTCTGGCTGGCTTTCTTGTTTTGTGCAGTGGTATTGCTGTACCACACAGTGACGCCACTCGTCAGGACGCTCTCTACAGTGCCACAGTAAAAGTTCTCTAGCCACCGTTGTCCTATTCCGCTTTTCCTGAGGCACCACAAGGTATAGAGGCACCGGGGTGCCTTCCTCAGCATGACCTCCTTGTTGCGGGTCCACACCAGATCGTCAGAAATCTGTTGCCCTAGGAAACGGAAGCAGCTGACGACTTCTACCGGTGTCCCGGTGATACTCATTGAGTCTTGTTACTTTGGTATTTTTGAGTAACGGCACAATGGTTGTCTCTTTGAAGCATGGATCATAAACCACTCAGAGCAAGCAGTGGAACCCATTCATGGATATGTGTTTATCAAAACCATTTGAGGAATAGAAGTCATTGTTGAACAGCAGGCAAAGTAATCATAACTTGAGTCGGTTACCTGAAATTAGCCCTGAGTATTAGTAAGAAGAGCTCTTTGGCATATTTACCCTTGTTTAAACATTGAAATACATGCCAATGCCCCACTCTGAGCAAGCTGGCCAGAACATATCTGTGTACCCCTGCAACCAGCTCACAACCAGTGTTGTGATACGTTATGAATATATTTGGATGTGTTTGTTCCCCATAACTTGTGTATTTACACATGTTTAAGAATATGTTAATAATATTGACATCCCAATATTTGTGAACAATACCACAATACCATATTTGGTCAATATCGTGCACTAGGCGTAGGGTGCCTATAGAGTCTACACGTGTGTGTGTGTGTGTGTGTGTGTGTGTTTGTGTGTGTGTGTATTTCTTACGCAGGCAACCACTGAGTTAAACACGCATCAGGTTATGTGTCACGGTTACGGTGGTTGACAGGGGGCGTGGCCAGGCCGCGTGCGCTGGTGGCGCACACACACGCACCTGTCAACTATTACCGTGGCTGATTGCCAATTATCTCACCTGGGGCTATTTATACCGCGGCGTCATTTGGAGACGTCGCTCGTTCGTACTTCGTGTAACCCTTGATGTACGCTACTAGTCCCCAGGTGAAACTCTTCCCTGGTCCTGATCGTCCGGCTGCCTACTACCCGTTCGGTACTACGCACCTCGACCTCCCGGTATTTCGACCCTTCGCCTGTCCCTGATCTTCTACCTGTCTACTACCTGTCGGTACTACGCACCTCGACCTCCCGGTATCCAGACCCTTCGCCTGTCCCTGACCTTCCACCTGTCTACTACCTGTCGGTACTACGAACCTCGACCTCCCGGTATTTCGACCCCTGTCATTGACCATCCCATGTGCATGCTGTTGTACAATAAATCAACTGTTCTCCCCTCTCTGGTCTGTTGTCTGCGTTCGGGGTCCAACCTACACCCTCCATTGTGACATTATGGGCCCAGACAAGAATACAAAGAAAAAGTTCACAAGACAAAAATACGAAGAAGAAGTTTACGCGAGGCAAATAGCAAACGAAAAGTTAACGAAAATGTTAGCTTAGCAAGTCAAGTTTAGCTAGCGACGAGCAACGAGCGGTATGTGGTCTCAGCTTATATTCAACAGAGGTGAAAGAAAGTATGGACTCTGGGAGACAAGGTTTCTGGGGCACCTACACACTTTAAAGCTAAAAGAGACCATTTTAACCGGACCAGCCGATTACAGCGCAGAGGAGTTGGTGGCTAGACGACAAGAGTTTGTCACGTTGGTCATGCACGAACCATCAGAAGACAGCAGAGGAGCCCTGAAAATTCTGAGAGAAAATTATGCAGGGAGAGGAAAGCCCCGCATAATAAGACTAAATGCCGCGCTGACCACGCTTTGTATGGCAAGTAACGAAAGCGTAACTGACTACAGGATAAGAGCGGAGACCATCATTACAGCACTAAGAGATGCGGGTGAAGTAATGAGCGACGGACTGACCGTGGCTATGATTCTAAACAGGCTACCGGACTCCTTTAAGGTGATAGTCATACACCAGAAGGAAGATCAAGTAACGTTCATAGACTTTAAGAGAAGACTGCAAAACTATGAGCAGTCTGAAAAGATGAATACAGCAGAGTCATCAGACAACGTAATGAAAATGTATGCGAGACCAGGCCAGGGACCCGGCAAGACAAATGCTGATGATCTAAAAAGCGAGGACCCCAGTATGGTGTGCTTCAAGTGCGGCACAAAAGGTCACAGGGCAAAAGCATGTTGACGAAACACATGGTGTAAATACTGCAAGAGCAACACACACCAGGACTCTACGTGCAGGCTCTATGTGCAGGCGGAAGGATAAACAGGATGGTGTCCGGAAAAAAGGCATCCATGAGTATGGCAAATTATACTACCTTCATACAGTTGATGAAAATGTGGATAAATGTAATGGTTGCCATGACATGCAAACCTGGCATGACATTTTCAGTCATTTCAATTACGAAAATGTGCAAAAATGAAAAGAAGTTGTAGAAGGAAATAAAAGGCATGGCCATCAGACCAGTCCAGTTATGTGAAACATGTACAGGCAAGTTTACCCAGACCAGAAACAGAGACCCAGATAGGAGAGCAGAGAAGCCCCTACAGCTAGTGTATACTGACCTAGCCGGTCCTATGCAAACCGAGTCCATAGATGGACATAGATATGCACAGTAGTTCACAGATGATTACTCTTGTGCTGTATTCATATATTTCCTTAAATCCACAAGTGACACAATAGAGGCTACACTGTAAACCCGAATAAGTTAGCAGAACTCATTTTTGAGTTTATCAACTCAAAAATCTCAAGTTCTCAGTACTCAAAAGTTTTGAGTTCTCAGAACTCAAAACTTTTGATTAGGTGCTACTTAACTAATTTAAGTTACTATGACTTAAAGTTGTCAGTTTTCAGAACTCAAAACTTTTGATTAGGTGCTACTTAACTAATTTAAGTTACTATGACTTAAAGTTGTCAGTTTTCAGAACTCAAAAGTTTTGATTAGGTGCTACTTGACTAATTTAAGTTACTATGACTTAAAGTTGTCAGTTTTCAGAACTCAAAAGTTTTGATTAGGTGCTACTTAACTAATTTAAGTTACTATGACTTAAAGTTGTCAGTTTTCAGAACTCAAAAGTTTTGATTAGGTGCTACTTGATTATTTTCAGTTACTACGACTTAAAGTTTTCAGTTTTCTATCCGTGGGAATAAGTTAACAGAACTTAAAAAAATAATTATTGAACTTATAAAAAGTTTATGTACACAGTCAAACATAAATACAATAGAATCACTATAATTAAACAACTTTACAACAGTTAAATATGGCAAATTAAATAAAAACAAATAGAAAAATAGAAAAAATGAACAGTGCACATTGTGTAGTAGGCCTATTGATAAATGTGTAGAAAGAAGGATACCTCAGTGAGGTATTATTGAAGGCCTTCTGAATCAAAGTTCTTTGCTTACTTCTTAAGGCATTATTGTGACAAAGGGAAAGAACTTTGATTCACAATAATAATACCTCACCCCACATCCTTTCTACACATTTATCATCAAGTCATTCTTGAGTGTCTGCAACCTGGGCGACAGTTTACCAGCTTCTAGACCAAGTACAATCTTCTGAACGAATTCAAAAGTGTTGGTCAGCGCTTTAGGATAGCTGAGGTGTAGTGCATAAATCAGTCCAAACATGACCAGGAAGGCATCACCAAATCTGGGGAGGCTGATCACGATGTCACTTTCGAGGACGACAGGCTGGTAGTGAACTGGACTTGTGTCATGGTCACTGATGACAGTAAGGAGGGCCACAGCAACATCGTCAAGCTCTGGCTCATCAGGCTCCTGAATGAATGAAAGAGACATACTAATCACAAAGTAATCCATGGTTTCTACTAATATAAGAGTTAAATAGAATAATTTTTTCCACAAAATAGTACTTAATTTATTTTATAACGTTTTTTTTGGTTATTGTTGTTGACAAATCATCTCTCCTTATCATTTAAGTACTGCTGGTGCAGCACAAAGCGAAGTATATGGAGTTATGTTTGTAAGTTTTAAGTAAAAACAGAAGATGCGTGTTCTGGACACAGGAATCAGCCAAGTTACCAGAGAATCTAAGTGGCGGGAGATAGACTGATACTAAGCTCAAGAACACATACAGGAAAATGTTTTACTAAACTTCTTATCGCTTTGAACAAAACACCAAGCCAGTTCATTTGTAGTAGGGTGAAATAAAACAGACCATACCTCTCCAAATCACACAAACTGTATGGATAGACTAAACAAGGGTAAGTCCTAAAACATGTTAGTATTTTGATTAACTGTTCACTTAATATACAGTGGTACTGTTCATTATTTAAGGAGACTCACTGTGCAGGTTCTGAAAAATCCAGAGACTTCCTCGTTGAGATACACAGGAAGTGCATGGAGAACAGTGGTGCGCCTGGTGTGGATGTCATGGATTTCCTATTAAGATAAAAACAGTGTATATACTGAAAAGTTTACTGAACAATGTTGATTTTAAACAGTCCAATCAGAACATATGTCCACAAATAACCTCTACACATCTTTAATGCAATCAGACAAATAGCAAACACAAAGTGGACTAATTGTAAAATGTAAAAGCTCATTTGAATCATTGAAGCTGTCCAATGTTAGAGGTTCAACCTACGACATGTATAATAATCTATTCACCTGTTCATCGTGGATTCGTAAAATGTCTGCCAACGCAACTGCTGTGGTCCCAGTTTTGGTCGCCTTCTGTCGAAATAACGTCATCAGTCTACGAATATGGCGGTCAAGCTCTGCGTAGAAGGTGTTGGGCAGGTTCCGGTTTGTAACCATCTGGAACTCTGCATACACCTACATTTAAAAACAGCATAAGGACAATACATCAACATCAATTAGTCAGTTCAACTTGGAGGATCTCTTAAACTTCTATAACGCAGCAAATAGCCGCCAAATGAGTAAGAACCACAACTTTCACTTTAAACCACACAGAATGTGCAATATGTTAACACAGGAAAAAAATATCCATATTACCACAGACTCTATTTTAAGAGCAGGCCAGGTCCATGAGGTCGTTCACTGGTGGGCAGGAGTTTACTATGGTCTGTCCGCGCAGGGCAAATGTGGTCTGCATCATCTTGGTAATGAGAGGCAGGTTCTTCTCAGTCTTCTTCAGTTCTTCAGCAATTGTCTGCCTCAACTGCTGAATGATGACTGAAATGTACACACGCAATCAGTATAGAGGCATGGAAGAGGGCTGTGCTGCAGTCTGTAGTGTTTAAATAACTGTATTCTGGAAGTGAAAGAAGGAGCGCACAACTTACACTGCCAGACCATATCGGAACAAGCCACCTGAAAGGAAAAAAAAATGACAAAGTTTAGACCTCCATCAACAACATTCAAACCAGAATTACTTACAACTCAATATAACAAAAAGTTCATTACTATTAGCTTACAAAAACATGACCATGGAATACAGAATACACAATACTGCTGTGCGGTCGGAAACCCAGGCTGTAAAAGCCAGCTGGCTAGCTAATGACCGGCTAGCCGTAAGTTATCTCTTACACGTGTTCTAACCACCATGAATGGAAGGAAACCACGTGCTCGAAATTTTAACACCGTTTTGGGCTTCGGTTTGGTTTAGATAGTAAAAGTTAGTAACCAGAGTTAGCTCTTAAAAACAAGATTCATTTTCCCATAACCTGAATACATTTACATTACATTTAGGGCATTTGTCAGACGCTTTTATCCAAAGCGACTTACAAAGAGTACAATTGTTGAAGACAGCAATATATCTCCGTGGTGCATAAAGATAAGAAAAAGAGTAGGTTTCAAGCATTCCTGCTTCCTGCTGAATAGTGCAACGTTACATGAGCCTCACACATGTGCTCTGCACTACACCAACATGCGAGACTAGCGAGAACAATTGAGCGAAATTATATTTTTAAGTCAGGTAGATTAAATGAGCAGAAATAACTAACTATAATTGGTATAATGTATGTGATGTATCTATTAATTAATACTTTAAGTAACTTACCATGCACTTTGGACAAGATCTTGGAGTTCTTCAACACGGTTGGGGGGAGGAGAGCAAATGATCGCGGTGGAGTGGTGGAGGGGGGTGGAGTGGGGGAGGGGGGTGGAGTGGGGGAGGGGGGTGGAGCGAATCAAATGGGGGTGGGGGGTGGGTTGAAACCGCCCGTCAAGGGGAGAGGGGGGAGGGGCGTGTTGCTGAAACAGTTCATGGAGGGGGGAGGGGGGTGTTGCTGAAACATCGTCTGACCCTCAAGGGGGGCGACTAGACCAATGTGTGCGTTCATGCAGCGTTTCCGCTGGTAAGGTTTCCACGGCTAAAACCGTGCCGCCACACCATACATTTGATAATAAAGAATAGGGCTGTCAAGGTTAATGCGTTACTAACGCGTTGCCGTTAACGCCCCCCCGTTCGGACCTGAAGTCCCGCCGCCACCCTCCCCCCCACCCCCACCGCTGGCCATCGCGACCTGAATCCCCCCCCGTCTGACACCCATGAGATCAATTCCACAGGAATCACTGCTTCCATGAGTATATACCACACACCCAACCCCAGATAAATGCCAGAAGAACACATGCCTATGTGGATTAAAGACCAAAGATCGTACCTCTTGTCTTGTGTTCTGACCGACACGAGTGCGAGTGCGCGCTATGTACAGTCATCATACACAGTCCTTTAAAGTCCTCCCCAATACCCACTATAATGTTACTGACATCAGACACATGCAGTAATGTAGAAACAATTGAAATCAGTGGAATTTATCATTTTGAATATGTAATTACTTAATTATTTAAATTATTTTATTTTATTTTTTTATTATTATATATTATTATATTATTATAATTATGATTTAATTCTCGTGCTTAAGTTATGCTTTTAAGTTATGCTTACTTAATACACAAATAGTTCAAGTCAATCAAGTTAATCAATCAAGTTAAGTTGCAGTTACTCAAAAAAGGACGACAAGTCACACGAACTCAACATTTTTGAGTTCGTAGAACTTTTTTGAAACATTGAGTACACACTACTTAATCTATTTGATTACTTTGAACATTCGGGTTTACAGTGTACTGAAAAGTTCCTAGCAAACATAGCTCCATATGGAGAAGTAAAATGTATCCGTTCAGATAATGTAAAAGAGTTTACAAGCAGGGGTTTTCAGGCACTGTTAAACAAGGATTAGACACGAAACATTGGCGCCTTATTCGCCTTACCAAAATGGCATGGCAGAAAGAGGCTGGCGAAAACTTTTTCAAATGGGCAGGTGCATACTGTTAGAATGCCAGTTACCTAATAGGCTGTGAAATCATGCAGTCCAGACAGCAGCCCATGTAAGGAATAGGTGCTACAGCAGATGCACAAAACAGACACCATACCAAATGTTAACTGACAGGAAGCCAAATGTGTCTAAAAAGTTTGGATCTGAGTTGTCACGGTTACGGTGGGTGACAGGGGGCGTGGCCAAGGCGCACCCACGCACCTGTCGGCAATTGCTGATTATGATAATCACCGCACCTGGGTGTATATATACCCTGGCGTCCTTTTACCCCTTTGCTAGATCGTACGTCGTTCTCCCTCGATGACACCGTACCAGCCCTCCGGTAATTATACTTGCCTGTCTACTACCTGTCGCTACTTCGACCTCCTGGTATCCAGACCCCTCGCCCGTCCCGGACCACTCGCCTGTCTACTACCTGTCGGTACTCCGCTGATCTACCTCCCGGTATCCAGACCCCTCGCCCGTCCCGGACCACTCGCCTGTCTACTACCTGTCGGTACTCCGCTGATCTACCTCCCGGTATCCAGACCCCTCGCCCGTCCCGGACCACTCGCCTGTCTACTACCTGTCGGTACTTCGACCTCCTGGTATCCAGACCCCTCGCCCGTCCCGGACCACTCGCCTGTCTACTACCTGTCGCTACTTCGACCTCCTGGTATCCAGACCCCTCGCCCGTCCCGGACCACTCGCCTGTCTACTACCTGTCGGTACTCCGCTGATCAACCTCCCGGTATCCAGACCCCTCGCCCGTCCCGGACCACTCGCCTGTCTACTACCTGTCGGTACTCCGCTGATCGACCTCCCGGTATCCAGACCCCTCGCCCGTCCCGGACCACTCGCCTGTCTACTACCTGTCGGTACTCCGCTGATCGACCTCCCGGTATCCAGACCCCTCGCCCGTCCCGGACCACTCGCCTGTCTACTACCTGTCGGTACTCCGCTGATCGACCTCCCGGTATCCAGACCCCTCGCCCGTCCCGGACCACTCGCCTGTCTACTACCTGTCGGTACTCCGCTGATCGACCTCCCGGTATCCAGACCGGTCTGTCCCTGACCGTTCTACTATGGTGCTTATGCAATAAAGCCTCACATTACCGCTTCACTGTGTCTTTGGTCTGCGTTCTGGGTCCTACCAACACTACACCCTGACATGAGTGCTTCACATACAGACAAGAGGGGAAGATTGACTCTAGGTGTGACCAAGGTGTTTTCGTAGGCTATGACAAAAACAGCCCAGCATACTTAGTGTACTACCCAAACGAAGCGAGGGTTATGAAACACAGGTTGGTAAAATGTATGACCAACACAGCTAAGTCACAAAAAACACAAACACAAGAAGAGAAGAGAATACTGCCAAAGCGTAGAAAATGTACAGGAGCAAAGCGTACAGGGTCAAGGTGTTCAAGTGTTTCTGAGACCATAGCTGAACAGACTGACCAAATACAGCCGGGTATGTCCTACAGTGAAACGGGGACTAAAAGGAACCCACCTAGAAGCAAGAAAGAAAAAAAAAGCCTTGAAGATTTCAAAAGAATCTACACTAAGGATAAACTGCAAACATGCGTACACTTTTGTTACAGAGCCGTATGTGATATCCCTCAAACCTACCAGGATGCTATGACGTCAGTCAAGTCAAGGCTGTGGAAAAATGCCATGGATGAGGAAATACAGTCATTAGAGGAAAACAAGACATTTACCCTCAACTTGCCACACGTAATAAGGCCAGTGGGGGGTAGATGGGTCTATGCTGTAAAAAATGACAATGACATATCAGACAGATTCAAGCCAAGATTTGTGGCAAAAGACTACAGTCAGAAAAAGGGGACTGACTATGAGGAGACATTCTCACCCTCAGCCATTATGACAAGCGTGAGAGTGGTCATGCAAAAAGCGGCACAAGAGAATCGAATTATACACCAAATGGACGTCAAGACAGCTTATCTGCATGCACCGATAGACTGTGAAATATATGTAGAGCAACCAGAAGGTTATGAGAAGAAGACAAATACAGGTGAAAATCAAGTTTGTAATCTACATAAATTATTGTGTGGTTTGAAGCAGTCAGGCAGGATTTGGAACACAATGTTACATACATGCTGAAGAGGATTTTGTGCAAAATCCTGCTGACCACTGTGTGTATTCAAAAGAGGAACATAGTGAAAAGGTCATCATAATCATATCGGTTGACAATCAATGATAATTGTAGCCAGTAATGAGGAAGTACTGAAAGATGTCAAAAATGCTTACTGCTAAGTTTAAAAAGAAAGACTCAGGCAAACTTCCTGGGTATTGACTTTGATCAGACAGAAGGTTGTATAAAAATGACACAGGGAAGGTATGTAAACTAAATACTACAGAGGTTTGACATGCAAGACTGCAAACCAAGAGAAACCCCCTGTGAGCAAAAGCTACAGTTCACTGAAAATGCTGTAAAAATGAAAGAACTCAAAATGTACAGGGAGGCAGTAGGGAGCTTGATCTATTTATCCACTTGCACTAGACCTGATTTGGGCTTGGTCGTGAGTTGGCTGTCTCAATACTTCGCTGAGCCAACAGAGGAACATTTTTTTGAGCTCACAGTAAAACATGTACTCAGATACCTAAAAGGGACAACAGAAAAATAGTTATGCTGCAGGAGAAGTGACAAAGAAAAGCTAGGCCTACGCGTATACACAGATGCTGATTGGGCAGCTGACGTGACAGACAGGCGCAGCACAACAGGGTACTGTCAGTCTAAGTGAGAGCAGTTATTTGATCTTGTGGAAGTCAAGAAAACAGCCAACAGTGGCTCTTTCCACATGTGAAGCAGAATACATGTCTCTGGCTTCAGCCATGCAAGAATGCATCTACTTAGAACAATTACTCGAAGGTATTGACAAATATCAATATGCACAGACAAAAGTATATAATCAGGGTACCATAGCTCTAGCCAAGAACCCAGTGAGCAGGCAGAGATGCAAGCACATTGACATAAGGTATCATTTCATAAGTGAAATTGTGAATGGAGGAAAAGGGATGTTGGAGTATTGTCCTACTTAGCAAATGATTGCAGATATGTTAACAAAACCTGTAACCAAGTTCATGTTACAGAAATGTGCCATAGATATGTTTGGTACTTAAAGGGTATAGGCATAAGGGAATTTTTTTTATTGTTTTGTTGTTTTTGATGTGGAGAACACAGTAGACTAAGATTGAGTGGGGGTGTAGAGTATTTACATTTATGTTGTACCAGTTACGTCCGTACTGTCACAGTTTTGCATTCCTGTTTCCTCGCTTCCACAGCACTTGCCCGGATAGCCACGCCCCCTGGTCACATTCCACATTCCTGTCTCCTCGCTCCCACTGCACACTACCGGATAGCCACCCGCAGCTGCAGCGCATCACAATTAACCATGCTATTTACGCCTACCCCACACACTCACACTTGTTATCGAGATTATCACACATACACACTCTGATTCTCGAAAAGCCTCACGTCACGTATCACGTCTTATGTTATGTTTTTGGATCTACCGTGTTTTTGACCATTGCTTGTGTAGCAGGAACACTGGGTTCAGGTAACTGTCCCACACTCATCTCTAGGCCCTGAACTCACCATCACCTAAAGTAGGTCAACTCCTCCCCCAGAGCCAACCCCCAAGTAACTCAGGGGTATTTAAGGCACCTGTGGCATCATGGCAGCCATTGGTTTGTTTGTTGCCTGACTGTGGCCTCGGGGGTGGCTCAACTTTTTGGGGGCGTGGCCTTGGGGTAGCTGCACTGTGTGTCTTAGTAATGGCTGTGTTAGTGAAAAATGGGTTCCTGTCGCTCACCTCCACCACGATATCTGGCCTTCCTCTCGGGACATGTGCTTTTCTGGAAGCGCTCTTTCTTCTGCTGAACAGAACATAAAGATAAAGAAGCAGCAGAATAAATAAATGTCAAACACAAGAGAGGGAAAGAGCGAGAGAGAGAGAGAGAGAGAGAGAGCGAGAGAGAATATGAATATCTCACCTCATCCAAAGGAAGAGCAGGAGGAGTATGGTGACCAGTTAGACAGCAACCGTTCTTACTAAATTTGTTGATGATGATGATGATAATGATGATGATGATGTCTCTGGAAAGCAGTGATTCAACATTTCATTCATGTGAACTTACCATTAGAAGGATACAAAAATATTAGGACCAGAAGTAATGCAGTATTATAACCAAGAACTCCATATTTATAGGACAATGAAATGTAACACATCTCCAATTGAAGAATACATATTATAAATGTGATGTTTAACCAGGGTGCTCACACAGCACCAAAGTTAATACTTTTATTAAGTGTCAACACTGGATTTCAGCCAGGATTTAGTTGATTCAAGAGTTTGGTTGCTCCTTTAAACAGTGAGCTCTCTTAAAGGAATAATTACCCGTCACATTAACGAACAACAAGGTGGAATTGTGACGTCCGATTGCATTATGAGCTTGGCAGTAATAATGTCCTCCAAGCTCAGGGGTGACATGAGTGATGGTGTAGTTCTGTCCTGATTCCGTCACTGAGTCTTCATGTTCCTTGAACCAGGTGTAGTCAAAAACCTTCGATGGGCAGGGCACGTGCAGAGAATGCCTTCTGAAAGACTACCAAAACAGATCCTCTACCCCAACTCCCTGATGGGACGAGAAAACAAGGCCACCCTTGCCTTCGATACAAGGACACCATGAAGCGAAACCTAAACCAGAGGTTGATTAACACGTGGTAATCCTTGGCAAACCAAAGAGACGTTTGGAAAGCGGCTGTACAATCATTTGAAAGCAGTCTTTGTCGCTACACGACCGACAGCATGATGAAGGGACCAAAGGGTGAATGCCAAAGCTTTCCTTGAGGTGGAAGCTCAAGAGGTATAGGCTATGACCATCCAAGATACAAGATACAAGATACAAGATGTTTGATTGCCGATTTGTACAAGTAGTACAATGGAATAATATGTAAAGACAGTCTACTAGGTATAAAAACAGGTATAAAATAACGTATAGAGTATGTATGAGATATGTGCAGAATTATAGGTATATGTATATATACAGGTAAGTAAACACATCCATGTAAAATGAATGAAGATATTTACATCCATCCATCCATCGTCTCCCGCTTATCAGTGGTCGGGTCACGGAGGTAGCAGCTTCAGCCTGGCACTCCAAACTTCCCTCTCCCTGGCAACATCGACTAGCTCTGACTGGGGGATCCCGAGGCTTTCCCAAGCCAGTGTGGAGATGTAATCACCCCACCTGTACCTTGGTCTGCCCTTTGGTCTCTTCCCAGTTGGATGTGCCTGGAAATCCTCCCTAGTGAGGCGAAGGAAGCATCCTTACTAGATGCCCGAACCACCTCAACTGGCTTCTTTCTATGCGAAGGAGTAGCGGCTCTACTCCGAGTCTCTCACGAGTGACTGAGCTTCTCACCCTATCCCTCAGGGAGATACCAGCCACCCTCCTGAGGGAACTCATTTTGGCCGCTTGAATTCATGATCTCGTCCTTTTAGTCACTACCCATTGTTCATGACCATAGGTGAGGGTAGGAACGAAGACTGATCGGTAGATCGAGAGCTTTGCCTTCTGGCTCAGCTCTCTTTTGGTTTACGGTGCGCCAAGTGCACCCATACCGCTCCCGCTGCACCTATTCTCCGTCAATGTCACGCTCCATCCTCCCTCACTCGAGAACAAGAACCCGAGATACTTGAACTCATTCACTTGGGCTAAGGATAAGGGATACGGTATTTACATTCATTCATATTTACAACAGTCGGAGTTTAGTCATTTCAGGTTCAGTACGTTCAGAAATATAAATGTGTGTGTGTGTGCGTGTGTGCGTGCTGGAGAGCCTCAGTGTAAAGCAGGTCGCTCACCAGACGAGCCACAAAGCCTGACACTAAGGATTCCAGTTTAATACAATGGATTTAATATAACTTATAGAGTGAGTGCTCTCATTGGTAATGAAACAAAAACGTATGGGCATTCAAGATCAAATAGTGGAACCAGAGGAACATAACCCATTGAAGAGCAAGTAGTGGAACCAGAGGAACATAACCCATTGAAGAGCAAATAGTGGATCCAGAAGAACATAACCCATTCAAGAGCAAGTAGTGGAACCCATTTAACATTGAATAGTGGATCCAGAGAAACCAATTCATGGATATGTTTATCAAAACCACTTGAGGAATAGAAGTCATTGTTGAACAGCAGGCAAAGAAATCATACATCATAACTGGAGTCTGTTACCTGATTTCCAGCCCTCATTATTAGTATTTAGAGCTCTTTGGCATATTTACCCTAGTTTAAACATTGAAATACATGCCAAAACCCCGCTCTGAGCAAGCTGGCCAGAACACATCTGTGTACCCCTGCAACCAACTCATAACCAGTGTTTTGATACGTTAAGATTTGGATGTGTTTGTTCCTCATAACTTGTGTATTTACACACAGGAATATGGTAATAATATCGACATCCCAATATTTTTGAACAATACCGCAATATCATATATGGTCAATATCGTGCACTATGCCTACACTGTAAACCCGAATGTTCAAAGTAATCAAATAGATTAAGTAGTGTGTACTCAAAGTTTCAAAAAAGTTCTACGAACTCAAAAATGTTGAGTTCGTGTGACTTGTCGTCCTTTTTTGAGTAACTGCAACTTAACTTGATTGATTAACTTGATTGACTTGAACTATTTGTGTATTAAGTAAGCATAACTTAAAAGCATAACTTAAGCACGATAATTAAATCATAATTATGATAATATAATAATATATAATAATAATAAAATAAAATAAAATAATTTAAATAATTAAGTAATTACATATTCAAAATGATAAATTCCACTGATTTCTATTGTTTCAACATTCATGTGTCTGATGTCAGTAACATTATAGTGGGTATTGGGGAGGACTTTAAAGGACTGTATATGATGACTCTGTATATCGCGCGCACTCGCACTCGTGTCGGTCAGAACACAAGACAAGAGGTACGATCTTTGGTCTTTAATCCACAGGCATGGGTTCTTCTGGCATTTATCTGGGGTTGGGTGTGTGGTATATACTCATGGAAGCAGTGATTCCTGTGGAATTGATCTCATGGGTGTCAGACGGGGGGGGGGATTCAGGTCGCGATGGCCAGCGGTGGGGGTGGGGGGGGAGGGTGGCGGCGGGACTTCAGGTCCGAACGGGGGGGGGCGTTAACGGCGACGCGTTAGTAACGCATTAACCTTGACAGCCCTATTCTTTATTATCAAATGTATGGTGTGGCGGCAAGGTTTTAGCCGTGGAAACCTTACCAGCGGAAACGCTGCATGAACGCACACATTGGTCTAGTCGCCACCCTTGAGGGTCAGACGATGTTTCAGCAACACGCCCCTCCCCCCTCCATGAACTGTTTCAGCAACACGCCCCTCCCCCCTCCATGAACTGTTTCAGCAACACGCCCCTCCCCCCTCTCCCCTTGACGGGCGGTTTCAACCCACCCCCCACCCCCATTTGATTCGCTCCACCCCCCTCCCCCACTCCACACCACTCCACCGCGATCATTTGCTCTCCTCCCCCCAACCGCGTTGAAGAACTCCAAGATCTTGTCCAAAGTGCATGGTAAGTTACTTAAAGTATTAATTAATTAATAGATACATCACATACATTATACCAATTATAGTTAGTTATTTCTGCTCATTTAATCTACCTGATTTAAAAATATAATTTCGCTCAATTGTTCTCGCTAGTTCGCATGTTGGTGTAGTGCAGAGCACATGAGGCTCATATAACGTTGCACTATTTAGCAGGAATGCTTGAAACCTACTCTTTTTCTTATCTTTATGCACCACGGAGATATATTGCTGTCTTCAACAATTGTACTCTTTGTAAGTCGCTTTGGATAAAAGCGTCTGACAAATGCCCTAAATGTAATGTAAATGTATTCAGGTTATGGGAAAATGAATCTTGTTTTTAAGAGCTAACTCTGGTTACTAACTTTTACTATCTAAACCAAACCGAAGCCCAAAACGGTGTTAAAATTTCGAGCACGTGGTTTCCTTCCATTCATGGTGGTTAGAACACGTGTAAGGGATAACTTATGGCTAGCTGGTCATTAGCTAGCCAGCTGGCTTTTACAGCCTAGGTTTCCGACCGCACAGCAGTGTTGTGTATTCTGTATTCCATGGTCATGTTTTTGTAAGCTAATAGTAATGAACTTTTTGTTATATTGAGTTGTAAGTAATTCTGGTTTGAATGTTGTTGATGGAGGTCTAAACTTTGTCATTTTTTTTCCTTTCAGGTGGCTTGTTCCGATATGGTCTGGCAGTGTAAGTTGTGCGCTCCTTCTTTCACTTCCAGAATACAGTTATTGAAACACTACAGACTGCAGCACAGCCCTCTTCCATGCCTCTATACTGATTGCGTGTGTACATTTCAGTCATCATTCAGCAGTTGAGGCAGACAATTGCTGAAGAACTGAAGAAGACTGAGAAGAACCTGCCTCTCATTACCAAGATGATGCAGACCACATTTGCCCTGCGCGGACAGACCATAGTAAACTCCTGCCCACCAGTGAACGAGCTCATGGACCTGGCCTGCTCTTAAAATAGAGTGTGGTAATATGGATATTTTTTTCCTGTGTTAACATATTGCACATTCTGTGTGGTTTAAAGTGAAAGTTGTGGTTCTTACTCATTTGGCGGCTATTTGCTGCGTTATAGAAGTTTAAGAGATCCTCCAAGTTGAACTGACTAATTGATGTTGTTGTATTGTCCTGATGCTGTTTTTAAATGTAGGTGTATGCAGAGTTCCAGATGGTTACAAACCGGAACCTGCCCAACACCTTCTACGCAGAGCTTGACCGCCATATTCGTAGACTGATGACGTTATTTCGACAGAAGGCGACTAAAACTGGGACCACAGCTGTTGCGTTGGCAGACATTTTACGAATCCACGATGAACAGGTGAATAGATTATTATACATGTCGTAGGTTGAACCTCTAACATTGGACAGCTTCAATGATTCAAATGAGCTTTTACATTTTACAATTAGTCCACTTTGTGTTTGCTATTTGTCTGATTGCATTAAAGATGTGTAGAGGTTATTTGTGGACATATGTTCTGATTGGACTGTTTAAAATCAACATTGTTCAGTAAACTTTTCAGTATATACACTTCTGTTTTTTATCTTAATAGGAAATCCATGACATCCACACCAGGCGCACCACTGTTCTCCATGCACTTCCTGTGTATCTGAACGAGGAAGTCTCTGGATTTTTCAGAACCTGCACAGTGAGTCTCCTTAAATAATGAACAGTACCACTGTATATTAAGTGAACAGTTAATCAAAATACTAACATGTTTTAGGACTTACCCTTGTTTAGTCTATCCATACAGTTTGTGTGATTTGGAGAGGTATGGTCTGTTTTATTTCACCCTACTACAAATGAACTGGCTTGGTGTTTTGTTCAAAGCGACAAGAAGTTTAGTAAAACATTTTCCTGTATGTGTTCTTGAGCTTAGTATCAGTCTATCTCCCGCCACTTAGATTCTCTGGTAACTTGGCTGATTCCTGTGTCCAGAACACGCATCTTCTGTTTTTACTTACAACTTACAAACATAACTCCATATACTTAGCTTTGTGCTGCACCAGCAGTACTTAAATGATAAGGAGAGATGATTTGTCAACAACAATAACCAAAAAAAACGTTATAAAATAAATTAAGTACTATTTTGTGGAAAAAATAATTCTATTTAACTCTTATATTAGTAGAAACCATGGATTAGTTTGTGATTAGTATGTCTCTTTCATTCATTCAGGAGCCTGATGAGCCAGAGCTTGACGATGTTGCTGTGGCCCTCCTTACTGTCATCAGTGACCATGACACAAGTCCAGTTCACTACCAGCCTGTGAAAATCTCTGTCGTCCTCGAAAGTGACATCGTGATCAGCCTCCCCAGATTTGGTGATGCCTTCCTGGTCATGTTTGGACTGATTTATGCACTACACCTCAGCTATCCTAAAGCGCTGACCAACACTTTTGAATTCGTTCAGAAGATTGTACTTGGTCTAGAAGCTGGTAAACTGTCGCCCAGGTTGCAGACACTCAAGAATGACTTGATGATAAATGTGTAGAAAGGATGTGGGGTGAGGTATTATTATTGTGAATCAAAGTTCTTTCCCTTTGTCACAATAATGCCTTAAGAAGTAAGCAAAGAACTTTGATTCAGAAGGCCTTCAATAATACCTCACTGAGGTATCCTTCTTTCTATACATTTATCAATAGGCCTACTACACAGTGTGCACTGTTCATTTTTTCTATTTTTCTATTTGTTTTTATTTTCTATTTGCCATATTTAACTGTTGTAAAGTTGTTTAATTATAGTGATTCTATTGTATTTATGTTTGACTTGTGTACATAAAACTATTTTTTATTAAGTTCAAATAATGTGGTTGTGTACTTATTTTTTTAAGTTCTGTTAACTTATTCCCACGGATAGAAAACTGAAAACTTTAAGTCGTAGTAACTGAATATAATCAAGTAGCACCCAATCAAAACTTTTGAGTTCTGAAAACTGACAACTTTAAGTCATAGTAACTTAAATTAGTTAAGTAGCACCTAATCAAAACTTTTGAGTTCTGAAAACTGACAACTTTAAGTCATAGTAACTTAAATTAGTTAAGTAGCACCTAATCAAAAGTTTTGAGTTCTGAGAACTCAAAACATTTGAGTTCTGTGAACTCAAAACTTTTGAGTTCTCAGAACTCAAAACTTTTGAGTTCTCAGAACTCAAAACTTGAGTTCTCAGAACTCAAAACTTTTGAGTACTGAGAACTTGAGTTTTTTGAGTTGATAAACTCAAAAATTTTGAGGCAAGTCATTGCCTCAAAATTTTTGAGTTCTGCTAACTTATTCGGTTTTACAGTGTAGGGTGTCTCGGGTGTACACGTGTGTTTGTGTGTGTGTGTGTGTGTCATCTTTTTGATAACGTCTTGAAAGCCACAGCTAGGAGATCAGTCGTTCCTCTTAGATGAAGATTGTCACGGCCTTTCCTAGTTCTAAACGGTGTGTTTTTGTTTGTGTGCTTGGCTGTCTGTGTGTTAGTGGGTGTGCCTGCACTTCCTGTTTACCCACATGTGTTTCCTGTGTGCCTGATTTATTGTCGTACACCTGAATCCAGTAAGCCTCATCTCTGCTGGCAGTTAAGATCTCCATGCCAGAGTCTCCTTGCCAGATTGTCTCACCATAAAGCTTTGCCTGAAGAGGTTTCATTCTAAGGACATCCCTCTGTGTTCCGTGTCTGCAATTGGATGTGGTCTCTGCTTGTAAGCCTCTAACACAGAAAACAAGCGCTCCTCTTCTTAAAACCAGCACATAGATATAGAATATTGATATAGAATATCGATTTTTCACAGATGAATAAGGCTCGAGTTAAATCTAATTAAAATAACATTAATCATGTTTGCAGTAATTACACATTCTACAGAAATGATCTAATTATTTTTTACATGGAACCATCACAGTGGTTGAAAAGTTTCCTGTGGACGAAAAAAAAAAATAATATATATACACAATATATACATTAGTTTGATTACGCATCAAAAAGCGTGAAAGCGATTATCTACCTCCCCCTAGTTGTAAAAGTTGTTCATTAATGACATACATTGTGATTGTATTCGTAATGTTTATTATTAAACATTGACTAAAATACAATAACCCTCAATAGAGAACAAAAAAAACAGGATACTGAGGATTTCTGTCCTGGTAAAAAAACTAGAGACATCAAAATACAACAACAAATCGTGAGGATTGAATCCTCTTTATTGGTCACATACATGAAGCCATACAGTGAAATGTGTTTCTGCATTTAACCCATCCTAGTATTAGAAGCAGTGGGCAGCTATTCATACAGCGCCCGGGGAGCAGTTAGGGTTAGGGTCTTCCTCAAGGACACCTCGACAGTTTTTGCTAGGAGGAGCCGGGGATCGAACCAGCAACCTTCCGGTTGTGAGGCAACCGCTCTCCCTCCTGAGCTAGACTGCCGCCCAAATACACATTTGTCCTCACACGATTCAGATTCTAACACATAAAGAAATCATAAACTGAGGAAAAGAGAGGGCTTGGATCACTGCTGTACATTTATATCACTTTCACCAAGAGTGACAACACAGTGAAAAGAGTCGAGAATTGTTAACAACTCAATGGAAATCCATTGTAAATGTTACCTGGTGGGGAGCATTCAGAACTAATATAAATGGATTGAGTTGTCATGGTTAACAAATAACTATCCGATATGGCCGCTAGGTGAATAATGTATCTTAACAGTAACCTTTATATAAAATATAAATATAAACTACACAATATTTAGTAAATTAACACACGTAGGCTACCATGTCCTGCCCTAATATATAGCCTAATACGTTCGACTGGATACGTCACGCTTCAACATTAAACTCACTGTGTAGGCCGCTGTGTACCCTGCTCGCTCTGGACAGGAAAAAGCAGGTTCAAAACTCAGCCGTGACCAGCCGAGCTCCGCTGTGGAAATCTCTGAGATTTGGGCCGTGTATTAGATTATTATTTCATGTATCCCTAAATTGAAGCAACACTCTTAGCTCGTAGCCCGACCGGTCCGAAACAGATCCAGCCTGTCTGGCGGGGGGGAAATAAAAATCCAATCAAAACAACAACAACTGACACGTTCAAGTTTCTTTCAGTTCCCACGGACACCTGGTGAGGATTCAAACTTTAGTTTTAAACACTTTTGTTCCACCTCCATTTGCCAGGAGAAGGTCTTTGATGTCTCTTCATAAACATTGATAGTGATATAATGTTCATTGGTCTAATGGTCATCTATTCTGTTCTATTCATCTAGTCATTTAGCAGGGGCTTTTATTCAGAGTGACTTAGTGGGTTCAGATCCATAACGTTAAAGGGGCCGTCACACCATAACGTTCTGGTCAGCGTTTGAGGAAACGTTGGTAATCGTCCGTGGTCGCTGGCATAGCGCCAGAAGAGCGTTGCGTAAACGCTGGTGAACGCTGGTAATCGTCGGTGATCGTCGGTGATCGGCGGAGAACGCTGGTCCGAAAATAAAGTTTTGAAAATGCACAAAAGTTATCATGGAGACCAGCGTTCTTCTTTGTACTAAAGTTCGCCGAACGTTGCACGCGTTCGCCGAACGTTGCACGCGTTCGGCAATTGTTAGTCAGTCGTTACCCTACCGTTACTTGGTTGTTATTAATCGTTCACAATCTTTGCTTTGCAGTGAACGACTCACTGGTACACATCCGACATTGTGTGCCTCTGTCAGGATGAGAGATGGAGTGTGTGGGGGTCAGGACCAGTGCTTTTAGTCATACACACATCCGACATTGTGTGCCTATTTTCAGATTGGAGATGGAGTGTGTGTGTGTGGGTCAGGACCAGTGCTCATAGTCATACACACATCCGACATTGTGTGCCTATTTTCGGATTGGAGATGGAGTATAGACGACATGGAGATGGAGATGGAGATGGAGTTTAGCAGTAGCAGTCGCCCCCCTCACACGCTTTTTTCCTCTTGGCAGCATGATGTGCACTGTTCAATATCCAGAAGAACAACTGAATCCACTGTGATTTGCCGTTCCCGTTTGAACATGCAACCCACATGCCAGCAACACGCTAGTCTGTCGTTACTCACACGTTAGTCACACGCTCAACACGCTCGTCTAACGTTGACTAATCGTAAGTCGCGCTCCAGTGACACGTCAGCACAGGCTAATAGTTTTCAGGGGTGTCTTACTTGGTCGCTGGTACACACTCCTCATGCGTTAGTCACACGTTAGTCACACACCAGATGTGTCCACCTCACCCTAGAACGCTCGAAAATTGAACGATTAAACATTCATAGAACTTTCATAGAACGCTAACCAGAACGTTATGGTGTGACGGAGCCTTAAGGAGCTGGTAGGGGTCAGGGGTCATTAAGGAGCAGGTATGGGTCAGGGGTCGTTAAGGAGCAGGTAGGGGTTAGGGGTCATTAAGGAGCAGGTAGGGGTTGGAGGTCATTAAGGAGCAGGTAGCGGTTAGGGGTCATTAAGGAGCAGGTATGGGTCAGGGGTCATTAAGGAGCAGGTAGGGGTTGGAGGTCAATAAGGAGCAGTTAGGGGTTAGGGGTCATTAAGGAGCAGGTAGGGGTTGGAGGTCATTAAGGAGCAGGTAAGGGTTAGGGGTCATTAAGGAACAGGAAGGGTTTAGCATCTTAGCTCAGGCTGTGAACATGGGGGATCACACACACACACACACACACACACACACACACAACCCTTCCTCCTGCATAGCCCTCTGGACGGTCTCCAGCTCCCCGACCAGCGCCCCATCCAGCAGCAGGACCAGGGGGTTGAGGCGAGCATGCCGCCCCACAGACTTCTGCTGCTTCTTAGTGCGTCACAGGATGGAATGGTAGCTCTGCAGGGACAAAATACCTCATGTCTTCACTCAAACATACCTGATAACCAGGGGTCAGAGGAGGATGAACACACGGTTTGCCTCTCTGCAATAAACATGCATGCCGGCACGGCAATGACACATTTACAAATGTAGAAAGAAAATTGCCGGCACTAGAAGGTTATGTATATACATGCATATGTCGCCACAAAGAGAGATGTATGATACACACTCCTAGGTCAACACACAGTTGAGTTTCTCACAGTGTAAGGGTCTTGGGGCGCGGGGGAGGCTGTGACCACGGGGGAGGTGGGGGCAGAGGAGGATGACTCCTCCCCGTCCGAGGAGTCGCTGCCCCTTCCCCCGCCCCTCTGCTGCAGACCCTTGGGACGGAACAGCTTGTTGATGAGATGCTTGTACTGGTTGGGCTGGTAGTGGGACGCCTTCTTCAGGGGCTGCCATTGGTCAATGGACCCCCGCCTATTGAGGGCCCGCGGGATCTCTGAGCGGATGTGGAGCAGCTCCTCAGGGTCCGGGGCCTGCTGCACCTGGGGGGCCACCACGGGCTGCAGCCGTGTGGGGCTGAGGGGCCTCGGGGCATTCGGCAGGGGCGTTACCGTGCTGACACCGGGCTCTGACCCACCGGGAGACTCAGAGATGGAGGGCATGTAGTGGACCAGATCTAGCTTCTCTAGCTCTGCGTCCACGTCGCCAGAGTTCAGCACTGCAGGTCAGTTTATAGATATACAATATAAGAATGATGTTTAACTATACTGCACGTCATAGATAAACAATATAATTGAGATTGTCACGGTTACGGTGGTTGGCAGGGGGCGTGGCCTAGCCACGTGCGCTGGTGGCGCACACACTCCTGTCAACAATTACGTTGGTTGGCAGGGGGCGTGGTCTAGCCACGTGCGCTGGCCACACACACACACACACACACACCTGGACTCAATTTCCCCCGTGTCATTTGTTGATCACCTCACCTGGGGTATATATACGTTGCCTTTCCTTTACCCCAGCGTGAGGTCGTTACGTATACTGCACGTTCTCCCGTCTGTAGTGATCGCCCGACTGCGACTATCGGAGAGATAGTACGCACCCCGGTCGCCTACTTACTCTGCGTTCACGTAGTCCTCCCCATGCACCCTTGTGTTTTGTGTGTGCTTGTTTATTTGGTAATAAAGCCGTTCGTATCACTCTCCACTTGTCGGCGTCTGCGTTCGGGGTCCAACCCACTCCCTCTCACTCGTGACAGAACGACCTCACCACTATGGACCCCGGCGACCTCGACGAGTGGCGCCAAATATGCCGGGTGATGCGGGACGACCGGGATGCTTGCCTGGACCCCGGCCTTCTCGAGCGTGCGAAGCGCGGGCTCGATGCTCAGATGGTCGGGTTCAGAGCACAGATCCAGGCGCTGCGGGAGCAGGAGGAAGCGTGGGAGGCCCGGTTGGCCAACATGGGCCCCGCTGTCCGTGACCAGTGTCAGCTCGTTGTTGAGTCCCTGATCGCCAGTCACGGACAGGCGGGTCGGAAAATGCAGACGACGTTGGTCCAGTGCGGGAACATGGCAGCCTTCATTGCTTCCCTCATCGGAAGGACCTCTGACGTCACGCTTCTCCCCCGTCTGATCGCTCCGCACCCGGCTGACGACGTCGCTCCGCACCCGGCTGACGACGCCGCTCCGCACCCGGCTGACGACGCCGCTCCGCACCCGGCTGACGACGCCGCTCCGCACCCGGCGGACGACGCCGCTCCGCACCCGGCTGACGACGTCGCTCCGCGCCCGGCTGACGGCGCCGCTCCGCGCCCGGCTGACGACGTCGCTCCGCACCCGGCTGACGACGTCGCTCCGCGCCCGGCGGACGACGTCGCTCCGCGCCCGGCTGACGACGCCGCTCCGCACCCGGCTGACGACGCCGCTCCGCACCCGGCTGACGACGCCGCTCCGCAACCGGCTGACGACGTCGCTCCGCACCCGCTTGAGGACGTCGCTCCGCACCCGCTTGAGGACGTCGCTCCGCACCCGCCTGAGGACGTCGCTCCGCACCCGTCTGAGGACGTCAAGCGGCCCCCGTCTGCTGACGCCGCGCCGGACCCGCCCGACGACGTCACGCCGGACCCGCCCGACGACGTCACGCAGCCCCCGTCTGCTGACACCGCGCCGTACCCGCCTGATGACGTCAAGCGGCCCCCGTCTGCTGACGCCGCGCCGTACCCGCCCGACGACGTCACGCAGCCCCCGTCTGCTGACGCCGCGCCGGATCCGCCCGACGACGTCACGCAGCCCCCGTCTGCTGACGCCGCGCCGTATCCGCCCGACGACGTCACGCAGCCCCCGTCTGCTGACGCCGCGCTGGATCCGCCTGACGACGTCACGCGGCCCCCGTCTGCTGACGCCGCGCCGTTCCCGCCTGTCGACGTCACGCAACCCCCGTCTGCTGACGCCGCGCCGGATCCGCCCGACGACGTCACGCAGCCCCCGTCTGCTGACGCTACGCCGGATCCGCCCGACGACGTCACGCAACCCCCGTCTGCTGACGCCACGCCGGATCCGCCCGACGACGTCACGCAGCTCCCGTCTGCGGACGCTACGCCGTCCCCGCCCGACGATGTCACGCAGCCTCCGTCTGCTGACGTCAGGCAGCCCCCGTCTGCTGACGCCGCGCCGTACCCGCCCGACGACGTCACGCAGCTCCCGTCTGCTGACGTCACGCAGCCCCCGTCTGCTGACGTCACGCAGCCCGCAGCCCCCCGTGGCTCTCTTCCCGGGCCCCACCCGCCCACCAAATCTCCTCCACCCCCCCGGATCATCGACTGGGACGCAGACGGTCCAGAGGGGCGGGGTTGGCCCCCGCGCCGCTACAGTCGGGACCTGTTCTTTTCCCTCAACTGCCACCGGGAACACCCCTTCAAGCCGGGTTGGACGCCAGGAGGCGCCCGTTGAGGGGGGGGTACTGTCACGGTTACGGTGGTTGGCAGGGGGCGTGGCCTAGCCACGTGCGCTGGTGGCGCACACACTCCTGTCAACAATTACGTTGGTTGGCAGGGGGCGTGGTCTAGCCACGTGCGCTGGCCACACACACACACACACACACACCTGGACTCAATTTCCCCCGTGTCATTTGTTGATCACCTCACCTGGGGTATATATACGTTGCCTTTCCTTTACCCCAGCGTGAGGTCGTTACGTATACTGCACGTTCTCCCGTCTGTAGTGATCGCCCGACTGCGACTATCGGAGAGATAGTACGCACCCCGGTCGCCTACTTACTCTGCGTTCACGTAGTCCTCCCCATGCACCCTTGTGTTTTGTGTGTGCTTGTTTATTTGGTAATAAAGCCGTTCGTATCACTCTCCACTTGTCGGCGTCTGCGTTCGGGGTCCAACCCACTCCCTCTCACTCGTGACAGAGATACCAAAATGTGCTTATTTGAACCTATATATAAACTTAAACCTTTTGTATTAATAGTAGTATTGTTATTAAATATTTAACACTAAGGTATACTTTATTAATCCCAGAGGGGAATGGTACACTTCTTTCAATATATATTCTGTATATAAACATAAACATATTAGCCCAGCGGCATAGTAAAAAATACGAAACCAATTGTTCAAATTGTTCTAAAAGCACCAAAATTGGCACACATGTAGATTAATACATTCTGAACAATTTTGGATATGGAGGCATTCAAGATTCTCCCCGTAGCACATTTGGCGGCCATTTTTTGAAAATGGCCGCTATTTACCATTAGCGTCATTGAATATGTACCATAATTTGTCTTTTTGTGGATGCTAGAGGTGATAAGTGTGCTAGAGGTGATAAGTAGTGTACAATTACACATACTTGTGTGCTTACCAAATAAAATGGCTACCATTTTACAAGAAAAATGAATTTTACTTTGCAGCGGCAGCGGTGGTGGCAGTGACGGCGGCTGCAGTAATAGTATAGTGTTGATAGTCATGGTACTTGTAGTAGTAGCTTGTGGTAACATGGTGGTGTTTTGTGTCTTTGCAGGTGAGGCTTTGATAACCATTCAACTGGTGGTGGATTACAGCAGCAGCAGCAGCACCACCTGACATCAGAGACGCGTTGTTCCAGACTGCAGCCATGGCAAAGAAGTTCCAACTGGTCGATACTTTTGAGCAACGTACTCCCACAACACCTCCTGAGACAAACTGGAAGCTGTGTCTTGTATGTCAAGAGGAGACAACAGAGTCACTTGTGTGCCCAGTACTGTCTAAACGCCGAGACCCTGGGAGTGGATACACGACAATGGCTGCAAACTTGGTCAAGTTTGATGAACTAGGAAAACTGCCAAGAACTGTTCAGTTACAGAGACTAGATGAAGGACAAGGTGTTGAGGCGACAATGGTTGCCCACCAGGCCAAGTGGCATAAAACATGTATGCTCCAATACAATAACACAATGCTACGAAGAGCAGAGAAGAGACTCATCGCAAGCAGCTCAGCATTTGGTAGTACTGACAATGTCCCAGGCAAGCGCGCCAGAACACACTCTTCAGAAGCCACTACCAGCGGCACCTCCTGCTTTTTCTGTGGAAAGTCTGGCACAGAGACCCTACATGAAGTAGCAACCTTCCAGGTGGACACACGCGTACGGAAGTGTGCAGCGCAAGTTGGGGACAATGAACTCATGGCCAGGCTCAGCATGGGTGATATGGTGGCTCTGGAGGCCAAGTACCATTCCAAGTGTTTGTTGGCTCTTTACTATCGTGCAAAGACCACTGTAGAAGCCGAGCAGAAAACTGACCATGAAGGTGTGATGTCAAGAATCGTACTGGCTGAACTGGTCCTGTATATCGAGGAAACCCACCTAGAAGAGGGCACCGCCCCAGTCTTCAGACTCGCAGATCTTGCAAAGCTATACACGACAAGAATGGAACAGCTCGGGGTTGCTTTGTGCAAGAAAGTTAATAGCACAAGGCTGAAAGAGCGCCTGTTAGCCCAGTTACCAGGCCTGAGATCCCAGAGCAAAGGCCGAGATGTTCTACTAGCGTTTGATGAAGACATTGGTGAAGCGCTAGGCAAAGCCTGCGAGCAAGACTGTGACACTGAGGCAGTTCACCTTGCGCGTGCTGCACAGATAGTTCGGCGATATATGTTTGAAGACACTGACCGATTCCGTGGATCATTCCCGGGCGGTTGTCAGGAGGACTCTGTGCCAAACGTACTAGTTGCAATGGTAAATATGGTGCTGGATGGCCCCAGCATCAAGAACCAAAGCCATTCCTCTTCGAGACAAGCAGCTCTTTCCATTGCGCAGCTTCTCAAGTTCAACAGTGTCAAGCAAAGTCGGAAGCAGGGAGCAACCAAGACACAGGAGCCTCCAGCTGTCAGACACAGTACGTCTCAAGAAACTCCTCTTCCAACCTATGTTGGGCTGATGCTGCATGCTGAAACACGCAAGAGAGGACTTGTGGACAAGCTCTTCTCTCTGGGCCTAAGCATCTCATATGACAGAGTCCTGCGTCTTTCTGCCCAGATGGGAAACAGCGTGTGTCAGCTGTACCGCATAGAGCAAGTGGTCTGCCCGCCTACCCTGCGTAGCAATGTGTTCACAACTGCGGCTGTGGACAACATTGACCACAACCCAAGTGCCACCACAGCCAAGAATTCATTCCATGGAACAGGAATCTCGCTTTTGCAACACCCAACGTGTGCAGATGAGGGAGTGGATCGTAGCATTGCTCTCACTGGGCGTGATACTGGATCAAAGACGGTTGAGCCTCTACCAGAATATTACACGGATGTACGTCCTGTTGCTTCCTCTGTCAAAGGGCAAACGATCCCAGCTACTTCTGTGACCTCTCTTAGACGCCACAACTTTGAGCAGCACATAGAAGATGAGTATATGTGGCTGGAGAACACGAGAAGTGTTCTCAAAGATGATGTTGAGGCCTGTGAAAACACATCATGGGCTGCATACCATGCAAGGCACCAAGATCCAAAGCAACCAGTCATCACACCAACGTCCCTGCTTCCCTTGTTCCAGGAGAGTGCTCACACTGTGGCAATGATCAGACACTCTATTGATGTAGTCAGGAATGCAGTTCAACATCTCAACCCAGGCCAAACTCCAGTTCTGACTTGCGACCAGCCACTATTCACTCTAGCAAAACAGATCCAGTGGAAGTGGCCAGACACATATGGAGAAGACCAACTGGTGGTGATGTTCGGGGGGTTGCATATTGAGATGACGGCACTGAAGACCATCAGATCATCTAAATATATGTTAAACACTTATTGATGTTAATTCTGATGTAAAAAAAAGGAATTTTGGCCCATCTAGCACCATACTAACGACACATAATGAAGTCTATGTAATGACGCTAATGGTAAATGGCGGCCATTTTGAACAATGGCCGCCATATCTTCCACAGGGCTAATCTTGAATGCCTCCATATCCAAAAATGTTTAGAATATATTAATCTACATGTGTGCCAATTTTGGTGCTTTTAGAACAATTTGAACAATTGGTCTGCTATGCCGCAGGACTATATATACATATATACACCCACGTTTGCCATAGATGGCGGGCTGGATGTCAGAAGGGGGCGGGATGTCTCGGAGTGTGGGCGGGGCTATTGGGATATCCCCGCCCATCCCCAGCCCCCGGGGAGGGGCCACAGGAGCCCGGGTCCAGTGGGGGTTCTGCAGACCCCAAAGATCTTTATGTTATATAGTCTGTTGTTGGGCTCAACCAATAGGCAAAGAGCTCTCATTGGCTCTATGCTAGATGGTTTATAGTTGGTCCCAGAAGACCAAAGTCACGTCAGTGCACCTGTTCCCTATTCCCAATCAGGCTCCCTATTATTTAGACTCCGCTCCCCTGTCACTCGTTGCCAGAACTTTCCCTTTGTTCAACCCGAGACTCTCTGGCAATACTCCTCCGTGTTCCCCAGTGAAGACCCTGTCTTGATCTCCTGTGGATTCCTGGTATTTCCTCGTTGGACGATTTTTCTCGTTTATTCCTTTGTTGGATTTTTCTACTTTGATTTATTTTTACCGCTGGATGTTTTTGTGTTCGTATTTTGGACTTCAGCCTTCTCCCCGCAGCACATTATACAACACCCCCTGTTTGGATTTCAATGTTACACTCACGTAAGTCGCTTTACACATTGTATTATTTACTTCAATAATTTACGCACACATAGTTGATTGTTCACACCTCATATCAGTTTATTCCTTGGAGCTTTATCTGAATAAAGACGCCTACGGGTTCTAAACTCCTTTTTGCCTCTGACTCTTTCTGCACTACCCCCCGGGGTTCAGAAAACAACAATCCGTGTGTGGCTTAACATTCACAGCTTAAACATAACTTGGTGAGATCCCATTCTTTGTATAATTGAAGAGTGTGTTACGACTAACTCAAGCCGTCGCAACCATAAACCGACCACAAACAGTAAAGATAGAAGTTCATCAGGTTTTTATTGACAGAAATCAAAAGATTACAACCCATATCTAAATGGGGCATGCAGGTCAGGTCGTGAGATGTAAGGGTGACATGTACACATGGAGCAATAAGGTTTGTGTGTAAAGCAGAACAACAGAAACCAACATGAGGATCCACTGTATCAACCTCAGTGCCCAAGACGGCACGTCAGTACAATGAAGATCAAGGAACACTTCTGGAGATTTAGCAGAAAGCCAGAGGGGAACCGCTGTAGACAGACTATTGGAAGGCATCCCTGGACAGCAGCAGAGAAAGATAGGATGAGGGGAAGCCACAAGCCTTTAAAGGCCTCATATTACATCATATTATATATTTTAGTATACCACCAGGTGTAAGTGTGACCCCCACCATTAGAAAATGGTTTCAGCTTCATTCAGGGACCCCTTCCATTCAGTTAGAATTTGCGGACAGAGGCCAGGTGTGTAGCATCAGCAGGTGTAACCCTATCAGCCAATCAGAGGTTATGCATGCAATAGCACGTGTTTAACATAAAGAGAGAGTCGTCATCTAAAATACAAACCAATAAGTAGTGCCACTATATAATTATTCAAATACTTGCTGTACAGCAAAAGGAATTTCTCTGCATTTAACCCATCCTAGTATTAAGAGCAGCGGTCAGCTATTTATACAGCGCCCAGGGAGCAGTTAGGGTTAGGGTCTCAAGGACATCTCAACAGTTTTTTAGCTAGGAGAAGCCGCGGATCCAACCAGCAACATGTGAGGCAACTGTTCTACCTCCTGAGCTATACTGCCGCCTGTTAACTGCCACTCACAACCACCTGCTCTTACAGGTGCAGTACGTTCAGACAACCAGCAGGTGGTGCCTTTAGGACCTGCCCTCACAGAAGCAGGGCCATCACAAGTAGAAGCCTATACGACATGCAGAAAAACAATCGGACATTTTACACTAAATGAATGAGACACATTAAAGTACACCCACTTACAAAGCCAACCCACTATCTAAATCATGCTGATTTAAACTGTGGGTTGTTTATTGATGGTGCTGTATAACTTGTCATTGTCCCTGAAAAGAAGAAGTGAAAAAGAGATAATGAGAAGTTAGGAACTTCAGTTTATGTTACACAGATTTAGAAATGCCCTCCTCAAAGTCTCCCTTGGGTTGATGAAGTCCCACACATTGTTGAAGTTAAATTTTGGTCTAGAATTATAAAGAGATGCTTACTCAGGGACAGCGTTGGGTCTTTTAATGTTGACCAAAGAGTAAAGGACCTGCTCTTGCTGATCTGATTGGACCTGGTTCTCTGAGCAGGAAGTGTAGCTGGTGGCATAGTGAAGATCATCCTGCTCTTCTATTGGTTCTCTTTGTGCTGCAGCAGCCGAGTGATTGGTCAGAGTTGAGACGTTGTCATACACAGGAACAGGAAGTGACTGAGAGGACAGAAGAGTACATTTAGTCATCCAAATTGGACAAATGGCACAACTTGTCCAGGAGTTTCTCACAACGCTTGTATGAGGCAGTAATCTCTTAAAAATAGAACATAGCTTAATGATTTCTCTTTGAGCTCAGCTCTTGGCCATTATATCTGCATCGTCAGAAAAGTAACAGAGCCAGCTAAAGAACGACACGTTGTTGTTGCACATGTTGTTGTTTGGGGGCTTGGCCTCCAGGTAGCTCCAATGTTTAGGGCTGCTCGGGGGTCTCTTTGGGGCGGCTCGGGTGCTCCTGTTGGGGCGTAGCTCTACTGTTTGGGCGCGTGGCCTTGGGGGTAGCTCTACTGTTTAGGGGCGTTGCCTCGAGGGGTAGCTCCACTGTTTAGGGGCGTGGCCTCGGGGGGTAGCTCCACTGTTTGGGGCGTGGCCTCGGGGGTAGCTCTACTGTTTGGGGGCGTGGCCTTGGGATGGCTGCACTGTGTGTCTTAGTAATGGCTGTGTTAGTGAAAAATGGGTTCTTGTCGCTCACCTCCACCACGATATCTGGCCTTCCTCCCGGGACATGTGCTTTTCTGGAAGCGCTCTTTCTTCTGGTGAACAGAACATGAAGATAAAGAAGCAGCAGAAGAAATTAATGTCTAACACAAGAGAGGGAAAGAGAGAGAGAGAGAGAGAGAGAGAGAGAGAGAGAGAGAGAGAGAGAGAGAGAGAGAGAGAGAGAGAGAGAGAGAGAGAGAGAGAGAGAGAGAGAATAAGAATATCTCACCTCATCCAAAGGAAGAGCAGGGGGAGTATGATGACCAGTAAGACAGCAACGGTTCCTACTAAATATGTTGATGATGATGATAATGACGATGATGATGTCTCTGGAAAGCAGTGATTCAACACTTGATTCATGTGAACTTACCATTAGAAGGATACAAAAATATCAGGACCAGAAGTAATGCAGTATTATGACCAAGAACTCAATATTTATAGGACAATGAAATGTAACACATCTCCAATTGTTGAATACATATTATAAATGTGATACATGTTTAACCAGGGTGCTCACACAGCACCAAAGTTAATACAAGTGTCAACACTGGATTTCGGCCATGATTTTGCTGAGGTTTCATTCAAGAGTTTGGTTGCTCCTTTAAACAGTGATCTCTCTTAAAGGAAAAATTACCCGTCACATTAACGAACAACAAGGTGGAATTGTGACGTCCGATTGCATTATGAGCTTGGCAGTAATAATGTCCTCCAAGCTCAGGGGTGACATTAGTGATGGTGTAGTTCTGTCCTGATTGCGTCACTGAGTCTTCATGTTCCTTGAACCAGGTGTAGTCAGCTGCTGGGTTGGCATCACTGCTGCAGCTCAGAGTCACTGAGCTGCCCTCCTCTATGTCACCAGAGGGACTCACCTCCACCCAGGGGGTCCTTGGAGAGTCTGTTATGAACACAAATGATCAATGTTCCTCCTAAAGACATGAAACTGTACAGCACACACTACAGTAGAGTCAGTATGAGACAGAATACTGTCTCTACTAATACAGATTACTCTCTCTAACACAATACTACGGTGGTTCATGGTTTTTACAGGCATACAGAAATACATGAATACCAAAGGAACATTTTGCAAGATCGGATATATCAAAGGTGTTTGCATATTAGCCATCACCGATTAACATTCTTAATATTATTTATGATTGTTTTTGACCACTCACACTCGACATCTATGAAAACCGATTGAGAGCTGAGCTGTCCATATTTGTTGTGTGCTTCACAGCGGTACGCTCCTCTGTCTTTAGAGCTGACTGATGGGAAGGTATAACGTTGATGTGGTTCCCAGAGCAGAGGCTGGTTGTTCTTGAACCAGGTGTAGTCGGCTGCTGGGTTGGCATCACTGCTGCAGCTCAGAGTCACTGAACTGCCCTCCTTTATGTCCTCAGAGGGACTTGATGACACAGATGTGTGTTTAGGCCCGTCTAGAGGTCATTGGGAAAACATGATGTACTTTTATATGAATGACAATGTAAAGAACACGTTTGAGAAGTGAACCGAATAAGTGATGAATTATGATGGTTCATCTTCATGTGGACATGGTTGTGACTTTAACATCTGTGTTATGTTATTATACTGTGTTGTGTTTTACTCACATTTCACATTGAGGGACATGGAGGAGGAGGACGTTGTCCCTAGCACATTCTTAGCTTCACAGAGATATTGTCCAGAGTGTGAAGACTGGATGGGACCAAAGACAAGCTGTTGTCCCTGGTTTATGTATGAGCGGAGACTGTATGTATTAACCTTGAACCAGGTGTAGTCAGCTGCTGGGTTGGCATCACTGCTGCAGCTCAGAGTCACTGAGCTGCCCTCCTCTATGTCACCAGAGGGACTCACCTCCACCCTGGGGGTCCTTGGAGAGTCTGTTATGGACACTAATGATCAATGTTCATCCTGAATACATGAAACTGTACAGCACACACAACACTAGAGTCAGAATAAGACAGAATACTTTCTCTACTAATACAGATTACTCTCTCTAACACAATACTAATGTAGTTCATGGTTTTTCCAGGCATACAGAAATACATGAATACCAAAGGAACATTTAGCAAGACCGGATATATCAAAAATGTTTATATATTAGAAATCACCGATTACGCGAAACGCTAGAGCTAGAGTGAATGTAGAGTACGATCCCAACGTGGAGGGAGCCTTGAGACAACAAGGTGGAGATCCGTCCTCCTAACAGGACAGAGCCTTGTCACTTAGGAATGACTACTATGTCCAAGGGACTGTGAATGATGGCTGAATGGATGTTTAATTGGTCTCTTAAGGTGGAACTGAAACAAAATAGGTAGCAAAAATAGGTAGCAATATACGTATGTGTGTCCACTCGTAGTCA
Organism: Muraenolepis orangiensis; assembly: GCA_027704905.1. Lineage (NCBI taxonomy): Eukaryota > Metazoa > Chordata > Actinopteri > Gadiformes > Muraenolepididae > Muraenolepis > Muraenolepis orangiensis. The sequence continues at coordinate 1,568,788 of CM050999.1, forward strand.
CTAGTCAAGTCAAGTGGAGGCAATTTTTTTTGTATAACCCTTAATCACAGTTACAGTCTACAAAGGGCTTACTATGTATCGTACTATGCATCGTACTATAGTACGATGTATTCCTAAGTGGATCACATGCTTTTAAACCTTTTCACTCTTTCACCACTAGGGTGCAGCCATGATGGATTTACACACAAACTGAGTCACCATAGTGACTGCTGACAGGACACAGTCTGAGTCACCAGAGTGACTGCTGACAGGACACAGTCTGAGTGGCATGGAATCATCAGAGAACAAAGACCTTCACCCCAGAGTGCATCAGTGGTGAAGCGTCAGGGCCTTCAAGGTATTCAGAGAAGACCCTGGAACTCTCAGATGAAACAAAAAATAAATCGAATTAATTGTATTAATAAAATGTAATAAAATTTAATAAAATGTAATCAAATTTAAATAAAATGAATAAATGAGAATGGTATCTGTGTTGTTATGTGTTATATTACAGTGTTACGTTGATTTGTTTGTCTTTCTCGGTCTATCCACTACGCATTTGAGTGGTTTTGTGTTGGAAAAACAATGCAACCAATCAGATCTTTTTCTGGGTTGCTGGGAAGAATATCCTTCAACCAAAGTATTCCCGGTGACTTTGGGCCTTAGACTGAATGAGAGCGTACGTTTGGATTGACAATTTGATCAACCAATCATATCGTGATTTGTAGCCAATGGGCGTATTCTTTCAGATTTCCCCACAGCTCAATAGGGAGCTAGAAGGTATACTGGCTGGAGCGAGAGTGGCTCTAGCGTAGTGCTACATTGTTTCTACGTGGGATTTTACGTCAAAATGGCAAAGATGATGGGCTGTTACTTCACTACATGGACACTGCTTTACCAACTATGGTACACTTGGAAATCTGGAAATCTGATCTGCCTAAATGAGATAAGGCATAAAGTGACTCCTCCGTGACGGCAGGGGTCGTGGGCCACGAGGGGGGGTCGCGAGATGATTTCAGAATCCTCTTGACCCATGAGGTTTATTTATTTTTATTTTATTATTATTTTTTTTTAATCATTTGTATTATTATTATTAATGTTAATAATAACATGAGTGACAAATAAAGGAATTCTGATTCCCACAGATTCACAACAGTATCATCATTGAAGAAAAGCCACACACAATGTTCGTGATCGCGATCGCGTGAAAAGTTTGGGAACCCCTGGTCTACAGAAAGTCCAGTTGTGATAGACACGCTTCGCCACTGGGGTGCATTATACCAAGATGTGCGCTTCTGTTTCTCTTCAATCTGAAATGTTTAAGGTACCAGTACCCTTAATTACGGGTAGCCTGAGGCCATTTGAGTCCATTCATACTAAATCGATATTCTTTACCCTAAAGGTCCATTACATCTGGCGTCATGTCAGTATATTGTGGAGTTGACTTACACACTGGAAGAGAGGGAAGATGCTCGTATCCTCCAACAGCACACCAATAGCTTTCTTTAGAGTTAATCTCGCCCCTGTAGTACATTCCAGTATGTATATGCTGTCTACTCCTGTACCAGAGGTAGTCAGGACTAGCAGTTAAAGCACACATACTGTGACATTTAAGCTCTTGATGGGACGGATTGGTCTGGGGATAAGGAATGGACACCTGGACCTGGAGATCTGGGTCAGAGAACAAATGTAGTCAAAGATCATTCAGATTACACACAGATACATACAGACACATACACACATATACATACACACACACACACACACATACACACATACACACACACACACACACACACACATACATACATACACACACACATACATTCACAGATACACACAAACACACACACACACACACACACACACACACTTATGCACACACACACACACACACACACACAGATACATACACAGATACACACACACACACACGCATTCACACACACACGTTTTGCAATAGACGTGTTAATAAAAAGTTAGTTACCGGTCACAGTTAATGTCACTCCAGGGCTAGCAGTATATCTCCCATTCGCCTGGTTTGTTATGAACCTAAACTTGTACACAGCAGAGTCACTCGGTGTCAGGTGTTTGATACTCAGGGTACACACTTCCTCACAGCTCGACCAGACAAACCGACAGCCTTTCTTCACACAGCTGTATTCAACACGATCTGTATAGTCTTTATCATGTTTCAGATCAAACGGCTGATTGCTGCGTTCTTTAGTAAACCACAGACTTTCCTTCACTGTGGTACTGATACTGTAAATATTTCTAGGGTATTTAAAGGAGCATATGATGTCAACCGTTGATCCTCTTAAAGCGCAGACAATACTAGGTGTGTAGGTGACTGTCCAGCCATCATTACCATGTAGCGCTGTAAAAAACAAACACATCTCATTGAGAATAAACAGGACACATTCTCAGTCAAGACACAACAAGCAGTCAGCTGATGGAGTGGATGATCACAAGATACATAAAGAGGATGGAGGATGTTGGGTGGAGCTGGAAACTACAGATGCTGACCACTGAGCTGTGAGAGGAATGAGTGATAGAGATAGTTAAAGAGAAAGAGATAGAGATAGTTAAAGAGAGAGAGATAGAGATAGTGATAGTGATAGAGACAGTTATATAGCTAGTGATATAGAGAGATAGTAATATAGCTACTGATATGGATTATGATAGTGTTAGAGATAGTGACAGAGGTAGAAATAGAGATAGTGATGCAGCTAGTGATGGAGATAGTGATAGACATAGTGATAAAGATAGTAAGTGATACAGATAGTGATCAAGATATTGATAGTGATATATTTTAAATAGGAATTAAATCAACCCATACAATTTTATATAAATTTAACAGAAGTTACATAGCAACCAGGAAATGGCCAACACATCTGTTTTGTCATCTCAAATGCAGCATAATGTAATGCAATGTAAACTATTATAATGAGCAGAATATTGTTCAAACAATTAGAACAAAACTTTGACTATAAGAGGCTGAAGTAATTGTTCTATTTGTTTGGTCTTCTAAACCAAACACAGCTGTCAAGGTCCATTCTGTAGATGTCACATCTAGTTACAACACCGTTGTTTCAGCCTCTCCTCAGCCTCAGTTGCTTGCATGTCATGTTACAGATTGAACCAGTTCAACTAAATGTTCACAGTGTAAGTGTACCAACCTGGTACTGACAGAAGGAAAGCTAGAAGTCCTCTGGCTGCTGATCTAAGATTCATAGCTTGTTTCTCTCAGTGTGTTGTTCAGAGATCTCTTCAACAACACATGCAGGTCAAAACTAAAAACATAAAAAGGAGAAAAACATAATATTTTCACTGAGACAACCATAATACATAAGAATATTAATATTATACTTTTTAATGAATCTCTATAACCATAATCAGTTGGTTATTGAACATATGTTTGTATGTTACCCAATAAAAGTGCAGTTAAGACTTACTGTAAGGAGGAAGCTGCTGTTATAGAAAGTGTCTGTGCTAACTGGTTAACCAAACGTACATGTTTACTTCCTGTTTTTGTGTGTTTAGTTTTAAACACATTTTTTCCACCTCCATTTGCTTTCAACGAAACGCCAAACTCTTCTTGTACTTTTCACAGTTGTAGTGATTTTGGTCTAGTTGCATATCAGTTGAAGTCCCTTCCAGCTCGTCCTGGTGTCCTCCTGTCTACTGGTAAAGGCCAGGCCTCCCCGGCTCCCCCTGGTGGAGGGACATGGTGTAGACGAGACAACCTCGACCTCTGATCCACCAGCCCATCAACACAGAGACTTGGGACAGACCTTTGGGAACAGCTGCAGGAACCGACAGACAAAACATTCCTGCATGAATTTAAGGAGTTAGGCCCGGAAAGTTCTTCAGCACATTGTATCTCAGCTGCACGGTGCTCAAAAACAAACTAACCAACAACTAAAAGGGAGAAAATATTGCTCTCATAACCCGAAACCTGACCATATCATTATTTTATTCTATAACCCAAAGCCCACAATTTTCACCTCATATTTGTAGCAACTACAATCTTGTTCAGCACCAATGTAGTCTCGCTTTGAATAGGACCGTATCTCCATTTATCCCTTCCACCATCCATAAGCATACACAGAAACACCCAAATATCATCCAGAATAAAATAAAAAAATACAAATAATCCTAAAATCAAAGCAATAATAAAATCCCCTTGGTACCCCAAAGTAGTTGTTCGGCACGAAGCCCTCGCGGCTGCAGAGCGAGGCCCACCACCAGTCTACACCGTCGGGCCTCTGCAGGATGGTCACCATGTCCCCCTCCCGGAAGCTCAGCTCGTCGGCCGCCTGCGCCGGGTAGCTCCACAGGGCGTAGATCACCCCGCTGTTATCGGCACCCATTGCCTCCTCCACACCTGGGGAGTGGGATCAGGGGAGGGCTAATGCGTCTTCTGCTACAGGGTTCAGGGTGAAGGCTCGTGTGCTCTGGATGATGATTTGCATTGTTATTTTTAGGGGCAAGCATTTCAATGTGTGTGTGTGTGTGTGTGTGTGTGTGTGTGTGTGTGTGTGCAAGTATGTGTCCTCCTTCTCCTTCTCCTCCTACTCCTGCTCTTTCTCCTCCTCACCTCTCAGGAAGTTCTCACACTCCTCGTAACCCGGGGCGTAGGGGTCACACTTCTGACCAGGAACTCACACAGGGGCCGGTCGCTACAGGAGGCCAAGCAGTGCAGTGGGGGGACAGGGGGGGGGACGGAGACCCGGGGTTTCAGCCTGACCGGGAGGGGTGGAACTGTTGCTATAGTGACAGTATTGGTGCTGTAGGCATGCGGTTGCTAGTGTGGTGACAGTGTTGTTGCTAGTGTGGTGAGATGTTGTTAGTGTGGTGACAGTGTTGTCGCTATAGCGACAGCATTGCCAGGATGCAGGACAGGTTATTTACCAGCCATGGCTGTCCGGGGCGCTGACGTTGGCTTCGATGCGGACCAGGAAGTCCACAACATTGTAGTGACCTCCACAGATGGCGTTGTGGAGCACCGTGATGCCCTTGTTGTTGGTTGCTGGTTTGGATCAGTCATCTAGAGAGGAGAAGGTCTTTGATGTCTCTTCATAAACACTGATAGTGATATTATGTTCATTGGTCTTATGGTCATCTATTCTGTTCTATTCATCTAGTCATTTAGCAGGGGCTTTTATTCAGAGTGACTTAGGGCGTCTTCTCATTAGGAACGGGTGCTCCGCTCCGTCCTCGCTCCGTCCTCGGGAGCGAACCCCCCCCTCCCTCTCCCCCCTCTGGTCTGTGTACACACTACAGTCTTGGTTCGCTCCCAGGCACAATTGAGGAGAGCAACACTCCGATACAGCAGGTGGCGTATGCACCTAGTTGGTTTTTGTGATCGCCAATGAGCCAATGAACACAAGGGTATACTTGCGTCATCTAGTACGCGCCAAGTCGTACAATTCAGGATTTCATGTCCACTGCTTCGAACCATGGACATTTTTCCTTTTCATCGGATGAGCTCCCTGATTTGCGCACTGCATCTCGTACTTTTAAATACTGCAGCCTCAACTTCTTCACTTCTGACGAACCCACGCACACTCAAATGATCGGCAAATTGCCCATAAATATCTGCGTTTTTATGCGTATTGTCCAGTTGTTGCTGAATGTTCTTATCTGCCCAAAATTCAAGCAAACATGAGATTTCGGTAGACGACCACAGTGATCCATTGCTAGCCATTATTATGTTGTTCTTCTCGGACGAATAGTTATGACGTTGTGTGTGTCAGCAAGTTGATACAGCAAGCCTCTTCCGTGTTTTGGTACAGTAAGCTTGCACACCACGCCCCGCTCCGTCGTCAGGGACGGCGCGCACCCGAAACCACCTTTTCAAGCGGTCCCGGCTTGGAGCGAATCAGCGTCCCCGGTGACGGGGGGGAGCGTTCTCATCACACTTATTTTGGTGCGATCGTGCTCGGACTCGACCCCGAATGGCTAGTGAGAAAGCCCCCTTAGTGAGTTCAGATCCATAACGTTAAGGAGCTGGTAGGGGTTAGGGGTCATTAAGGAGCAGGTATGGGTTAGGGGTAATAAAGGAGCAGGTAGGGGTTGGAGGTCATTAAGGAGCAGGTATGGGTTAGGGGTCATTAAGGAGCAGGTAGGGTTTGGCATCTTAGCTCAGGCTGTGAACATGGGGATCACACACACACATACACACATAAACACACACACGCACACACACACACACACACCCCTACCTCCTGCACAGCCTTCCGGATGGTCTCCAGTTCCCCGACCAGCACACCGTCCAGCAGCAGGACCAGGGGGTTGAGGCGAGCATGCCACCCCACAGACTTCTGCTGCTTCTTAGTGCGTTGCAGGATGGAATGGTAGCTCTGCAGGGACAAAATACCTCACGTCTTCACTCAAACATACCTGATAACCAGGGGTCAGAGGAGGAGGAACACACGGTTTGCACACAAATACTAAGAGTGTTTGGTAGATTTGGCAAATTTTGAACTAGCCTTCTTTTGATGGCTGAAATGTTGTCATTTTTTGAAGTCCTTTAGTTTAACAGTATGCTCTTCTTCAGTATTGTACATGAATACATGTGCCTGCCTCTCTGCATTAAACATGCATGCCGGCACGGCAATGACACATTTACAAATGTATAAATAATATTGCCGGCACTAGAAGGTTATGTATATACATGCATATGTGGTCACAAAGAGAGACGTATGATACACACTCCTAGGTCAACACACAGAGTTTCTTACAGGGTAAGGGTCTTGGGGCGTGGGGGAGGCTGTAACCACGGGGGAGGGGGGGGCAGAGGAGGCTGACTCCTCCCTGTCCGAGCAGTCGCTGCCCCTTCCCCCGCCCCTCTGCTGCAGACCCTTGCAACGGAACAGCTTCTTGAGGGCCCGCGGGATCTCTGAGTGGATGCGGAGCGTCTCCTCCCGGTCCGGGGCCTGCTGCACCTGGGGGGCCACCACGGGCTGCAGCCGCGTCGGGCTGAGGGGCCTGGGGGCCTTCGCCGGGGCGTTACCGTGCTGCCACTGCGCACTGGTCCACCGGGAGACTCAGGGATGGAGGGTATGTAGTGGACTAGATCTAGCTTCTCTAGCTCTGCGTCCACGTCGCCAGAGTTCAGCACTGCAGGGGTCAGTATATAGATATACAATATAAGAATGATGTTTAACTATACTGCACGTCATAGATATACAATATAATAGAGAAACCAAATTGTGCTTATTTGAACCTATATACAAACTTAAACCTTTGGTTTTAATAGTATTATCGTTCTTAAATATTTAACACTAAGGTATACTGGAATATACGGGAAATTTAGGCGATAAAGGTTTTAAAGGAGTGGTACACTTCTTTCAATCCATATATATAAACATATACATATATACATATATACACACACCTTCGCCATAGATGGCGGGCTGGTAGTCAGAAGGGGGCGGGATGTCTGTGTGGGGCGGGGCTATTGGGATATCCCCGCCCATCCCCAGCCCCCGGGGAGGGGCCACAGGAGCCCCGGCCCAGTGGGGGTTCTGCAGGCGCATGATGACAGATGCTGGTGGGGGGGATGCAGATGCGTCCGATGATTGGCTGGGCGTTGAAGGGGGAGAGAGGCGGGGTCTCCCGGCGGGCGTGGCGATGCGCGTGTTGCGTTGAACTGAGTCTGCGCGTCAAACAGGAAGTGAAGGACATAAAGCATATGAAATACTATCATTCTTATTATTGATAATCCACACTAATGCTTCTTAATGACCTGTCTCTCTTTACGGTGAATCTATGAAATAACTAATTAAACATAATAGTTAATAACCTTTTTGGGGGAGGGGGCCAGTGAAGGGCCGTCCAGGTTGGACTCCCTCCAGCTGCTGCTGGGCAGTGCCGGTCTCATCCACTCTGCTGTTCATGTGTTGTGTTTCATGTGCGTATCGGTGTGTTGTTTGTGTGTTGTGTATCGTGTGTGTATCTGTGTGTTGTTCATGTGTTGTGTGTTTGTATCTGTGTGCGGTCGTTAAGAGGAGGTGGTGGTGGTGATGGTGGTGGAGGTTCTGGAGGTGGTGTTGGAGGTGGAGGAGGAGGTGTTGGTGGTGGTGGAGTTTGTGGTGTTGGTGGTTATGGTGGTGGTGGTGGAGGTGGTGGAGGTTCTGATGGTGGTCGTTATGGTGGTGGTGGTGGTGGTGGTGGTGGTGGTGCTGATGGTGGAATTGGTGGTTGTGGTGATGGAGGGCAATGACGTCAGAGGCCTGTCATCTCCAAGGATGATTTATTAAAGAGAGAAGTGGCAAGGAGCGAGGCGGGCGAGCTCTGATTAACCATTGGAGAGAGAGAGGACACAATCCACTCTATTATTCATCCTTACAGAGAGAGAGAGAGAGAGAGAGAGAGAGAGAGAGAGAGAGAGAGAGAGAGAGAGAGAGAGAGAATTTTTTAGGTTTTGTATTTGGTGTGTGTGAGTACACACACACACATTGGTGGCCCTCAGCTTGCCACAGGAGGAAGGTGACATCATCATCATCATCATGTCTCTAAGTTCCACCATTGTCACCGTCCGGCAGAAATGACATCACAGCCCTCACATCGTCTCCCCGGCGGTTCAACAACTCTTTGGTCCATGATCCCTGACCCCATTTTCATGTTTCATGTTATATTGTCTGTTGTTGGGCTCAACCAATAGGCTAAGAGCTCTCATTGGCTCTATGGTATATGGTCTATGGTTGGGCTTCACTAATAGGCTAAGAGCTCTTATTGGCTCTACAGTATATGGTCTATGGTTAGAGGACTCTCCTCTCCAGCCACGCTCCTCTGCCTCCCCCTCTCTGCCACCTGGGGTTACTACACCCAGAACACTCCGTCCCAGAAGACCGTAGTCACGTCAGCGCACCTGTTCCCTATTCCCAATCAGGCTCCCTATTATTTAGACTCCGCTCCCCTGTCACTCGTTGCCAGAACTTTCCCGTTGTTCAACCCGAGACTCTCTGGCAATACTCCTCCGTGTTCCCCAGTGAAGACCCTGTCTTGATCTCCTGTGGATTCCTGGTATTTCCTCGTTGGACGATTTTCTCGTTTTTCCTTTGTTGGATTTTTCTACTTGATTTTTTTTTTTACCGCTGGATGTTTTTGTGTTGTATTTTGGACTTCAGCCTTCTCCCCGCAGCACATTATACAACACCCCCTGTTTGGATTTCCATTTTGCACTCACGTAAGTCGCTTTACACATTGTATTATTTACTTCAATAATTGACACACACATAGTTGATTGTTCACACCTCATATCAGTTTATTCCTTGGAGCTTTATCTGAATAAAGACGCCTACGGGTTCTAAACTCCTTTTTGCCTCCGACTCTTTCTGCACTACCCCCGGGGTTCAGCAAACAACAATCCGTGTGTGGCTTAACATTCACAGCTTAAACATAACTTGGTGAGATCCCATTCTTTGTATAATTTAAGAGTGTGTTACGACTACCTCAAGCCGTCGCAACCATAAACCGACCACAAAACAGTAAAGGTAGAGTTCATCAGGTTTTTATTGACAGAAATCAAAAGATTACAACCCATATCTAAATGGGGCATGCAGGTCAGGTCGTGAGATGTAAGGGTGACATGTACACATGGAGCAATAAGGTTTGTGTGTAAAGCAGAACAACAGAAACCAATATGAGGATCCACTGATGTATCAACCTCAGTGCCCAAGACGGCACGTCAGTACAATGAAGATCAAGGAACACTTCTGGAGATTTAGCAGAAAGCCAGAGGGGAACCGCTGTAGACAGACTATTGGAAGGCATCCCTGGACAGCAGCAGAGAAAGATAGGATGAGGGGAAGCCACAAGCCTTTAAAGGCCTCATATTACATCATATTATATATTTTAGTATACCACCAGGTGTAAGTGTGACCCCCACCATTAGAAAATAGTTTCAGCTTCATTCAGGGACCCCTTCCATTCAGTTTGAATTTGCGGACAGAGGCCAGGTGTGTAGCATCAGCAGGTGTAACCCTATCAGCCAATCTGATATTATGCATGCAATAGCACGTGTTTAACATAAAGAGGGAGTCGTCATCTAAAATACAAACCAATAAGTAGTGCCACTATATAATTATTCAAATACTTGCTGTACAGCAAAAGGAATTTCTCTGCATTTAACCCATCCTAGTATTAAGAGCAGCGGTCAGCTATTTATACAGCGCCCGGGGAGCAGTTAGGGTTAGGGTCTCAAGGACACCTCGACAGTTTTTTTGCTAGGAGAAGCCGCGGATCCAACCAGCAACCTTCCGGTTGTGAGGCAACTGTTCTACCTCCTGAGCTATACTGCCGCCTGTTAACTGCCACTCACAACCACCTGCTCTTACAGGTGCAGTACGTTCAGACAACCAGCAGGTGGTGCCTTTAGGACCTGCCCTCACAGGAGCAGGGCCATCACAAGTAGAAGCCTATACGACATGCAGAAAAACAATCGGACATTTTACACTGAATGAATGAGACACATTAAAGTACACCCACTTACAAAGCCAACCCACTATCTAAATCATGCTGATTTAAACTCTGGGTTGTTTATTGATGGTGCTGTATAACTGGTCACTGTCCCTGAAAAGAAGAAGTGAAAAAGAGATAATGAGAAGTTAGGAACTTCAGTTTATGTTACACAGATTTAGAAATGTCCTCCTCAAAGTCTCCCTTGGGTTGATGAAGTCCCACACATAGTTGAAGTTTAATTTTGGTCTAGAATTATAAAGAGATGCTTACTCAGGGACAGCGTTGGGTCTTTTAATGTTGACCAAAGAGTAAAGGACCTGCTCTTTCTGATCTGATTGGACCTGGTTCTCTGAGCAGGAAGTGTAGATGTTGGCATAGTGAAGATCATCCTGCTCTTCTATTGGTTCTCTTTGTGCTGCAGCAGCTGAGCGATTGGTCAGAGTTGAGACGTTGTCATACACAGGAACAGGAAGTGACTGAGAGGACAGAAGAGTACATTTAGTCATCCAAATTGGACAAATGGCGCAACTTGTCCAGGAGTTTCTCACAACGCTTGTATGAGGCAGTAATCTCTTAAAAATAGAACATAGCTTAATGATTTCTCTTTGAGCTCAGCTCTTGGCCATTATATCTGCATCGTCAGAAAAGTAACAGAGCCAGCTAAAGAACGACACGTTGTTGTTGCACATGTTGTTGTTTGGGGGCGTGGCCTCCAGGTAGCTCCAATGTTTAGGGGCGTGGCCTCGGGGGTAACTCTACTGTTTGGGGGCGTGGCCTTGGGGTAGCTGCACTATGTGTCTTAGTAATGGCTGTGTTAGTGAAAAATGGGTTCTTGTCGCTCACCTCCACTACGATATCTGGCCTTCCTCCCGGGACATGTGCTTTTCTGGAAGCGCTCTTTCTTCTGGTGAACAGAAAAAGATAAAGAAGAGTTTTTCTGGTGAAAAACATAAAGATAAAGAAGCAGCAGAAGAAATGAATGTCAAACACAAGAGAGGGAAAGAGAGAGAGAGAGAGAGAGAGAGAGAGAGAGAGAGAGAGAGAGAGAGAGAGAGAGAGAGAGAGAGAGAGAGAGAGAGAGAGAGAGAGAGAGAGAGAGAGAATAAGAATATCTCACCTCATCCAAAGGAAGAGCAGGGGGAGTATGGTGACCAGTAAGACAGCAACGGTTCCTACTAAATATGTTGATGATGATGATGATAATGACGATGATGATGTCTCTGGAAAGCAGTGATTCAACACTTGATTCATGTGAACTTACCATTAGAAGGATACAAAAATATCAGGACCAGAAGTAATGCAGTATTATGACCAAGAACTCCATATTTATAGGACAATGAAATGTAACACATCTCCAATTGATGAATACATATTATAAATGTGATACATGTTTAACCAGGGTGCTCACACAGCACCAAAGTTAATACAAGTGTCAACACTGGATTTCAGCCAGGATTTTGCTGAGGTTTCATTCAAGAGTTTGGTTGCTCCTTTAAACAGTGATCTCTCTTAAAGGAAAAATTACCCGTCACATTAACGAACAACAAGGTGGAATTGTGACGTCCGATTGCATTATGAGCTTGGCAGTAATAATGTCCTCCGAGCTCAGGGGTGACATGAGTGATGGTGTAGTTCTGTCCTGATTGCGTCACTGAGTCTTCATGTTCCTTGAACCAAGTGTAGTCAGCTGCTGGGTTGGCATCACTGCTGCAGTTCAGAGTCACTGAGCTGCCCTCCTCTATATCACCAGAGGGACTCACCTCCACCCAGGGGGTCCTTGGAGAGTCTGTTATGAACACATATGATCAATGTTCCTCCTAAAGACATGAAACTGTACAGCGCACACTACACTATAGTCAGAATAAGACAGAATACTTTCTCTACTAATACAGATTACTCTCTCTACCACAATACTACTGTGGTTCATGGTTTTTACAGGCATACAGAAATACATGAATACCAAAGGAACATTTTGCATGACCGGATATATCAAAGGTGTTTGCATATTCGACATTCTTAATATTATTTATGATTGTTTTTGACCACTCACACTCGACATCTATGAAATTGTGACGTCCGTACTTTTATATGATTGACAATGTAAAGAACACGTTTGAGAAGTGAACTGAATAAGGGATGAATTATGATGGTTCATCTTCATGTGGACATGGTTGTGACTTTAACATCTGTGTTATGTTATTATACTGTGTTTTGTTTTACTCACATTTCACATCGAGGGAGATGGAGGAGGAGGACGTTGTCCCTAGCACATTCTTAGCTTCACAGAGATATTGTCCAGAGTGTGAAGACTGGATGGGACCAAAGACAAGCTGTTGTCTCTGGTTTATGTATCTGGAGTGGAGACTTATTAACCCTGTATTAACCTTGAACCAGGTGTAGTCAGCTGCTGGGTTGGCATCACTGCTGCAGCTCAGAGTCACTGAGCTGCCCTCCTCTATGTCACCAGAGGGACTCACCTCCACCCAGGGGGTCCTTGGACAGTCTAGAGGTCATTGGGAAAACATGATGTACTTTTATATGAATGACAATGTAAAGAACACATTTGAGAAGTGAGAACCTCCACCCTGGGGGTCCTTGGAGAGTCTGTGATGAACACAAATGATCAATGTTCATCCTAAAGACATGAAACTGTACAGCGCACACTACACTATAGTCAGAATAAGACAGAATACTTTCTCTACTAATACAGATTACTCTCTCTACCACAATACTACTGTGGTTCATGGTTTTTACAGGCATACAGAAATACATGAATACCAAAGGAACATTTTGCATGACCAATATCAAAGGTGTTTGCATATTCGACATTCTTAATATTATTTATGATTGTTTTTGACCACTCACACTCGACATCTATGAAATTGTGACGTCCGTACTTTTATATGATTGACAATGTAAAGAACACGTTTGAGAAGTGAACTGAATAAGGGATGAATTATGATGGTTCATCTTCATGTGGACATGGTTGTGACTTTAACATCTGTGTTATGTTATTATACTGTGTTTTGTTTTACTCACATTTCACATCGAGGGAGATGGAGGAGGACGTTGTCCCTAGCACATTCTTAGCTTCACAGAGATATTGTCCAGAGTGTGAAGACTGGATGGGACCAAAGACAAGCTGTTGTCTCTGGTTTATGTATCTGGAGTGGAGACTTATTAACCCTGTATTAACCTTGAACCAGGTGTAGTCAGCTGCTGGGTTGGCATCACTGCTGCAGCTCAGAGTCACTGAGCTGCCCTCCTCTATGTCACCAGAGGGACTCACCTCCACCCAGGGGGTCCTTGGACAGTCTAGAGGTCATTGGGAAAACATGATGTACTTTTATATGAATGACAATGTAAAGAACACATTTGAGAAGTGAGAACCTCCACCCTGGGGGTCCTTGGAGAGTCTGTTATGAACACAAATGATCAATGTTCATCCTAAAGACATGAAACTGTACAGCGCACACTACAGTAGAGTCAGTATGAGACAGAATACTGTCTCTACTAATACAGATTACTCTCTCTACCACAATACTACTGTGGTTCATGGTTTTTACAGGCATACAGAAATACATGAATACCAAAGGAACATTTTGCAAGACCAGATATATCAAAGGTGTTTGCATATTAGACATCACCGATTAACATTCTTAATATTATTTATGATTGTTTTTGACCACTCACACTCGACATCTATGAAAACCGATTAGAGCTGAGCTGTCCATATTTGTTGTGTGCTTCACAGCGGTACGCTCCTCTGTCTTTAGAGCTGACTGATGGGAAGGTATAACGTTGACGTGGTTCCCAGAGCAGAGGCTGGTTGTTCTTGAACCAGGTGTAGTCGGCTGCTGGGTTGGCATCACTGCTGCAGCTCAGAGTCACTGAACTGCCCTCCTTTATGTCCTCAGAGGGACTTGATAACACAGATGTGTGTTTAGGCCCGTCTAGAGGTCATTGGGAAAACATGATGTACTTTTATATGAATGACAATGTAAAGAACACGTTTGAGAAGTGAACCGAATAAGTGATGAATTATGATGGTTCATCTTCATGTGGACATGGTTGTGACTTTAACATCTGTGTTATGTTATTATACTGTGTTGTGTTTTACTCACATTTCACATCGAGGGAGATGGAGGAGGACGTTGTCCCTAGCACATTCTTAGCTTCACAGAGATATTGTCCAGAGTGTGAAGACTGGATGGGACCAAAGACAAGCTGTTGTCCCTGGTTTATGTATCTGGAGTGGAGACTTATTAACCCTGTATTAACCTTGAACCAGGTGTAGTCAGCTGCTGGGTTGGCATCACTGCTGCAGTTCAGAGTCACTGAGCTGCCCTCCTCTATGTCACCAGAGGGACTCACCTCCACCCAGGGGGTCCTTGGAGAGTCTGTTATGAACACAAATGATCAATGTTCATTCTAAAGACATGAAACTGTACAGCGCACACTACAGTAGAGTCAGTATGAGACAGAATACTGTCTCTACTAATACAGATTACTCTCTCTAACACAATACTACAGTGGTTCATGGTTTTTACAGGCATACAGAAATACATGAATACCAGAGGAACATTTTGCAAGACCAGATATATCAAAGGTGTTTGCATATTAGACATCACCGATTAACATTCTTAATATTATTTATGATTGTTTTTGACCACTCACACTGGACATCTATGAAAACCGATTTAGAGCTGAGCTGTCCATATTTGTTGTGTGCTTCACAGCGGTACGCTCCTCTGTCTTTAGAGCTGACTGATGGGAAGGTATAACGTTGACGTGGTTCCCAGAGCAGAGGCTGGTTGTTCTTGAACCAGGTGTAGTCGGCTGCTGGGTTGGCATCACTGCTGCAGCTCAGAGTCACTGAACTGCCCTCCTTTATGTCCTCAGAGGGACTTGATAACACAGATGTGTGTTTAGGCCCGTCTAGAGGTCATTGGGAAAACATGATGTACTTTTATATGAATGACAATGTAAAGAACACGTTTGAGAAGTGAACCGAATAAGTGATGAATTATGATGGTTCATCTTCATGTGGACATGGTTGTGACTTTAACATCTGTGTTATGTTATTATACTGTGTTGTGTTTACTCACATTTCACATCGAGGGAGATGGAGGAGGACGTTGTCCCTAGCACATTCTTAGCTTCACAGAGATATTGTCCAGAGTGTGAAGTCTGGATGGGACCAATGACAAGCTGTTGTCCCTGGTATGTGTATCTGGAGAGGAGACTTATTAACCCTGTATTAACCTTGAACCAGGTGTAGTCAGCTGCTGGGTTGGCATCACTGCTGCAGTTCAGAGTCACTGAGCTTCCCTCCTTTATGTCACCAGAGGGACTCACCTCCACCCAGGGGGTCCTTGGAGAGTCTGTTGACATTTGCATTTCATTAGATAATAAAACGTGTATTTATAAAGAAAGCAATAGAAGAGTCATTTTCATGCCTCGTATTGCATCCAGTTTATCAATAAAGAGCAGCTTACATGTGTCTCTAAGTTCACACACCGACCGAAAAGTACACTGAAGGTTAGCAAAACGCTAGAGCTAGAGTGAATGTAGAGTACGATCCCAACATGGAGTGAGCCTTGAGACAACAAGGTGGAGAACCGTCCTCCTAACAGGACGGAGCCTTGTCACTTAGGAATGACTACTACGTCCAAGGGACCATGAGCTACAGGCGACCAAGTGGGCCACAGTAAGAATGAATGAATGTTTACTTGGTCTCTTAAAGTGGAACTGAAACTAAATAGGTAGCAAAGGTCAATGTACGTATGTACGTCCTTGTTACTAGTCAAGTCAGGGCAATTTTTTGTATAGCCCTTAATCACAGTTACAGTCTCAAAGGGCTTACTATGAATCGTACTATGCATCGTACTACTAATGATGTCTTCCTTAGTGGATCACATTGAAGAAATTATTTTTACAATTTCACTCTTTCACCACTAGGATGCAGCCATGATGGATTTAGACAAAAACTGAGTCACCAGAGTGACTGCTGACAGGACACAGTCTGAGTCAACAGAGTGACTGCTGACAGAGGCATGGAATCAGTACCGGACCAGTACCCTTAATTACTAGTAGCCTGAGGCTTGAGAGAGCCAACACCGTTTGAGTCCATTTATACTAAATCTACATTCTTTACCCTAATGGTCCATTACATCTGGCTTCATGCCAGTATATTGTGGAGTTGACTTACATACTGAAAGAGAGGAAAGATGCTTGTATCCTCGAACAGCACACCGATAGCTTTCTTTAGAGTTAATGTACCTCCTGTAGTAAATTCCAGTACCTATATACTGGCTACTCCTGTACCAGAGGTAGTCAGGACGAGCAGTTAATGCACACATACTGTGACATTTAAGGTCGTGACGGGGAGAATTGGTCTGGGGATAAGGAATGGACACCTGGACCTGGAGATCTGGGTCAGAGAACAAATGTAGTTACACACCGATACATACAGACACATACACACACACACGCACACACACACACACACACACACACACACACACACGCACACGCACACGCACACACACACACATAAATACACACACACACACACACAGGTTTTGCAATAGACATGTTAATAATAAGTTAGTTACCGGTCACAGTTAATGTCACTCCAGGGCTACCAGTATATCTCCCATTCGGTTGGTTTGTTATGAACCTAAACTTGTACACAGCAGAGTCACTCTGTGTCAGGTTTTTGATTCTCAGGGTACACACTTCCTCACAGCCTGAGGCAGACCTACACCTTTTCTCCACACAGCTGTATTCAACACGATCTGTATAGTCCTTATCATGTTTCAGATCAACAGGCTGATTGCTGGGTTCTTTAGTAAACCACAGTCTTTCCTTCACTGTATGGTGATTGTAACTGTTAATATTTTTAGGGTATTTAAAGGAACTTTTGATGTAAACGGTTGATCCTCTTAAAGCGCAAACATTACTAGGTGTGTAGGTGACTGTACAGCCATCATTACCGTGTAGCGCTGTAAAAAACAAACACATCTCATTGAGAATAAACAAGACACATTCTCAGTCAAGACACAACAAGCAGTCAGCTGATGGAGTGGATGATCACAAGATACATAAAGAGGATGGAGGATGTTGGGTGGAGCTGGAAACTACAGATGCTGACCACTGAGCTGTGAGAGGAATGAGTGATAGAGATAGTGAAAGAGAGAGAGATAGAGATAGTGATAGTGATAGAGGCAGTTATATAGCTAGTGATATAGAGAGATAGTAATATAGCTAGTGATATAGATTATGATAGTAATAGAGATAGTGACAGAGGTAGAAATAGAGATAAGAGATAGTGATGCAGCTAGTGATGGAGATAGTGATAGACATAGTGATAAAGATAGTAAGTGATAAAGATCATAAGTGATACAGATAGTGATAGAGATATAGATAGTGATATACTTTAAATAGGAATTAAATCAACCCATCAATGTTGTATAGGTTTAACAGAAGTTACATAGCAACCAGGAAATGGCCAACACATCTGTATTGTAATCTGAAATGCAACATAATGTAACGCCATGTAAACTATTATAATGAGCAGAATATTGTTCTCTGAAACAATTACAACACAACTTTGACTATAAGAGGCTGAAGTAATTGTTCTATTTGTTTGGTATTCTAAACCAAACACAGCTGTCGAGGTCCATTCTGTAGATGTGACATCTAGTTACAACACCGTTGTTTCAGCTTCTCCTCAGCCTCAGTTGCTTGCATGTCATGTTACAGATTGAACCAGTTCAACTAAATGTTCACAGTGTAAGTGTACCAACCTGGTACTGACAGAAGGAAAGCTAGAAGTCCTCTGGCTGCTGATCTAAGATTCATAGCTTGTTTCTCTCAGTGTGTTGTTCAGAGATCTCTCCGACAACACATGCAGGTCAAAACTAAAAACATAAAAAGGAGAAAAACATAATATTTTCACTGAGACAACTATAATACATAAGAATATTAATATTATACTTTTTAATGAATCTCTATAACATCAGTTGGTTATTGAACATATGTTTGTATGTTACCCAATAAAAGTACAGTTAAGACTTACTGTAAGGAGGAAGCTGCCGTTATAGAAAGTGTCTGTGGTAACTGGTTAACTAAACGTACATGTTTACTTCCTCTTTATGCAGGCAAATATTGGATAAAAAAAACCTGATACAATTCTGACCACAACAGATGGTGAAGGTGCACAGCTACCTTGATTGGTTGATGTCTTATTGTTTGAATGTCTTACTATAGGCTGTGTGTGTGTGTGTGTGTGTGTGTGTGTGTGTGTGTGTGTGTGTGTGTGTGTGTGTGTGTGTGTGTGTGTCAAGTCAAGTCAAGTCAAGTCAAGTCAAGTTTATTGTCACTTCACAGTTTACACAAGTATAAAGCAGTGATGTGAAAATCTTATGTGCGTCGAAGGATGGAATGTTAGCTCTGCAGGGACAAAATACCTCACGTCTTCACTCAAACATACCTGATAACCAGGGGTCAGAGGAGGAGGAACACACGGTTTGCACACAAATACTAAGAGTGTTTGGTAGATTTGGCAAATTTTGAACTAGCCTTCTTTTGATGGCTGAAATGTTGTCATTTTTTGAAGTCCTTTAGTTTAACAGTATGCTCTTCTTCAGTATTGTACATGAATACATGTGCCTGCCTCTCTGCATTAAACATGCATGCCGGCACGGCAATGACACATTTACAAATGTATAAATAATATTGCCGGCACTAGAAGGTTATGTATATACATGCATATGTGGTCACAAAGAGAGACGTATGATACACACTCCTAGGTCAACACACAGAGTTTCTTACAGGGTAAGGGTCTTGGGGCGTGGGGGAGGCTGTAACCACGGGGGAGGGGGGGGCAGAGGAGGCTGACTCCTCCCTGTCCGAGCAGTCGCTGCCCCTTCCCCCGCCCCTCTGCTGCAGACCCTTGCAACGGAACAGCTTCTTGAGGGCCCGCGGGATCTCTGAGTGGATGCGGAGCGTCTCCTCACGGTCCGGGGCCTGCTGCACCTGGGGGGCCACCACGGGCTGCAGCCGCGTCGGGCTGAGGGGCCTGGGGGCCTTACCGTGCTGCCACTGCGCACTGGTCCACCGGGAGACACAGGGATGGAGGGTATGTAGTGGACTAGATCTAGCTTCTCTAGCTCTGCGTCCACGTCGCCAGAGTTCAGCACTGCAGGGGTCAGTATATAGATATACAATATAAGAATGATGTTTAACTATACTGCACGTCATAGATATACAATATAATAGAGAAACCAAATTGTGCTTATTTGAACCTATATACAAACTTAAACCTTTGGTTTTAATAGTATTATCGTTCTTAAATATTTAACACTAAGGTATACTGGAATATTTATACGGGAAATTTAGGCGATAAAGGTTTTAAAGGAGTGGTACACTTCTTTCAATCCATATATATAAACATATACATATATACATATATACACACACCTTCGCCATAGATGGCGGGCTGGTAGTCAGAAGGGGGCGGGATGTCTGTGTGGGGCAGGGCTATTGGGATATCCCCGCCCATCCCCAGCCCCCGGGGAGGGGCCACAGGAGCCCCGGCCCAGTGGGGGTTCTGCAGGCGCATGATGACAGATGCTGGTGGGGGGGATGCAGATGCGTCCGATGATTGGCTGGGCGTTGAAGGGGGAGAGAGGCGGGGTCTCCGGGCGGGCGTGGCGATGCGCGTGTTGCGTTGAATTGAGTCTGCGCGTCAAACAGGAAGTGAAGGACATAAAGCATATTAAATACTATCATTCTTATTATTGATAATCCACACTAATGCTTCTTAATGACCTGTCTCTCTTTACAAACAAACAACAAAACAACAACAAATCGTGAGGATTGAATCCTCTTTATTGGTCACATACATGAAGACATACAGTGAAATGTGTTCTTTACGGTGAATCTATGAAATAACTAATTAAACATAATAGTTAATAACCTTTTTGGGGGAGGGGGCCAGTGAAGGGCCGTCCAGGTTGGACTCCCTCCAGCTGCTGCTGGGCAGTGCCGGTCTCATCCACTCTGCTGTTCATGTGTTGTGTTTCATGTGTGTATCGGTGTGTTGTTTGTGTGTTGTGTATCGTGTGTGTATCTGTGTGTTGTTCATGTGTTGTGTGTTTGTATCTGTGTGCGGTCGTTAAGAGGAGGTGGTGGTGGTGGTGGAGGTTCTGGAGGTGGTGGAGGTTCTGATGGTGGTCGTTATGGTGGTGGTGGTGGTGGTGGTGGTGGTGCTGATGGTGGAATTGGTGGTTGTGGTGATGGAGGGCAATGACGTCAGAGGCCTGTCATCTCCAAGGATGATTTATTAAAGAGAGAAGTGTCAAGGAGCGAGGCGGGCGAGCTCTGATTAACCATTGGAGAGAGAGAGGACACAATCCACTCTATTATTCATCCGTACAGAGAGAGAGAGAGAGAGAGAGAGAGAGAGAGAGAGAGAGAGAGAGAGAGAGAGAGAGAGAGAGAGAGAGAGAGAGAGAGAGAGAGAGAGAGAGAGAGAGAGAGAATTTTTTAGGTTTTGTATTTGGTGTGTGTGAGTACACACACACACACATTGGTGGCCCTCAGCTTGCCACAGGAGGAAGGTGACATCATCATCATCATCATGTCTCTAAGTTCCACCATTGTCACCGTCCGGCAGAAATGACATCACAGCCCTCACATCGTCTGCCCGGCGGTTCAACAACTCTTTGGTCCATGATCCCTGACCCCATTTTCATGTTTCATGTTATATTGTCTGTTGTTGGGCTCAACCAATAGGCTAAGAGCTCTCATTGGCTCTATGGTATATGGTCTATGGTTGGGCTTCACTAATAGGCTAAGAGCTGTTATTGGCTCTACAGTATATGGTCTATGGTTAGAGGTCTCTCCTCTCCAGCCACGCTCCTCTGCCTCCCCCTCTCTGCCACCTGGGGTTACTACACCCAGAACACTCCGTCCCAGAAGACCGTAGTCACGTCAGCGCACCTGTTCCCTATTCCCAATCAGGCTCCCTATTATTTAGACTCCGCTCCCCTGTCACTCGTTGCCAGAACTTTCCCGTTGTTCAACCCGAGACTCTCTGGCAATACTCCTCCGTGTTCCCCAGTGAAGACCCTGTCTTGATCTCCTGTGGATTCCTGGTATTTCCTCGTTGGACGATTCTTCTCGTTTTTTCCTTTGTTGGGTTTTTCTACTTCGATTTTTTTTTTTTTACCGCTGGATGTTTTTTGTGTTGGTATTTTGGACTTCAGCCTTCTCCCCGCAGCACATTATACAACACCCCCTGTTTGGATTTCCATTTCGCACTCACGTAAGTCGCTTTACACATTGTATTATTTACTTCAATAATTGACACACGCATAGTTGATTGTTCACACCTCATATCAGTTTATTCCTTGGAGCTTTATCTGAATAAAGACGCCTACGGGTTCTAAACTCCTTTTTGCCTCTGACTCTTTCTGCACTATCCCCCGGGGTTCAGAAAACAACAATCCGTGTGAGGCTTAACATTCACAGCTCAAACATAACTTGGTGAGATCCCATTCTTTGTATAATTTAAGAGTGTTACGACTACCTCAAGCCGTCGCAAACATAAACCGACCACAAAACAGTAAAGGTAGTAGTTCATCAGGTTTTTATTGACAGAAATCAAAAGATTACAACACATATCTAAATGGGGCATGCAGGTCAGGTCGTGAGATGTAAGGGTGACATGTACACATGGAGCAATAAGGTTTGTGTGTAAAGCAGAACAACAGAAACCAATATGAGGATCCACTGATGTATCAACCTCAGTGCCCAAGACGGCACGCCAGTACAATGAAGATCAAGGAACACTTCTGGAGATTTAGCAGAAAGCCAGAGGGGAACCGCTGTAGACAGACTATTGGAAGGCATCCCTGGACAGCAGCAGAGAAAGATAGGATGAGGGGAAGCCACAAGCCTTTAAAGGCCTCATATTATATATTTTAGTATACCACCAGGTGTAAGTGTGACCCCCACCATTAGAAAATAGTTTCAGCTTCATTCAGGGACCCCTTCCATTCAGTTAGAATTTGCGGACAGAGGCCAGGTGTGTAGCATCAGCAGGTGTAACCCTATCAGCCAATCTGATATTATGCATGCAATAGCACGTGTTTAACATAAAGAGGGAGTCGTCATCTAAAATACAAACCAATAAGTAGTGCCACTATATGATTATTCAAATACTTGCTGTACAGCAAAAGGAATTTCTCTGCATTTAACCCATCCTAGTATTAAGAGCAGCGGTCAGCTATTTATACAGCGCCCGGGGAGCAGTAAGGGTTAGGGTCTCAAGGACACCTTGACAGTTTTTTTGCTCGGAGAAGCCGCGGATCAACCAACAACCTTCCGGTTGTGAGGCAACCGTTCTACCTCCTGAGCTATACTGCCGCCTGTTAACTGCCACTCACAACCACCTGCTCTTACAGGTGCAGTACGTTAAGACAACCAGCAGGTGGTGCCTTTAGGACCTGCCCTCACAGGAGCAGGGCCATCACAAGTAATAATAATAATAATTATTATTATTATTATTATTTAATTATTATTAAGTAGAAGCCTATACACACAAACAATTGGACATTTTACACTGAATGAATGAGACACATTAAAGTACACCCACTTACAAAGCCAACCCACTATCTAAATCATGCTGATTTAAACTCTGGGTTGTGTATTCGATGGTGCTGTATAACTGGTCACTGTCCCTGAAAAGAAGAAGTGAAAAAGAGATAATGAGAAGTTAGGAACTTCAGTTTATGTTACACAGATTTAGAAATGTCCTCCTCAAAGTCTCCCTTGGGTTGATGAAGTCCCACACATAGTTGAAGTTTAATTTTGGTCTAGAATTACAAAGAGATGCTTACTCAGGGACAGCGTTGGGTCTTTTAATGTTGACCAAAGAGTAAAGGACCTGCTCTTTCTGATCTGATTGGACCTGGTTCTCTGAGCAGGAAGTGTAGATGTTGGCATAGTGAAGATCATCCTGCTCTTCTATTGGTTCTCTTTGTGCTGCAGCAGCTGAGCGATTGGTCAGAGTTGAGACGTTGCCATACACAGGAACAGGAAGTGACTGAGAGGACAGAAGAGTACATTTAGTCATCCAAATTGGACAAATGGCGCAACTTGTCCAGGTGTTTCTCACAACGCTTGTATGAGGCAGTAATCTCTTAAAAATAGAACATAGCTTAATGATTTCTCTTTGAGCTCAGCTCTTGGCCATTATATCTGCATCGTCAGAAAAGTAACAGAGCCAGCTAAAGAACGACACGTTGTTGTTGCACATGTTGTTGTTTGGGGGCGTGGCCTCCAGGTAGCTCCAATGTTTAGGGGCGTGGCCTCCGGGGTAACTCTACTGTTTGGGGGCGTGGCCTTGGGGTAGCTGCACTATGTGTCTTAGTAATGGCTGTGTTAGTGAAAAATGGGTTCTTGTCGCTCACCTCCACTACGATATCTGGCCTTCTTCCCGGGACATGTGCTTTTCTGGAAGCTCTCTTTCTTCTGGTGAACAGAAAAAGATAAAGAAGAGTTTTTCTGGTGAAAAACATAAAGATAAAGAAGCAGCAGAAGAAATGAATGTCAAACACAAGAGAGGGAAAGAGAGAGAGAGAGAGAGAGAGAGAGAGAGAGAGAGAGAGAGAGAGAGAGAGAGAGAGAGAGAGAGAGAGAGAGAGAGGGAGAGAAAAAGAATATCTCACCTCATCCAAAGGAAGAGCAGGAGGAGTATGGTGACCAGTAAGACAGCAACGGTTCCTACTAAATATGTTGATGATGATGATGATAATGACGATGATGATGTCTCTGGAAAGCAGTGATTCAACACTTGATTCATGTGAACTTACCATTAGAAGGATACAAAAATATCAGGACCAGAAGTAATGCAGTATTATGACCAATAACTCCATATTTATAGGACAATGAAATGTAACACATCTCCAATTGATGAATACATATTATAAATGTGATACATGTTTAACCAGGGTGCTCACACAGCACCAAAGTTAATACAAGTGTCAACACTGGATTTCAGCCAGGATTTTGCTGAGGTTTCATTCAAGAGTTTTGTTGCTCCTTTAAACAGTGATCTCTCTTAAAGGAAAAATTACCCGTCACATTAACGAACAACAAGGTGGAATTGTGACGTCCGATTGCATTATGAGCTTGGCAGTAATAATGTCCTCCGAGCTCAGGGGTGACATGAGTGATGGTGTAGTTCTGTCCTGATTGCGTCACTGAGTCTTCATGTTCCTTGAACCAAGTGTAGTCAGCTGCTGGGTTGGCATCACTGCTGCAGTTCAGAGTCACTGAGCTGCCCTCCTCTATATCACCAGAGGGACTCACCTCCACCCAGGGGGTCCTTGGAGAGTCTGTTATGAACACATATGATCAATGTTCCTCCTAAAGACATGAAACTGTACAGCGCACACTACACTATAGTCAGAATAAGACAGAATACTTTCTCTACTAATACAGATTACTCTCTCTACCACAATACTACTGTGGTTCATGGTTTTTACAGGCATACAGAATACATGAATACCAAAGGAACATTTCGCATGACCGATATATCAAAGGTGTTTGCATATTCGACATTCTTAATATTATTTATGATTGTTTTTGACCACTCACACTCGACATCTATGAAATTGTGACGTCCGTACTTTTATATGATTGACAATGTAAAGAACACGTTTGAGAAGTGAACTGAATAAGGGATGAATTATGATGGTTCATCTTCATGTGGACATGGTTGTGACTTTAACATCTGTGTTATGTTATTATACTGTGTTTTGTTTTACTCACATTTCACATCGAGGGAGATGGAGGAGGACGTTGTCCCTAGCACATTCTTAGCTTCACAGAGATATTGTCCAGAGTGTGAAGACTGGATGGGACCAAAGACAAGCTGTTGTCTCTGGTTTATGTATCTGGAGTGGAGACTTATTAACCCTGTATTAACCTTGAACCAGGTGTAGTCAGCTGCTGGGTTGGCATCACTGCTGCAGCTCAGAGTCACTGAGCTGCCCTCCTCTATGTCACCAGAGGGACTCACCTCCACCCAGGGGGTCCTTGGACAGTCTAGAGGTCATTGGGAAAACATGATGTACTTTTATATGAATGACAATGTAAAGAACACATTTGAGAAGTGAGAACCTCCACCCTGGGGGTCCTTGGAGAGTCTGTGATGAACACAAATGATCAATGTTCATCCTAAAGACATGAAACTGTACAGCGCACACTACACTATAGTCAGAATAAGACAGAATACTTTCTCTACTAATACAGATTACTCTCTCTACCACAATACTACTGTGGTTCATGGTTTTTACAGGCATACAGAAATACATGAATACCAAAGGAACATTTTGCATGACCAATATCAAAGGTGTTTGCATATTCGACATTCTTAATATTATTTATGATTGTTTTTGACCACTCACACTCGACATCTATGAAATTGTGACGTCCGTACTTTTATATGATTGACAATGTAAAGAACACGTTTGAGAAGTGAACTGAATAAGGGATGAATTATGATGGTTCATCTTCATGTGGACATGGTTGTGACTTTAACATCTGTGTTATGTTATTATACTGTGTTTTGTTTTACTCACATTTCACATCGAGGGAGATGGAGGAGGACGTTGTCCCTAGCACATTCTTAGCTTCACAGAGATATTGTCCAGAGTGTGAAGACTGGATGGGACCAAAGACAAGCTGTTGTCTCTGGTTTATGTATCTGGAGTGGAGACTTATTAACCCTGTATTAACCTTGAACCAGGTGTAGTCAGCTGCTGGGTTGGCATCACTGCTGCAGCTCAGAGTCACTGAGCTGCCCTCCTCTATGTCACCAGAGGGACTCACCTCCACCCAGGGGTCCTTGGACAGTCTAGAGGTCATTGGGAAAACATGATGTACTTTTATATGAATGACAATGTAAAGAACACATTTGAGATGTGAGAACCTCCACCCTGGGGGTCCTTGGAGAGTCTGTGATGAACACAAATGATCAATGTTCATCCTAAAGACATGAAACTGTACAGCGCACACTACACTATAGTCAGAATAAGACAGAATACTTTCTCTACTAATACAGATTACTCTCTCTACCACAATACTACTGTGGTTCATGGTTTTTACAGGCATACAGAAATACATGAATACCAAAGGAACATTTTGCATGACCAATATCAAAGGTGTTTGCATATTCGACATTCTTAATATTATTTATGACTGTTTTTGACCACTCACACTCGACATCTATGAAATTGTGACGTCCGTACTTTTATATGATTGACAATGTAAAGAACACGTTTGAGAAGTGAACTGAATAAGGGATGAATTATGATGGTTCATCTTCATGTGGACATGGTTGTGACTTTAACATCTGTGTTATGTTATTATACTGTGTTTTGTTTTACTCACATTTCACATCGAGGGAGATGGAGGAGGAGGACGTTGTCCCTAGCACATTCTTAGCTTCACAGAGATATTGTCCAGAGTGTGAAGACTGGATGGGACCAAAGACAAGCTGTTGTCTCTGGTTTATGTATCTGGAGTGGAGACTTATTAACCCTGTATTAACCTTGAACCAGGTGTAGTCAGCTGCTGGGTTGGCATCACTGCTGCAGCTCAGAGTCACTGAGCTGCCCTCCTCTATGTCACCAGAGGGACTCACCTCCACCCAGGGGGTCCTTGGAGAGTCTGTTATGAACACAAATGATCAATGTTCATCCTAAAGACATGAAACTGTACAGCACACACTACAGTAGAGTCAGAATAAGACAGAATACTTTCTCTACTAATACAGATTACTCTCTCTAACACAATACTAATGTGGTTCATGGTTTTTCCAGGCATACAGAAATACATGAATACCAGCGGAACATTTAGCAAGACCGGATATATCAAAGATGTTTATATATTAGACATAATAAAAAGACATAATGAAGTAATCTGAATCGGAATCACCGATTACGCGAAACGCTAGAGCTATAGTGAATGTAGAGTACGATCCCAACGTGGAGGGAGCCTTGAGACAACAAGGTGGAGAACCGTCCTCCTAACAGGACAGAGCCTTGTCACTTAGGAATGACTACTATGTCCAAGGGACTGTGAATGATGGCTGAATGGATGTTTAATTGGTCTCTTAAGGTGGAACTGAAACAAAATAGGTAGCAAAGGTCAATGTACGTATGTGTGTCCACTTGTAGTCACTAGTCAAGTCAAGTGAAGGCAATTTTTTTTTGTATAGCCCTTAATCACTGTTACAGTCTACAAAGGGCTTACTATGATCGTACATCGTACTATAGTACAAAAAGTGGATCACATGCTTTTAAACTTTTTCACTCTTTCACCACTAGGGTGCAGCCATGATGGATTTACACACAAACTGAGTCACCAGAGTGACTGCTGACAGAGGCATGGAATCATCAGAGAACAAAGATCTTCACCCCAGGGTGCATTACACCAAGTTGTGCGCTTCTGTTTCTCTTCAATCTGAAACGGTTAAGGTACCAGTACCCTTAATTACGGGTAGCCTGAGGCCAACGCTGTTTGAGTCCATTCATACTAAATCTACATTCTTTACCCTGAAGGTCCATTACATCTGGCGTCATGTCAGTATATTGTGGAGTTGACTTACACACTGGAAGAGAGGGATGATCCTCGTATCCTTGAACAGCACACCCATAGCTTTCTTTAGAGTTAATCTCGCCCCTGTAGTACATTCCAGTTTGTATATACTGTCTACTCCTGTACCAGAGGTAGTCAGGACTAGCAGTTAGAGCACACATACTGTGACATTTAAGCTGTTGACGGGGATGATAGGTCTGGGGATAACGAATGGACACCTGGACCTGGAGATCTGGGTCACAGAACAAATGAAGTCAAAGATCATTCAGATTACACACAGATACATACAGACACATACACACATTTACACACATATACACACACACACACACACATACACACACACATACATACATACACACACACATACATACACAGATACACAAAGAAACACACACACACACACTTATGCACGCACACACACACAGATACACACACACACACACGTTTTGCAATAGACGTGTTAATAATAAGTTACTTACCGGTCACAGTTAATGTCACTCCACGGCTACCAGTATATCTCCCATTCGGCTGGTTTGTTATGAACCTAAACTTGTACACGCCAGAGTCACTCTGTGTCAGGTGTTTGATTCTCAGGGTACACACTTCCTCACAGCTCGACCGGTCCAGTACCAACAGCTTGTCTCCACACAGCTGTATTCAACACGATCTGTATAGTCTTTATCTTGTTTCAGATCAAACGGCTGATTGCTGCGTTCTTTAGTAAACCACAGTCTTTCCTCCACTTTGGTCTGGATATTCTTAATATAATTAGGGTATTCAAAGGAGCTTCTGATGTTAACCGTTGATCCTCTTAAAGCGCAGACATTACTAGGTGTGTAGGTGACTGACCAGCCACCGTGTAGTGCTGTAAAAAACAACATCTCATTGAGAATAAACAAGACACTTTCTCAGTCAAGACACAACAAGCAGTCAGCTGATGGAGTGGATGATCACAAGATACATAAAGAGGATGGAGGATGTTGGGTGGAGCTGGAAACTACAGATGCGGACCACTGAGCTGTGAGAGGAATGAGTGATAGAGATAGTTAAAGAGAGAGATATAGAGATAGTGATAGTGATAGAGACAGTTATATAGCTAGTGATATAGAGAGATAGTAATATAGCTACTGATAGGGATTATGATAGTGATAGAGATAGTGACAGAGGTAGAAATAGAGATAAGAGATAGTGATGCAGCTAGTGATGGAGATAGTGATAGACATAGTGATAAAGATAGTAAGTGATACAGATAGTGATAGAGATATAGATAGTGATATACTTTAAATAGGAATTAAATCAACCCATCAATGTTGTATAGATTTAACAGAAGTTACATAGCAACCAGGAAATGGCCAACACATCTGTTTTGTCATCTCAAATGCAGCATAATGTAACGCAATGTAAACTATTATAATGAGCAGAATATTGTTCTCTGAAACAATTAGAACATAACTTTGACTATAAGGCTGTAGTAATTGTTCTATTTGTTTGGTATTCTAAACCAAACACAGCTGTCGAGGTCCATTCTGTAGATGTCACATCTATTTACAACACCGTTGTTTCAGCCTCTCCTCAGCCTCAGTTGCTTGCATGTCATGTTACAGATTGAACCAGTTCAACTAAATGTTCACAGTGTAAGTGTACCAACCTGGTACTGACAGAAGGAAAGCTAGAAGTCCTCTGGCTGCTGATCTAAGATTCATAGCTTGTTTCTCTCAGTGTGTTGTTCAGAGATCTCTTCAACAACACATGCAGGTCAAAACTAAAAACATAAAAAGGAGAAAAACATAATATTTTCACTGAGACAACCATAATACATAAGAATATTAATATTATACTTTTTAATGAATCTCTATAACATCAGTTGGTTATTGAACATATGTTTGTATGTTACCCAATAAAAGTTCAGTTAAGACTTACTGCGAGGAGGAAGCTGCTGTTGCAGAAAGTGTCTGTGGTAACTGGTTAACCAAACATGTTTACTTCCTCTTTATGCAGGCACATTTAGGATAAAAAAACCTGATAAAATTCTGACCACAACAGATCGTGGTGGTGCACAGCTACCTTTGATTGGTTGTCTTATTGTTTGAATGTCTTACTATAGGCTGTGTGCGTGTGTGTGTGTGTGTGTGTGTGTGTGTGTGTGTGTGTGTGTGTGTGTGTGTGTGTGTGCGTGTTTGTGTGTGCTGGAGAGCCTCAGTGTAAAGCAAGTCGCAAACCAGACCAGCCACAAAGCCTGACACTAAGGATTCCTGTTTAATACAATGGATTTAATATAACTTATAGAGTGAGTGCTCTCATTGGCAATGAAATACAAACGTATGGGCGTTCAATGAGGTCAGGCTGCTGAACTAGGGCGTATAGCATATAACGATGTATATTTTATTACATTGATTTCTATATACATATTGCTCTTTTTCTCTGCCGATATATTGCATTTTATAAATTGCATTTTTATTTATATTTTTTAACTTATTTTATTCTATTCAGTTTTATTCTATTTTATCTATTTTTATCTTATTTTAATAACTGCTGTCTGTCGTCGGGTATTGCACATAAGATTTTCACTCACTGCTTTATACTTGTGTAAACTGTGAAGTGACAATAAACTTGACTTGACTTGACTCAAGATCAAACAGTGGAACCAGAGGAACATAACCCATTGAAGAGCAAGTAGTGGAACCAGAGGAACATAACCCATTGAAGAGCAAGTAGTGGAACCAGAGGAACATAACCCATTGAAGAGCAAGTAGTGGAACCAGAGGAACAAAACCCATTGAAGAGCAAGTAGTGGAACCAGAGGATCATAACCCATTGAAGATTGAATAGTGGAACCAGAGAAACCAATTCATGGATATGTTTATCAAAACCACTTGAGAAATAGAAGTCATTGTTGAACAGAAGACGAAGAAATCATACATCATAACTGGAGTCTGTTACCTGATTTCCAGCCCTCATTATTAGTATTTAGAGCTCTTTGGCATATTTACCCTAGTTTAAACATTGAAATACATGCCAAAACCCCGCTCTGAGCAAGCTGGCCAGAACATATCTGTGTACCCCTGGAACCAGCTCACAACCAGTGTTTTGATACGTTAAGAATATATTTGGATGTGTTTGTTCCTCATAACTTGTGTATTTACACATCATTTGTCACGGTTACGGTGGTTGGCAGGGGGCGTGGCAAAGCCACGTGCGCTAGCGGCACACACACACACACACACACACACACCTGTTCACTATCACACATTGTAATTGCTAATCACCTCACCTGGGGTATATATACTATGTCTATCCGTTACCCCAGCGTGAGGTCGTTACCATATACTGCACGTTGTTCTCCCGTCTGTTCTGATACCCATCGCCTGCCTACTACCCCTGCCGGTACTTCGCACCCGACATCTCGGTACGCAGACTCCTCCCCCGTCCCGGACTACTCGTCGGTCTACTACCTGCCGGTACTCCGCGGATCGTCCTCCCCGTGCACCCTTGTGTTTTTGTGTGTGTTCCTGAGAATAAAGCCGGTCGTTCGTGTCGGTGTCTGCGTTCGGGGTCCAACCCACTCCAGTGGCGGCCGGTGACATCCGAAGTAGGAGGGGCGCAGGGTTTTTTTTTTTAAATCATATCTGCTGTGCAATACCGGATTTGCCCAGACGGTGGCGCCATTTCACCATGTAAACGACCGAGAGGGCTAATTAAAAATAAAAAACTATACATAATATAAACCTCACCGTTACTCATTCTACTCTGTATTGTATATATGTATATTGACTGAACATTCCATTACTTACTGCTTAATTTCTTTTTTTACTTACTTTATTTTTACTGTATGTAGCACAATCAATCAGTATTCTGTATTTTGTTGTGACAAATAATAAACAAACTTGAAACTTATGGTGAAAGAACATTTATTATATGGTGCCTAGTAGAAAATAAACATAAGAAAAAAATATGGTCTTATATTAGAAAGACTACCCAGTGTGCCATCAAAAATAATACCTAAATATGGTCTTACATTCGATTGTGCAAAAGTAATTAGAACAAAATAGAAGATAATAAAATAGACCTGATACAAGTCCTGAGATAAAATGCAATACAATGTTAAGCTTACAAATGAAAAGGTACTGGGTCCTATGTACACTACACTACTATACAATATACAGTTTAATCTATGTACCTATGCTATACTAACTATACAAGAACCACTTAGCAAACCAGGTTCTGGAAAACGACCGAATATATAGCCTTCCTCTGTCTGTTGCTGGTTGCTGAATGCTGATGTCAGGCTGATGAGGTCCAAACTCTTTCACTCTGAGTTTTTCTTGCAGTGTTCGTCTTTCAAATGGTGTTGCTTTGAGGGATTTGACAGAATTCTCCATGGTAGCTAGTGTAATGGCTGTGTCCTGTACAGAACAAAAAAAGAACAAACTTGCAACATGAGGTCTCACCCACACACACAGGTCTCAATCTCCTCTCCTCAGACAGCAAGACGCAGCAAGAACTGACTCATTAACAAATGCTTCTGAATTTAACTAATTAAATAGAATACAAATGCTTAATACATTCGACCACAGCCTATATTAGCAGACAAACACACGGAGGACCCTGTAGCTAGCATTGGGGAAGCACGTGTCCACGATAAACTTACAAAACCCCAATCCACACCGTTTACATACAAATGACACAAGCTGCATGTTTATACAGCAAGACCAACATTTCTTATCCCCTTTACTTTACGTTTACATCGTCCACAATAAAAATAAATGTAAAACTATAATCGGGACAAAAACAAACAACGTACCTTTCCTCAGACAGCAAGACGCGAACTGAGAGCAGAGCAGTACAGGCTTTACAAATAACTAGGTTCAACTAGGCTATGAATTGCGCATGCGTGACTGGTTTTCTTTGCTCACGCATTCACGCATGCGCCACTCAATTTGCTCACGCATGCGCCACTCAATTTGAGTCGCACGTGCGTGACTGGTTTCCTTGTTCGGGCGCAATGAAATGCGCTCCCAGAGATCGTATTCAGGACCCTTGATAGGCTACATTGCCTATCAAATTTGGTACCTACCTCAAAACCTTGACCCTTGATAGGCTACATTGCCTATCCTCCAAACCTGGGCGCACTGCCGTGCGCCCAGGTTTGGAGGTAGGTACCAAATTTCTATGAGAGTGACGTCAATGACAAACGAGGGGGGAGAATAGCACGCACAACAATGATTTATATTTGCTATATTAACGTTATTGTGCATTTTAAACACAAACATACATAAAATGAGTAATTATTATTCATTTTAAACATGTTTAGTTTATTTTTAGGGGTCAAAAAAATAAAAAATAAAAAAACACAATTATTATAATCTTTTTTTCTTTTTTTTTTTTCTCTCTCAACCAGGTGGGGCGGCGCCCCTGCGCCCCTATGGACGAGCCGCCACTGACCCACTCACATCTCGTGACATCTTTATATATAAGGACATCCCTCTGTGTTCCGTGTCTGCAATTGGATGTGGTCTCTGCTTGTAAGCCTCTAACACAGAAAACAAGCTCTCCTCTTATTAAAACCAGCACATAGATATAGAATATTGATATAGAATTTAGATTTCCCACAGATGAATAAGGCTGGAGTTACATCTAATTAAAATAGTTTGCAGTAATTACACATTCTACAGAAATGATTGAATGTTTTCTTACATGGAACAATCACGTGGTTGAAAAGCGTCCTGTGGATAAAAATAAATAATATATATATATATATACACAATATATATATTAGTTTGATTACGCATCAAAATGCGTAAATGTGGTTATCTATCGCCCCCTAGTTGTAACAGTTATCTTCATTATGACATACATTGTGATTGTATTCGTAATGTTTATTATTAAACATTTACTAAAATACATTAACCCTCAATAGAGAAAAAAACAGGATACTGAGGATTTCTGTCCTTGTAAAAAAAACTACGAGACATCAAAATTCCTCTTTCGCCCTCACATGATTCAGATTCTAACACATAAACACGTCATAAACTGAGGAAAAGAGAGGGCTTGGATCACTGCTGTACATTTATATCACTTTCACCAAGAGTGACAACACAGTGAAAAGAGTCGAGAATTGTTAACAACTCAATGGAAATCCATTGTAAATGTTACCTGGTGGGGAGCATTCAGAACTAAATATAAATGGATTGACAGACCTTTGGGAACAGCTGCAGGAACCGACACTCAAAAACAAACTAACCAACAACTAAAAGGGAGAAAATATTGCTCTCATAACCCGAAACCTGACCATATCATTATTTTATTCTATAACCCAAAGCCCACAATTTTCACCTCATATTTGTAGCAACTACAATCTTGTTCAGCACCAATGTAGTCTCGCTTGAATAGGACCGTATCTCCATTTATCCCTTCCACCATCCATAAGCATACACAGAAACACCCAAATATCATCCAGAATAAAATTAAAAAATACAAATAATCATAAAATCAAAGCAATAATAATTGGTACCCCGAAGTAGTTGTTCGGCACGAAGCCCTCGCGGCTGCAGAGCGAGGCCCACCACCAGTCTACACCGTCGGGCCTCTGCAGGATGGTCACCATGTCCCCCTCGTCGGCCGCCTGCGCCGGGTAGCTCCACAGGGCGTAGATCACCCCGCTGTTATCGGCACCCATTGCCTCCTCCACACCTGGGGGGGGGGGGTCAGGGGTGAGCTAATGCTTCTTCTGCTACAGGGTTCAGGGTGAAGGCTCGTTTTGTCTCTCTCTCTTTCTCTCAGTTCAGAGGCATGAAGAGGAATAGTGTGAGTGCTGGATGATGATTTGCATTGTTATTTTTAGGGGCAAGCGTTTCAATGTGTATGTGAGTGCGCATGTGTGTGTGTGTGTGTGTGTGTATTTGTGTACAAATATGTGTGCAAGTATGTGTCCTCCTCCTCCTCCTCCTCCTCCTCTTCTCCTACTCCTGCTCTTTCTCCTCCTCACCTCTCAGGAAGTTCTCACACTCCTCGTAACCCGGGGCGTAGGGGTCACACTTCTGTGCGGCACTGGTCCCATTACTCTCAGTGACGGCCATGACGGCGGCCCCATTGCGGACCAGGAACTCACACAGGGGCCGGTCGTTACAGGAGGCCAAGCAGTACAGTGGGGTCCTGGGGGGGACGGAGACCCGGGGTTACAGCCTGACTGGGAGGGGGGGGACTGTTGCTATAGTGACAGTATTGGTGCTGTAGGCATGCGGTTGCTAGTGTGGTGACAGTGTTGTTGCTAGTGTGGTGACAGTGTTGTTGCTAGTGTGGTGAGATGTTGTTAGTGTGGTGACAGTGTTGTCGCTATAGCGACAGCATTGCCAGGATGCAGGACAGGTTATTTACCAGCCATGGCTGTCCGGGGTGCTGACGTTGGCTTCGATGCGAACCAGGAAGTCCACAACATTGTAGTGACCTCCACAGATGGCGTTGTGGAGCACCGTGATGCCCTCGTTGTTGGTTGCTGGTTTGGATCAGTCATCTAGAGAGGAGAAGGTCTTTGATGTCTCTTCATAAACACTGATAGTGATATGATGTTCATTGGTCTTATGGTCATCTATTCTGTTCTATTCATCTAGTCATTTAGCAGGGGCTTTTATTCAGAGTGACTTAGTGAGTTCAGATCCATAACGTTAAGGAGCTGGTAGGGGTTAGGGGTCATTAAGGAGCAGGTAAGGGTTAGGGGTCATTAAGGAGCAGGTAGGGTTTAGCATCTTAGCTCAGGCTGTGAACATGGGGATCACACACACACACATACACACATAAACACACACACACACACACACACCCCTACCTCCTGCACAGCCTTCTGGATGGTCTCCAGCTCCCCGACCAGCGCCCCGTCCAGCAGCAGGACCAGGGGGTTGAGGGGAGCATGCCGCCCCACAGACTTCTGCTGCTTCTTAGTGCGTCGCAGGATGGAATGGTAGCTCTGCAGGGACAAAATACCTCACGTCTTCACTCAAACATACCTGATAACCTGGGGTCAGAGGAGGAGGAACACACGGTTTGCACACGAATACTAAGAGTGTTTGGTAGATTTGGTGACTGGCCTTAAAACTGGCCTTCTTTTGATGGCTGAAATGTTGTCATTTGTTGTAGTCCTTTAGTTTAACAGCATGCTCTTCTTTAGTATTGTACATGTACAGTGGGGAGAACAAGTATTTGATACACTGCTGATTTTGCAGGTTTTCCCACTTACAAAGCATGTAGAGGTCTGTAATTTTGATCATAGGTACACTTCAACTGTGAGAGACGGAATCTAATACAAACCACATTGTATGATTTTTAAGTAATTAATTTGCATTTTATTGCATGAAATAAGTATTTGATCACCTACCAACCAGTAAAAATTCCGGCTCTCACAGACTTTGTTAGTTTTTCTTTAAGAAGCCCTCCTATTCTCCACTCATTACCTGTATTAACTGCACCTGTTTGAACTCGTTACCTGTATAAAAGACACCTCTCCACACACTCAATCTATCAGACTCCAACCTCTCCACAATGGGCAAGACCAAAGAGCTGTCTAAGGACATCAGGGACAAAATTGTAGACCTGCACAAGGCTGGGATGGGCTATAGGACAATAGGCAAGCAGCTTGGTGAGAAGGCAACAACTGTTGGCACAATTATTAGAAAATGGAAGAAGTTCAATATGACGGTCAATCTCCCTCGGTCTGGGCCTCCATGCAAGATCTCACCTCGTGGGGCATCAATGATCATGAGAAAGGTGAGGGATCAGCCCAGAACTACACGGCAGGACCTGGTCAATGACCTGAAGAGAGCTGGGACCACAGTCTCAAAGAAAACCATTAGTAACACACTACGCCGTCATGGATTAAAATCCTGCAGCGCACAATTTTGATTTTGAGCCCCCTGCTCAAGCCAGCGCATGATCAAACCCGTCTGAGGTTTGCCAATGACCATCTGGATGATCCAGAGGAGGAATGGGAGAAGGTCATGTGGTCTGATGAGACCAAAATAGAGCTTTTTGGCATAAACTCCACTCGCCGTGTTTGGAGGAAGAAGAAGGATGAGTACAACCCCAAGAACACCATCCCAACCGTGAAGCATGGAGGTGGAAACTTCATTCTTTGGGGATGCTTTTCTGCAAAGGGGACAGGACGAATGCACCGTATTGAGGGGAGGATGGATGGGGCCATGTATCGCGGAATGGTAGCTCTGCAGGGACAAAATACCTCATGTCTTCACTCAAACATACCTGATAACCAGGGTCAGAGGAGGAGGAACACACCGTTTGCACACGAATACTAAGAGTGTTTGGTAGATTTGGTGACTGGCAAATTTAAAACTGGCCTTCTTTTGATAGCTGAAATGTTCTTGTATATACTGTATATACATATATACACCCACCTTCGCCATAAATGGCGGGCCGGAAGTCAGAAGGGGGCGGGATGTCTCGGAGTGTGGGCGGGGCTATTGGGATATCCCCGTCCATCCCCAGCCCCCGGGGAGGGGCCACAGGAGCCCCGGCCCAGTGGGGGTTCTGCAGGCTCATGATGACAGATGCTGGCGGGGGGATGCAGATGCGTCCGATGATTGGCTGGGCTTGAGGAAGGGGGAGAGAGGCGGGGTCTCCGGGCGGGCGTGGCGATGCGCGTGTTGCGTTGAAGCGAGTCTGCGCGTCAAACAGGAAGTGATGGACATAAAGCATATGAAATACTATCATTCTTATTATTGATAATCCACACTAATGCTTCTTAATGACCTGTCTCTCTTTACGGTGAATCTATGAAATATCTTATTAAACATAATAGTTAATAACCTTTTTGGGGGAGGGGGCCAGCGAAGGGCCGTCCAGGTCGGACTCCCTCCAGCTGCTGCTGGGCAGCGCCAGGTCTCATCCACTCTGCTGTTCATGTGTTGTGTTTCATGTGCGTATCTGTGTGTTGTTTGTGAGTTGTGTATCCTGTGTGTATCTGTGTGTTGTTCATGTGTTGTGTGTTAAGAGGAGGTGGTGGTGGTGGAGGTTCTGGAGGTGGTGTTGGAGGAGGAGGTGTTGGTGGTGGTGGAGATTGTGGTGGTTGTAGTGGTG
This sequence comes from Muraenolepis orangiensis, assembly GCA_027704905.1. NCBI lineage: Eukaryota > Metazoa > Chordata > Actinopteri > Gadiformes > Muraenolepididae > Muraenolepis > Muraenolepis orangiensis. The sequence goes on from CM050999.1 coordinate 1,607,002, forward strand.
GTTATGGTGGTGGTGGTGGTGGTGTTGGTAGTGGTGGTGGTGGTGGTGGTGGTGGTGATGGAGGGCAATGTTGTCAGAGGCCTGTCATCTCCAAGGAGGATTTATTAAAGAGAGAAGTTGCAAGGAGCGAGGCGGGCAAGCTCTGATTAACCATTGGAGAGAGAGAGGACACAATCCACTCTATTATTCATCCTTACAGAGAGAGAGAGAGAGAGAGAGAGAGAGAGAGAGAGAGAGAGAGAGAGAGAGAGAGAGAGAGAGAGAGAGAGAGAGAGAGAGAGAGAGAGAGAGAGAGAGAGAGAGAGAGCGAGAGAGAGAGAGAGAGAGAGAGAGAGAGAGAGAGAGAGAGAGAAAGAGAGAGAGAGAGAGAGAGAGAGAGAGAGAGAGAGAGAGAGAGAGAGATTTTTTGGTTTTGAATTTGGTGTGTGTGAGTACACACACACATTGGTGGCGCTCAGGTCCCCTGCTTGCCACAGGAGGAAAGTGACATCATCATCATCATCATGTCTCTAAGTTCCACCATTGTCACCGTCCAGCAGAAATGACATCACAGCCCTCACATCGTCTCCCCGGCGGTTCAACAACTCTTTGGTCCATGATCCCTGACCCCATTTTCACTTCTGACCCCAAAGATATTTATGTTATATAGTCTGTTGTTGGGCTCAACCAATAGGCTAAGAGCTCCCATTGGCTCTACGGTATATGGTCTATGGTTGGGCTTCACTAATAGGCTAAGAGGTCTTATTGGCTCTACAGTATATGGTCTATGGTTAGAGGACTCTCCTCTCCAGCCACGCTCCTCTGCCTCCCCCTCTCTGCCACCTGGGGTTACTACACCCAGAACACTCCGTCCCAGAAGACCGTAGTCACGTCAGCGCACCTGTTCCCTATTCCCAATCAGGCTCCCTATTATTTAGACTCCGCTCCCCTGTCACTCGTTGCCAGAACTTTCCCGTTGTTCAACCCGAGACTCTCTGGCAATACTCCTCCGTGTTCCCCAGTGAAGACCCTGTCTTGATCTCCTGTGGATTCCTGGTATTTCCTCGTTGGACTATTTTTCTCGTTTGTTCCTTTGTTGGATTTTTCTACTTTGATTTATTTATACCCCTGGCTGTTTTTGTGTTCGTATTTTGGACTTCAGCCTTCTCCCCGCAGCACATTATACAACACCCCTGTTTGGATTTCAATTTCGCACTCACGTAAGTCTCTTTACACATTGTATTATTTACTTCAATAATTTACAGACACATAGTTGATTGTTCACACCTCATATCAGTTTATTCCTTGGAGCTTTATCCGAATAAAGACGCCTACGGGTTTTAAACTCCTTTTTGCCTCCGACTCTTTCTGCACTACCCCCCGGGGTTCCGCAAACAACAATCCGTGTGTGGCTTAACATTCACAGCTTAAACATAACTTGGTGAGATCCCATTCTTTGTATAATTGAAGAGTGTTACGACTACCTCAAGCCGTCGCAACCATAAACCGACAAAACAGTAAAGGTAGTAGTTCATCAGGTTTTTATTGACAGAAATCAAAAGATTACAACCCATATCTAAATGGGGCATGCAGGTCAGGTCGTGAGATGTAAGGGTGACATGTACATATGGAGCAATAAGGTTTGTGTGTAAAGCAGAACAACAGAAACCAATATGAGGATCCACTGAAGTATCAACCTCAGTGCCCAAGACGGCACGTCAGTACAATGAAGATCAAGGAACATTTATGGAGATTTAGCAGAAAGCCAGAGGGGAACCGCTGTAGACAGACTATTGGAAGGCAGCCCTGGAAAGCAGCAGAGAAAGATAGGATGAGGGGAAGCCATAAGCCTCAAAGGCCTCATATTACATCATAATATATATTTTAGTTTACCACCAGGTGTAAGTGTGACCCCCACCATTAGAAAATAGAGGACAGGTGTGTAGCATCAGCAGGTGTAACCCTATCAGCCAATCAGATTAGTTATGTATGCAATAGCACATGTTTAACCTATAGAGGTTGTCGTCATCTAAAATACAAACCAATAGGTAGTGCCATTAATTAATTATTCAAAAATGTACAGCAAAAGGAATTTCTCTGCATTTAACCCATCCTAGTATTAAGAGCAGCGGTCAGCTATTTATACAGCGCCCGGGGAGCAGTTAGCATGTCTTGCTCAAGGACACCAGTTTTTTTTTTTTTGCTAGGAGAAGCCAGGGATTCAGCCAGCAACCTTCCGGTTGTGAGGCGACTGAGCTATTTTGCCGCCTGTTAACTGCCACTCACAACCACCTGCTCTTACAGGTGCTGTACGTTCAGACAACCAGCAGGTGGTGCCTTTAGGACCTGCCCTCACAGGAGCAGGGCCATCACAAGTAGAAGCCTATACGACATGCAGAAAAACAATTGGACGTTTTACACTGAATGAATGAGACACATTAATGTACAGCCACTTACAAAGCCAAACAAAATGATTTAAAAACTGGTTTATTCGATGGTGCTGTATAACTGGTCACTGTCCCTGAAAAGAAGAAGTGAAAAAGAGATAATGAGAAGTTAGGAACTTCAGTTTATGTTACACAGATTTATAAATGTCCTCCTCAAAGTCTCCCTTGGGTTGATGAAGTCTCACACATTGGAAGTTTATTTTCTGTCTAGAATTATAAAGAGATGCTTACTCAGGGACAGCGTTGGGTCTTTTAATGTTGACCAAAGAGTAAAGGACCTGCTCTTTCTGATCTGATTGGACCTGGTTCTCTGAGCAGGAAGTGTAGATGTTGGCATAGTGAAGATCATCCTGCTCTTCTATTGGTTCTCTTTGTGCTGCAGCAGCTGAGCGATTGGTCAGAGTTGAGACGTTGTCATACACAGGAACAGGAAGTGACTGAGAGGACAGAAGAGTACATTTAGTCATCCAAATCAGACAAATGTCGCAACTTGTCCAGGAGTTTCTCACAACGCTTGTATGAGGCAGTACTCTCTTAATAATAGAACATAGCTTAATGATTTATCTTTGAGCTCAGCACTCAGCCATTGTTGCACATGTTGTTGTTTGGGGGCTTGGCCTCCAGGTAGCTCCAATGTTTGGGGGCGTGTCCTAAGGGGGTAGCTCCACTGTTTGGGGGCGTGTCCTCAGGGGATACCTCCACTGTTTGGGGGCGTGTCCTAAGGGGGTAGCTCCACTGTTTGGGGGCGTGGCCTTGGGGTAGCTCCACTGTGTGTCTTAGTAATGGCTGTGTTTGTAAAAAAATGAGTTCCTGTTGCTCACCTCCACCACGGTATCTGGCCTTCCTCCACGGACATGTGCTTTTCTGGAAGCTCTCTTTTTTCTGATGAACAGAACATAAAGATAAAGAAGCAGCAGAATAAATGAATGTCAAACACAAGAAAAAGAGAGAGAGAGAGAGAGAGAGAGAGAGAAAGAATATCTCACCTCATCCAAAGGAAGAGCAGGAGGAGTATGGTGACCAGTAAGACAGCAACGGTTCCTACTAAATATGTTGATGATGATGATGACGATGATGATGATGTCTCTGGAAAGCAGTGATTCAACACTTGATTCATGTGAACTTACCATTCGAAGGATATAAAAATATCAGGACCAGAAGTTATGCAGTATTATGACCAAGAACTCCATATTTATAGGACAATGAAATGTAACACATTCAATTGATGAATACATATTATAAATGTGATACATGTTTAACCAGGGTGCTCACACAGCACCAAAGTTAATACAAGTGTCAACACTGGATTTCAGCCAGGATTTTGCTGAGGTTTCATTCAAGAGTTTGGTTGCTCCTTAACATTAAGTCTCTGCGTTGTGTTTTGCGTTGTTCATGGATGGATGAGACCCGAGCCAGCATACAGTTTAGACGATTTCCTTTTAATCACTGACAAGCTGACAACAGATATAACAAATCAGTATAACATTTTGTATCCCTCACAGTGACTCCTCTCACGTGGAAACATTTACAAAAACAAAAAGGGAAGAGGAAACGTGAGGGACACACTATAAAGGGGGGGTGTACCCACAAAAAGAATCTTCTGAGTACAGTGACTACATTTCAGAAGTTCCGCCCACTGATCTCCGACCTTGTCAGGTATTGAACATAAATAAACGAAGAACACAGAATTAGTGTGATTATACTCATTTAAATGATGTACAAAGAAACACCACTGCATATTTACAACTGTTACAGCGGGTAAGGTCCACAAGCCTAACACACCTCTGGCTCTGAACATAAAATTAAACACAAGTAGGCCACATAGAAATAACTATAAACAGTCAGAATGTTTGCCTCAACCATCAATGCATTACATTTATAATAGGCAACAGCATCATCATGCACTAACCATTAGACGTCTTCATAACAAAACAATGTGTCTGTTGTTGTGGTTGAGGGCAAACGCATCAATGATTTTGTCGCTGTCCAGGGCCCTTGTTCTCACGGTGTTTATAGCCAACAGTGCCAGGTTACTGGTTCGAGAGTCCCCACTGGTGTTCCTCAGATAGTTTTTCAAACGACGCAGACAAGAAAAACTGCGCTCACAGCTCACTGAGGTCACGGGAAGTGTCAGAGATATGCATATCAGTTTGTACAAGTCTATAAATGCATCTCTGTGTGGCCTCATGAGGGATAGAAACTCCTTGGTGCTGGTGATAGTATGTCCCTGTTCTTCTTTTCTTTGCAACAGCCGGCGAACTTGGTAAAGCTCTGCAGACAGGTTTTCCTCACTGATTCGATAGTGGCGGGCCATGGGCAGAATAATTTTTTTGTCCAGAAATGATGTGTGTTTGGGGCTCAGGGCGGACACACCTCTCAGTACTTCATTGGTTTCTGTTGAAAAGCGACGTTTCATCTCCATTAACAACCTGTCTATAACAGGATAGAACGAGTGTGTTCTAAAGTCATCTGTGTCCAAGCGTGCTCTTTCTAACGGGGCTTCCACTACAAACCCCTCCAGATGTCGAGATGTTTGAGCCCGCCTTCTCTCACGTTGCGTCTGTGGTGCAATTCCTGCGTTCACGCACAGACTTTCTGCATCATTTCGGATTTCCCTCCACTTGTCCTCTGTCCGCTTTTCAGATATGGCAATGGTAACTGGGCCAGATAAAAATTTAAAAACACATATATTTATTGGGGGTGCTTAGGGGGTGCTTTGGCAATCCTGGGGGGTGCTTCAGCACCCCCTAGCTCCCCCCTGGCGCCGCCACTGGACACACCTGTCAGACAATTGCTGACAGGTGTGTGTGTGCGCCGTCAGCGCACGTGGCTTGGCCACGCCCCCTGTCAACCACCATAACCGTGACAGTACCTACACAGTACTCAAATCTGTCCATAAAAGTTCCATACACGCAACTACTGCGAGCTGCAAATACAATTGGATATACTCATCATGTATCAAACTCCTTAGTCAACAGTTTTTAAGCAGAATCACCACCTAACCTGGTCAATTAACAGAGATGGAAAATGGATATATAAGTTATAATGGCGAGGAGAGGAATGGGGTCGAATTTATAATCTCGATTTAATCAACCCTGGGTATGCGCAGATACCGGTCATTATGGGTTTTTAAAACATTGGACCAAAGGATGAATGCCAAAGCTTTCCGTGCGGTGAAAGCTCAAGAGGTATAGGCTACGACCATCCAAGATACAAGATACAAGATACAAGATGTTTGATTGGCGATTTGCAACAAGGACAATGGAATAAGATGTAAAGACAGTCTACTAGGTATAAAACAGGTATGCAATAACTTATAGAGTATGTATGAGATATGTGCAGAATTATAGGTATATATATATATACATATATACAGGTAAGTAAACACATCCATGTGAAATGAATGAAGGTATTTACATTCATTCATATTTACAACATTCCGAGTACAGTCATTTCAGGTTCAGTAGGTTCAGAAATATAAAAGTGGATTGACTCTCCATTATATTGGGCATCATACTTCATAACTGTTATCAACATCTTCCTTTAGGATCTCATCCAAGGTGTAGATGAAGACCAAAATATCAAAAATAGCGTATACAAGAAATGAACATCTTTATCGTAACCTATTTCGGTGTGTGTGTGTGTGTGTGTGTGTGTGTGTGTGTGTGTGTGTGTGTGTGTGTGTGTGTGTGTGTGTGTGTGTGTGTGTGTGTGTGTGTGTGTGTGTGTGTGTGTGTGTGTGTGTGTGTGTGTGTGTGTGTGTGTGTGTGATGGAGAGCCTCAGCGTCAAGCAGGTCACACACCAGACGAGCCACAAAGCCTGACACTAAGGATTCCTGTTTAATACAATGGATTTAATTTAACTTACAGAGTGAGTGCTCTTATTGGCAATGAAATACAAACGTATGGGTGTTAAAGATCAAGTAGTGGAACCAGAGGAACATAACCCATTGAAGAGCAAGTAGTGGAACCAGAGGAACATAACCGATTGAAGAGCAAGTAGTGGAACCAGAGGAACATAACCCATTGAAGAGCAAATAGTGGAACCAGAGAAACATAACCCATTGAAGAGCAAGTAGTGGAACCAGAGGAACATAACCCATTGAAGAGCAAGTAGTGGAACCAGAGGAACATAACCCATTGAAGAGCAAGTAGTGGAACCAGAGGAACATAACCCATTGAAGAGCAAATAGTGGAACCAGAGAAACATAACCCATTGAAGAGCAAGTAGTGGAACCAGAGGAACCAATTCATGGATATGTTTATAAAAACCACTTGAGGAATAGAAGCCATTGATGAACAGCAGGCAATGAAATCCAGTGGTGAAGCGTCAGGGCCTGCAAGGTATTCAGAGAAGACCCTGGAACTCTCAGATGAAACCAAAAAAAAATCGAATTAATTGTATTAATAAAATGTAATACAATTTAACAAAATGTAATACAATTTAAATCAAATGAATAAATGAGAATTCTATCTGTGTTGTTATCTGTTATATTACAGTGTTACGTTGATTTGTTTGTCTTTCTCGGTCCATGCACTACGCATTTGAGTGGTTTTGTGTTGGAAAAACAATGCAACCAATCAGATATTTTTCTGGGTTGCTGGGAAGAATATCATTCAACCAAAGTATTCCCGATGACTTTGGCCCTTCGACTGAATGAGAGCGTACGTTTGGATTGACAATTTGATCAACCAATCATATAGTGATTTGTAGCCAATGGGCGTATTCTTTAATATTTCCCCACAGCTCAATAGGGAGCTAGAAGGTATACTGGCTGGAGCGAGAGTGGATCTAGCGTAGTGCTACATTTTTTCTACGTAGGATTTTTACGTCAAAATGGCAACAGGCGAAGATGATGTCGTTGCGGATTTATTGTCAGAACCATTTTCAAGACGACCATTTAATGTAAAGATGGACATTATTAAAAAAGGCCGTCCAACGCCTGACAATCTTGAGCTGAATCAAGTTGTTGAAGCAGGCTATGTTCGCCATTTTCAGGCTAGCAACTGGGAAAGATACCCGTGGCTAACGGGCTCTACTAGCCACAAGAGGCTCTACTGCTGGGAGTGCTTGCTATTTGGGACCGACCAGAGGGCAGGGAATTGGAAAGGCAACTTATTTTGGATGTGGAAAGCGATCAGCTTTATGACCTGGTGGTCGAACAATTCATCCAGAAGGACAGGAGAATGGATTTGGTCTTCAAGTGAACATCATTGGTGAGTGAGACTCATTTGTCTTTGCTGGTTTTGGCGCAGTGTTGCGTCTCGTTGAGCTGGTTGTTGCATTTTGTTTCCACACACTTGTTGAATGATTAGTTAATGGCTGTCTTGGGTTTGTTAAGCATTGTTGTGTATCTTAATTGAGAGTTTTGACTTGATCTTTCTTTGCATCGCTTAACGTGAAAAGACTTAACGTAACTAAGAGTTACAAAACTGCTATCAATAATCACCTAATTTGCATATGTCTTGTCATTAGTACTTTCACCTTTTCACTTTCATTTTGACAGGTGAAAGTGCTAATGACAAGACATATGCCAGAGACTCTTGATGTGACCATGAGGTTTTTATTTGAATGTTTTTATTTATTTTTTATTTTTATTATAATTTGTATTATTATTATTATTATTATTATTATTATTATTGTTAATAATAACGTGTGCATAGATTTTTATCTTTTTATTATGTAAGTCCGTTTAATATGTAAGGGTGACGAATAAAGGAATTCTGATTCCAACAGATTCACGACAGTATCATTTGCAGCTGAAAAAAAGCCACGCACAGTTTTCGCGATCGCGATAACTCCCCCCCCCCACCCCCCCTGGACTTCACGTTGTTCGCGTTGATCGTGAAGATCTGTGCACACGTTATTTTTAATGTTCCAGTCCCTCCAGTGATAGTTGGTGGGGGGGGGGGTCGCCAGTCTCTAGCGCTGTAATTTTGGGGGGTCGCGGGCTGAAAGTTGGGGAACCCCTGGTCTACAGAAGGTCCAGTTGTGATAGACACGCTTCGCCACTGATGAAATCATACATCATAACTGGAGTCTGTTACCTGATTTCCAGCCCTCATTATTAATAAGTAGAGGTCTTTGGCTATTTACCTTTGTTTAAACATTGAAAAAAATATGAATTTGGATGTGTATTTGGATGTTTTGTTCCTCATAACTTGTGTATTAACACATTTTAATAATATGGTAGAATATGGTGTGAGTATGTGTGTCATCTTCTTAATAAAGTCTTGAAAGCCACAGCTAGGAGTTGAGTTGGTCTCCCCAGCCCAAGTATACCCAAGTATAATGAGATGCTTACCCCCCAAATAAAAATGCAATTTATAAAATGCAATATATCATCACAGAAAAGAGCAATATGTATATATAAATCAATGTAATAAAATATACATACCTCCAACAATATACTGGGCTGTCCGCACCACCCTTTGAAGCGCTCTGCGCTCGATCAGGCTCATCACTGTCGTGTCGTCAGCAAACTTGATGATGACGTTGGAGCTGTGCATAGCCATGCAGTCGTGGGTGTAGAGGGAGTAGAGGAGAGGGCTCAGCACGCATCCCTGGGGGGCTCCCGTGTTGAGGGTCAGTGGCTCTGAGGTGGTGCTGCCCATCCTCACCACCTGGCGGCGGTCCGACAGGAGGTCCAGTATCCAGCTGCACGTGGACGGGGGCACGCCTAGACCTCTAAGCTTGGTGTCGCGCTTGGCAGGAACTATCATGTTGAACGCTGAGCTGTAGTCCACAAACAGCATTCGCTCATAACAGTTCTTTCCCTCCAGGTGGGAAAGGGCAGTGTGGAGGGCCATGGCAATTGCGTCGTCCGTGGATCTGTTTTGATAATGCAAATAGGTAACACGGAGCAAATAAAGTCCTTGACCAACCTCTCGAAGCATTTGCTGACAATCGAGGTGAGGGCTACAGGTCTATAGTCATTCAGGCATGTTACCTTGGGTTGTTTAGGGACAGGCACGATGGTGGACATCTTGAAGACCGCGGGGACAACAGCCTGGGACAGGGAGAGGTTGAAGATGTCTACAAAGACTCCTGCCAACTGGTCTGCGCATGCTCTGAGGACGTGGCCCGAGATGTCGTCGGGGCCTGCCGCCTTACGGATGTTCAGCCGCTTGAAGGTGTGGCGCACATCTGCCTCCGAGATGCTCAGCAGGCTGGTCTCCTCAGGCGGCGCTGGCTTCGGCGGGTTGCCATTCACGTTGAACCGAGCAAAAAAAGTATTTAGCTCTCCTGGGAGGGAGGTAGAGGAGTTCTCTACACAACTGGTTCTCCCTCTGAAGTTCGTTTTCGTCTGCAGCCCCTGCCACATACCCCTCACGTCGTGGCTCTTGAATTTATCTTCCACTCTGTCCTTGTACTCCCGCTTGGCAGTGACGATGGTCTTGCGGAGGTCGTAACGGGCTCTCGTATATTCCTCCGTATTCCCGGAGCCAAAGGCGGCGTTACGCGCATGTAGGGCAGCGCGAACATCGCCGTTAATCCACGGTTTCTGGTTGGGATATATCCGAACCGACTTGGTCGGAACAACGTCATCTATGCACTTCTTGATGAACCCGGTGACCGACGACGCGTACTCGTTGATGTTATTGTCCGAGGCAACGCGGACAGCACAATCAAAACAATCCCGCAGCATAGAGTCCGATTGGTCCGACCAGCATTGGACCTCCCTCACAGCGATCGGTTGCTGCTTCAGTCTCTGCCTATAGGCGGGGAGTAGCTGGATAGAGCGGTGGTCTGATTTGCCAAACGGTGGGCGGAGGAGGGCCTTGTAGCCATCACGGAAGGGGGTGTAGCAGTGGTCGAGGATCCGCTCGCCCCGTGTGTTGCTCGTTATGTGTTGGTAGAACTTCGGGTGAACCTTCTTCAGGTTCGCCTTGTTGAATTCCCCCGCCACGATGAGAGCAGCCTAGGGGTGTGCCGACTCCTGTTCGCTGATAGCCCCGCGATCTTTACCGGAGAGAGCATTTGTTCTGTCCGCCCGGTGGACGTCGGCTCGATAGCTGCGTCGGTAACCCCCTCCGACATCCATGTCTCCGTCAGGCAGATGATACAATTGTCCTTAGTTTCCCGGTGAAATTGAATACGAGCCTGTAGCTTGCTTAACTTATTGTCCAGAGACTGTACATTAGCCAGTAGAATGGTGGGTAGTGGGGGGCGATCGGATCGACATCTCAGCCTGAATAGCACGCCGGATCGCTTCCCTCGCTTCCTCCGGCGACGCTTGCGTGTAATCGTGCCCAAGATGGTCGGAGATAATCCAGCTGTGACTTTGGGCAGGACGATGGAGTCGAAAGAATGAAAAAACTCCGGTAGGCGGCGAGCGACTGTCGATCTGATCTCCAGAAGTGTGCAAAAGTTATAAATGAACGTGTTGCTAACTTCCTGAACTAAAATAGAATAAATAACAAAAATCTGCGTCGTCGTGCGGGAGCTCACGACACAGCAGCCATCTCGTAGGGCGCCATACTCCAACGCCATACACCAACCTTCATCGTCCTGAAGGTTCGGCGGGGAAGGTTTGGTGGGTGTTCAAGTTGTTGGTCGGCTCATGGTCCCTTTCAAAGCAAGCGGAAAACTTGTTAAGCTCATCTTGTAGGTTAGGTTTGTTGTTGGTGACTGCCCCTAAGCTCCCCTTGAAGTTGGAGAGGAACCTCAGACCTTGCCACATGCGTCTGGTGTCAGAGCCCCCGAACAGTGATTCCAATTTGTTTTTATAATACAATTTATTCCTTATCCAAAACTCTTGAACGTGCTGTCTTTAACCAATTGTCCTTGTATCTCCACCAGAACTGCACGCAAGTGGAAACACGCATTGCCGTGTGCTTAGCATACATCTCAAAGTGGATGTCGATGCACCACCTAAAGCTCAACCTGGACAAGACTGAGCTAGTGTTCTTCCCGGTAAAGGGCTGTCCGCACCGAGACCTGGCTGTCACCATTGATGATGCTGTGGTGACACCTACTCGGACCGCAAGGAATCTGGGTGTGACCCTGGACGACCAACTGTCGTTCTCGGCAAACATTGCTTTGGTGACACACTCCTGCAGATTCGTCCTCTTCAACATCAGGAGGATTCAGCCTTTTCTCCCTGAAAAGGCTGCGCAGGTGCTCATCCAGGCTCATCTCCTGGCTGGACTACTGCAACTCCCTCCTTGCTGGCGCCCCGGCATTTGCCATCAGGCCCCTGGAGCTCATTCAGAAAGCTGCAGATCGCCTAGTGTTCAACCATCCCAAGTACTCCCACACATCTACCCTCCTTCGGACACTACACTGGCTACCTGTAGCTGCTCGCATCCAGTTCAAGACCTTGGAGCTAGCCTACATGGCAGTAAAAGGTACTGCTCCATCATACCTCCAGGCAATGGTCAAGGCCTACATCCCAACCCGTCCGCTTCGCTCGGCTTCTTCGGGCCGTCTGCTTGCCCGCTCACTTAGGGCCCGTGTGGCCGATCTACACGGTCACGGCTGTTCTCCGTCCTGGCCCCAATTTGGTGGAACAAACTCCCCACGGAGGTCACGAACGCAGAGTCACTCCCCATCTTCCGCCGCAGGCTGAAAACCCATCTCTTCAGGACACACTTCCAGGATCCTTCCTCGTAGGGTGACATGTACATATGGAGCAATAAGGTTTGTGTGTAAAGCAGAACTGAAACCAATATGAGGATCCACTGATGTATCAACCTCAGTGCCCAAGACAGCACGCCAGTACAATGAAGATCAAGGAACACTTATGGAGATTAAGCAGAGAGCCAGAGGGGAACCACTGTAGACAGACTATTGGAAGGCAGCCCTGGATAGCAGCAGAGAAAGATAGGATGAGGGGAAGCCACAAGCCTTTAAAGGCCTAATATGACATCATATTATATATTTTAGTATACCACAAGGTGTAAGTGTGACCATTAGAAAATAGTTTCAGCTTAATTCACGGACCCCATCCATTCTGTTTGAATTTGCAAAGAACAGGTGTGTAGCATCAGCAGGTGTAACCCTATCAGCCAATCAGAGGTTATGCATGCAATAGCAAGTGTTTTTACATGAATGGAGTGACTGCTGACAGGACACTCACAGTCTGAGTCACCAGAGTGACTGCTGACAGGACACAGTCTGAGTCACCAGAGTGACTATTGACAGGACACAATCAGATTCCCCAGAGTGACTGCTGACAGAGGCATGGAATCATCAGGGAACAAAGATCTTCGCCCCAGGGTGCATAACACCAAGTTGTGCGCTTCTGTTTCTCTTCAATTTGAAACGGTTCCAGTACCGGTACCAGTACCCTTAATTACTGGTAGCCTGAGGCTTGAGAGAGCCAACGCCGTTTGAGTCCATTCATAATAAATCTACATTATTTACCCTAAAGGTCCATTACATCTGGGGTCATGTCAGTATATTGTGGAGTTGTATCCTCCAACAGCACAAAAATAGTTTTCTTTAGAGTTAATGTAGCCCCTGTACTACATTCCAGTATGTATATGCTGTTTACACCTGTACCAGAGGTAGTGAGGACGAGCAGTTACAGCACACATACTGTGACATTTAAGCTCATGACAGGGAGGATTGGTCTGGGGATAAGGAATTGACACTTGGACCTGTAGATATGGGTCAGAGAACAAATGTAGTCAGAGATCATTCAGCTTACACACAGATACATACAGACACATACACACATATACATATACACACACACACACACATACACAGATACACAAACACACACACATGCACGCACACACAGATACACACACGCACACGTTTTGCAATAGACGTGTTAATAATAAGTTAGTTACCAGTCACAGTTAATGTTAATCCAGGGATACCAGTATATCTCCCATTCCGTTGGTTTGTTATAAACCTAAACTTGTACACAGCAGAGTCACTCTGTGTCAGGTGTTTGATTCTATTCTCAGGGTACACACTTCCTCACAGCTTGAGGCATACCAACAGCTTGTCTTCACACAGCTGTATTCAACACGATCTGTATAGTCATTATCATGTTTCAGATCAGGCTGATTGCTGGGTTCTTTAGTAAACCACAGTGTTTTCTCCACTGTGGTATGGATATTGTTAATATATTTAGGGTAATCATAGGAGCTTTTGATGTAAATTGTTGTTCCTCCTAAAGCGCAGACATTACTAGTTGTGTAGGTGACTGACCAGCCACCATTACTGTGTAGCGCTGTAAAAAACAAACACATCTCATTGAGAATAAACAAGAAACATTCTCAGTCAAGACACAACAAGCAGTCAGCTGATGGAGTGGATGATCACAAGATACATAAAGAGGATGGAGGATGTTGGGTGAAGCTGGAAACTACAAATGCTGACTACTGAGCTGTGAGAGGAATGAGAATAGAGTAAATATAGTAAAAGAGAGAGAGACATAGATAGCTAGTGATAGAGATTATGATAGTGTTAGTAGGTTCATGTAGGGCAAGGCTGCCTATCCCTTTGTGTGTCTGGAAGTGAACGGGAGTAGTAGCAATGTACATCTGTCTAGAATAAGTTATCAATAAATCCTACCCTCTCGGAAGTAAACCCTGCCTGTCTGTTCATTAAGTGGGATATTGAACCCGAAGCCTGTGCTTCGGCCCTGGATGAATATCCCCTGTATTCCTCGTTGTTTCACCCTCTCCTCAGCCTCAGTTGCTTGCATGTCATGTTACAGATTGAACCAGTTCAACTAAATGTTCACAGTGTAAGTGTACCAACCTGGTACTGACAGAAGGAAAGCTAGAAGTCCTCTGGCTGCTGATCTAAGATTCATAGCTTGTTTCTCTCAGTGTGTTGTTCAGAGATCTCTTCAACAACACATGCAGGTCAAAACTAAAAACATAAAAAGGAGAAAAACATAATATTTTCACTGAGACAACCATAATACATAAGCATATTATTATTATACTTTTTAATGAATCTCTACAACGTCAGTTGGTTATTGAACATATGTTTGTATGTTATCCAATACAATTTAAGTTAAGACTTACTGTAAGGAGGAAGCTGCTGTTGCAGAAAGTGTCTGTGGTAACTGGTTAACCAAACGTACATGTTTACTTCCTCTTTACGCAGTCAATTAAAGAAAACCCTGATTATGAATGCCAAAGCTTTCCGTGAGGTGGAAGCTTTGGTATAGGCTATGGCCATCCAAGATACAAGATACATGATACCAGATGTTTGATTGACGATTTGCAACAAGTACAATGGAATAAGTTGTAAAGACAGTCTACTAGGTATAAAAACAGCTATACAATAACTTCTAAAGTATGTATGAGATATGTGCAGAATTAAAGGTATAGAAATATACAGGTAAGTAAACACATGTGAAATGAATGAAGGTATTTTCATTCATTCATATTTACAACATTCCGAGTCATTTCAGGTTCAGTAGGTTCAGAAATATAAAAGTGGATTGACTCTCCATTATATTAGGCGTCATACTTCATAACTCAACATCTTTCAGGATCTCATCAAAGATGAACGCCTTTATCGTAACCTATTTCTGTTTGTGTGTGTGTTTGCGTGTGTGTGTGTGCTGGAGAGCCTCAGTGAAAAGCAGGTTACACACCAGACAAGCCACAAAGCCTGACACTAAGGATTCCTGTTTAATACAATGGATTTAATATAACTTATAGAGTGAGTGCTCTCATTGACAATGAAATACAAACGTATGGGCGTTCAAGATCAAGTAGTGGAACCAGAGGAACATAACCCATTGAAGAGCAAGTAGTGGAACCAGAGGAACATAACCCTTTGAAGAGCAAGAAGTGGAACCAGAGGAACAAAACCAATTGAAGAGCAAGTAATGGAACAAGAGGAACATAATGTTGTGCCCCCACGCTCTAATCGATCCCTCTGGGATCTACCCTTCTTAAGGCTGCCGAAGACCGACGTCGGGCACTTGGTTATTGAGAACGTTATGGCTCCCTCCTACGCGTGAACCTGTGTTTCCAGCTCAGACTACGTTGCGTCTCGGCCTAACCTTCCCCCCCAGCTCCAAGGACCCTCTCCACGTTCCACCCTCTGGACCATCTCCGCGCGTCGACCACACCGCGTAACCTATCCTACCCTACCCTGTTTTTTTTTGAGTTTGTGGATATTTTTCAGTAAAGACATTTTCCGTAGTTTTGAGTGTCCTGTCTCTTCTTCTGGGTTCTCTGGCACATTTGGCTAGCCGGTCTCGCTGGGTCTTAACAGAATAACCAAGCCAAAAATGAGCCAAGCCGGGAACCCAGAAGCAGGGCACGGGACACCGTTCGAGTTACGAAAGATTGTAACCGAACAAGCCATCGAACTTACCCAACTGCAGGCCTAACTGGGAAAGGCTTTTCCCTCGGTCCAGTCCCAGATTGCGGTGCTGGAGAACACATCGCAGACTACCGTCAGTACGGTCACCAGTCTCACCGCCAAGGTGGACGCTATATCCGGAGCCCTAGCTTCCATCCAGCGCTCTCTGGACGCGTTAGCCGTCCGCACCTATCCAGCCCCAGGTTCCAGTTCTGGAACCAGTTCGTCCTACGTCCCAGCTGGCCCTGATGTCCCCACAGTCTTTTGCGCCGAGCCCAGCTTGGTTAGCCCCAGAGCGTTCGGAGGTGATTTGAACCAGTGCCGTGGGTTCCTAGCTCAGTACGAGTTACGTCCAAGTATTCCTCCGGTGGGGCCAGGATTGCTTTCGTGATGTCCCTCCTTGCCAACAGAGCTCTTAGCTGGGCGATAGCACCGGTGAACAGCGACGAGTTATGCCACCAATTACCCCCTGTTCAAGCGAGGGTGTTGCGCGGTCTTTGACCATCTTTTAGACGGGCAGGATTCTGCAAGCCGGCTGCTAGTTAGCCATGGACTCACAACTGCGTGAACGCCATTTGGACCGAGCCCAGCGTTCGTTCCTTCGCTCCCAGTCGCTCTGCCTCGGAGACCGCCACCCAGTCTGCCGCGGGCTTGACCATGCCCCCCTTTCCAACACGCGCTATCTACTGCAAAGTCGACGTCCGGGCCCGGAGAGCCCATGGAGATCGGCCGATCCCACCGGGCATCGGCCCCCACCAGACTCGGGTGCAGACGAATGTCTGCTTGATGTAACTCTAACCCGCCAGGCGGGGGTCCCTTTGGTGGCGTTAGATCGCACTCTCTCTCCCCGGGTCATAGACGGGCATTCTTTGGGTACTATTACGCATGCTACTGAACATCTCACGCTCACTCTTTCAGGGAGTCCATGGCTGGAGAGGCACAACCCTCACATCTCGTGGGTGTCTGGGCGGGTCTTGGGCTGTAGTACAGCTTGTCACGCTACCTGTCTGCGTTCCGCCCAGTCTGCGTCCAGCGGTTCCAGGCCTGTGTCCTCTCCGCCAGATATCACTGGGGTGCCTCACATGTATCACGACGGTCCATCTCCGAGGACCTCACATGGTCTACGCACACCACACACGTGGTGAAAACGGCCCAACAACGCCTGTATTTCCTCAGGCATCTGAGGAAATTCAGCATGGGCCCCCGCATCCTGAGAACAGTCTATACCGGCACCATCGAGAGTGTTCTTACAGGGTGTATCACCGCCATGTACGGGCACCGCACTCACACTTCAAAGGGTGGTGCGGATGGCCCAGAATGCCGTCGGAGGTGAGCTCCCCTCCCTCCTGGATATATACAACCAGCGGTGCGTGGCCAAGGCCAAACGCATCATAAAAGACATTGCCCACCCCAGTCACAAACTGTATTCACTTTTACCATCAGGCAGGCGATACCGCAGTATCAAGTGCCGTACAAATAGACTCAGAGATAGCTTCCACAGTCAGGCCATCAGGCTGCTGAACAAGGGCGTATAGCATATAATAATGTATATTTTATTACATTGATTTATATATACATTTTTTCTGTGGCGATATATTGCATTTTATAAATTGCATTATTTTTTTTTAAACTTATTTTATTATATTCAGTTTTATTCTATTTTTATCTATTTTTTATCTTATTTTTATAACTGCTGTCTGTCGTCGGGTATTGCACATAAGATTTTCACTCACTGCTTTATACTTGTTTAAACTGTGAAGTGACAATAAACTTGACTTGACTTGACTTGACTCTGGCGTTTAGTAAGGACAGAGCCCTCTCACTCCCCCCTCACCAGCCTTATGATTGTCCCATTGACCTCCTTCCTGGGGCCGCCCTACCTAAGAGGCGGCTCTAGCCGGGAGAAGGAGGCGACGTGCAACTATATTGCAGAGTCCCTAGTTTTCCCCCTGTATAGACTATCGGGCACTGAACGACATCAAGGTGAAGAATAAGTACCCCCTGCCTCTTCTTAGTTCCACTTTTGAGCCACTCACGCACGCCGGGTGTTCACCAATTTGGACCTTCGTAACGCTTACCACTTAATCAGGATCAGGCAGGGTGACGAGTGGAAGACTGCCTTCAACACCCATCTCGGCCACTATGTGTACCACGTCATGCCGTTCGGTCTGTCCAATAACCCCAGGGTTTTCCAAGGCCTTGTGAATGACGTGCTGAGGGAAATGCTAAAAATATTTGCGGTGGTGTACCTGGACGACATCCTGATTTTCTCAAGGTCCATGGAGGAACACCACCAGCACGTCCGGCCTTCTTCAGACACCTACCGGTGTCCCATCCAGGCTGATAGTGGAGTGGGAGCCCGCCGAGGAGACCAGCCTGCTGAACATCTTGCCATCTCCTCTACTCCCTCTACATCCACGACTGCATGGCTATGCACAGCTCCAACGTCATCATCAAGTTTGCTGACGACACGATAGTGATGGGCCTGATCGCCGGCGACGACGAGACAGCCTACATGGAGGAGGTTGGATCACTGGAGCAGTGGTGCCAGGAGAACAGCCTCGCCCTCAACGTCAAGAAGACCAAGGAGCTGATCGTGGACTACAGGAAGCAGAGAGGAGAGCACTCCCCTATCTTCATTGACGGTGTTGCAGTAGAGAGGGTCAGCAGCTTCAAGTTCTTCGGCGTGCACATCTCCGAGGACCTCACATGGTCCACGCACACCATACACGTGGTGAAAAGGGCCCAACAACGCCTGTATTTCCTCAGGCGTCTGAGGAAATTCAGCATGGGCCCCCGCATCCTGTGAACATTCTACACCGGCACAATCGAGAGTGTTCTTACAGGGTGTATCACCGCCTGGTTGTCACAGGTTAGGTTAAGACCCAAATGCTGCACACGGACACCAAAGAGTGACACATCGTGTCGCGAGCTCCCGCACGATGAGGCAGTTTTTTGTTATTTATTATTTTTATCGCAACTATTTTAGTTCAGGAAGTTAGCAGCACGTTAATTTATAACTTTTGCACACTTCTGGAGATCAGATCGACAGTCGCTTGCTGCCTACTGGATATTTTTCATTCTTTCGACTCGGACGTCCCGCCCGAAGTCACAGCTGGATTATCTCCGACCATCTTGGGCACGATTACACACAAGCGTCGCCGGAGGAAGCGAGGGAAGCGAGGGTGCTAGTCAGGCTGAGATGTCGATCCGATCGCCCCCCACTACCCACCATTCTACTGGCTAATGTACAGTCTCTGGACAATAAGTTAAGCGAGCTACAGGCTCGTATTCAATTCCACCGGGAAACTAAGGACAATTGTATCATCTGCCTTACGGAGACATGGATGGAGGGGGTTACCGAAGCAGCTATCGAGCCGACGGGATTTTCCGTCCTCTGGGCAGACAGAACAAAGGCTCTCTCCGGTAAAGATCGCGGAGGGGGGGTATGTCTCATGATAAATAGATTTTGGTGCAAGCAAAGTCATGTACATCCCCTCAAGTCTTTCTGTTCCCCGGACCTGGAGTACCTGATGCTTATGTGCCGTCCATACTGGCTACCTCGGGAGTTTACAGCGGTAACCGTGACCGCTGTTTACATTCCCCCACAAGCCAACATGGACACAGCGCTGAAGGAACTGTATGGGGCTATCAGCGAACAGGAGTCGGCACACCCCGAGGCTGCTCTCATCGTGGCGGGGGACTTCAACAAGGCAAACCTGAAGAAGGTTCTCCCGAAGTTCTACCAACACATAACGAGCAACACACGGGGTGAGCGGATCCTCGACCACTGCTACACCCCCTTCCGTGATGGCTACAAGGCTTTCCTCCACCCACCGTTCGGCAAATCAGACCACCGCTCTATCCAGCTGCTCCCCGCCTATAGGCAGAGACTGAAGCAGCAACCGATCGCTGTGAGGGAGGTCCAATGTTGGTCAGCTCTATGCTACGGGATTGTTTTGATCGCGCTGACTGGAACATGTTTTGCTTTGCCTTGGACAATAACATCAACGAGTCTGCGTCGTCGGTCACCGGGTTCATCAAGAAGTGCATAGATGACGTTGTTCTGACCAAGTCGGTTCGGATATATCCCAACCAGAAATCGTGGATTAACGGCGATGTTCGCGCTGCCCTACACGTGCGTAACGCCACCTTTGGCTCCGGGAATACGGAGGAATATACGAGAGCCCGTTACGACCTCCATAAGACCATCGTCACTGCAAAGCGGGAGTGGAAGATAAATTCAAGAGCCAAGATGCGAGGGGTATGTGGCAGGGGCTGCAGACGATAACGAACTTCAGAGGGAGAACAGGTTGTGTAGAGAACTCCTCTACCTCCCTCTCAGGAGAGCTAAATACTTTTTTTGCTCAGTTCGACGTGAACGGCAGCCCGCCGAAGCCAGCGCCGCCTGAGGTGACCAGCCTGCTGAGCATCTCTGAGGTGGATGTGCTCCGCACCTTCAAGCGGCTGAACATCCATAAGGCGGCAGGCCCCGACGACATCCCGGGCCGCGTCAAGTTCAAGACTCTGGTGCTGACCTTTAGGGCAGTCAATTGAACTGCCCCAGCCTACCTCCAGGCGTTGGTCAAGCCCTACATCTCAGCCAGAGCGCTCCGCTCAACTTCTGCCAGGCGACTTGTTCGACCTTCACTGATGACAACCAAGCATCGCTCGTCCAAGACCCAGCTTCACCGCTCTGGCTCCACAGTGGTGGAATGAACTCCTGTCTCATGTCAGGACGGCAGAGTCCCTCGCCAGCTTCCGCAAGAGACTCAAGACCCACCTGTTCAGAGTCCACCTGGACTCTCCTTGAACCCTCCTTCTCCTTTGTGAACCCCTAACTTGCTTAAGTCCTGACATTAATAGCTCTTAGCATGTTGTATATTCTAGCAAGTGTATATCCTTAATGTTGATAACACGCTCTTATCACAGCTACTTAAGCAGGTGACCTGGCAGTACGAAATTGTGTTATTCATCTTGTTAATATGAATACTTGTGAACTGCTGTATTTTTGTGTTTGCGTACCTCAGTGTTATGCTATTGTCTGCTTCAACAAATGTACACCTTGTAAGTCGCTTTGAATAAAAGCGTCTGCCAAATGCCCTAAATGTAAATGTAATGTCCTCAGAGCATGCACAGACCAGTTGGCAGTGCCGATATTTTGCATTTTAGAAATTGCATTTTATTTTATTTTTATTTTTATTCTATTTTTATCTATTTTTATCTTATTTTTATAACTGCTGCCTGTCGTCGGGTATTGCACGAAGGCTGTGTCCACGGGGGAGGTGGGGGCAGAGGAGGATGACTCCTCCCTGTCCGAGGAGTCGCTGCCCCTTCCCCTGCCCCTCTGCTGCAGACCCTTGAGACGGAACAGCTTGTTGATGAGATGCTTGTACTGGTTGGGCTGGTAGTGGGACGCCTTCTTCAGGGGCTGCCATTGGTCGATGGAGCCCCGCCTCTTTAGGCCCAGCAGGATCTCTGAGGGGATGCAGAGCAGCTCCTCAGGGTCCGGGTCCTGCTGCACCTGGGGGGCCACCATGGGCTGCAGCCACGTGGGGCTGAGGGGCCTGGGGGCCTTCGCCGGGGGCGTCACCGTGCTGCCACTGGGCTCTGACCCACCGGGAGACTCAGGGATGGAGGGCATGTAGTGGACCAGATCTAGCTTCTCTAGCTCTGCGTCCACGTCGCCAGAGTTCAGCACTGCAGGGGTCAGTTTATAGATATACTATATAAGAATGATGTTTAACTATACTGCACGTCATAGATAAACAATATAATTGAGATACCAAATTGTGCTTATTTGAACCTATATACAAACTTAAACCTTTGTTATTAAATATTTAACACTAAGGTATACTTTATTAATCCCAGACGGGAAATTTAGGCGATAAGGTTTTAAAGGAGTGGTACACTTCTTTCAATATATATATATATAAACATATACATATATACATATATACACCCATGTTTGCCATAGATGGCGGGCTGGATGTCAGAAGGGGGCAGGATGTCTCGGAGTGTGGGCGGGGCTATGGGGATATCCCCGCCCATCCCCAGCCCGCGGGGAGGGGCCACAGGAGCCCGGGCCCAGTGGGGGTTCTGCAGGCGCATGATGACAAATGCTGCCCTGCGCCTGCAGAACCCCCACTGGGCCGGGGCTCATGATGACAGGTGGATGCAGATGCGTCTGATGATTGGCTGGGCGTGGAAGGGGGAGAGAGGCGGGGTCTCCGGGGGCGTGGCGATGCGCGTGTTGCGTTGAAGCGAGCTCTGCACATAGGATCCCGCCAGGGAGTCCTGGGTGTGGACAGGAAGTCAGGGTGTCAAACAAGAAGTGGAGGACATTAAGCATATGAAATTCTATGATTCTTATTATTGATAATCCACACTAATGGTTTTTAATGACCTGTCTCTCTTTACTGTGAATCTATGAAATAACTTATTAAACATAATAGTTAATAACCTTTTTGGGGGAGGGGGCCAGCGAATGGCCGTCCAGGTCGGACTCCCTCCAGCTGCTGCTGGGCAGCGCCGGTCTCATCCACTCTGCTGTTCATGTGTTGTGTTTCATGTGCGTATCGGTGTGTTGTTTGTTGTGTATCGTGTGTGTATCTGTGTGTTGTTCATGTGTTGTGTGTTTGTATCTGTGTGCGGTCGAGGAGGTGGTGGTGCTGGTGGTGGTGGTTATGGTGGTGGTGGTGGAGGTGGTGGAGGTGGTGGAGGTGGTGGTGGTGGTAGAGGTGGTGGAGGTGGTGGTGGTGGTGATGCTGGTGATGGAGGGCAATGACGTCATCTCCAAGGATGATTTATTAAAGAGAGAAGTGGCAAGGAGCGAGGCGGGCGAGCTCTGATTAACCATTGGAGAGAGAGAGGACACAATTCACTCTATCATTCATCCTTACAGAGACAGAGAGAGAGAATTATTTTTACACACACACGCACACACACACACACACACACACACACACACACACACACACACACACACCACACACACACATTGGTGGCCCTCAGGTCCCCTGCTTGCCACAGGAGGAAGGTGACATCATGTCTCTAAGATCCACCATTGTCACCGTCCGACAGAAATGACATCACAGCCCTGACATCGTCTCCCCGGCGGTTCAACAACTCTTTGGTCCATGATACCTGACCCCATTTTCACTTCTGACCCCAAAGATATTTATGTTATATAGTCTGTTGTTGGGCTCAACCAATAGGCTAAGAGCTCTCATTGGCTCTACGGTATATGGTTTATGGTTGGTCCCAGAAGGCCGTAGTCACGTCAGCGCACCTGTTCCCTATTCCCAATCAGGCCCCCTATTATTTAGACTCCCCTGTCACTCGTTGCCAGAACTTTCCCGTTGTTCAACCCGAGACTCTCTGGCAATACTCCTCCGTGTTCCCCAGTGAAGACCCTGTCGCGATCTCCTGTGGATTCCTGGTATTTCCTCGTTGGACTATTTTTCTCGTTTGTTCCTTTGTTGGATTTTTTTTTACCCCTGGATTTGTCTGCACTACCCCACGGGGTTCCGCAAACAACAATCCGTGTGTGGCATAAAACATAAACCGACCCCAAAACAGTAAAGGTTCATCAGGTTTTTATTGACAGAAATCAAAAGATTACAACACATATCTAAATGTGGCATGCAGGTCAGGTCGTGAGATGTAAGGGTGACATGTACACATGGAGCAATAAGGTTTGTGTGTAAAGCAGAACAACAGAAACCAATATGAGGATCCACTGATGTATCAACCTCAGTGCCCAAGACGGCACGTCAGTACAATGAAGATCAAGGAACACTTCTGGAGATTTAGCAGAAAGTCAGAGTGGAACCGCTGTAGACAGACTATTGGAAGGCATCCCTGGACAGCAGCAGAGAAAGATAGGATGAGGGGAAGCCACAAGCCTTTAAAGGCCTCAAATTACATCATATTATATATTTTAGTATACCACCAGGTGTAAGTGTGACCCCCACCATTAGAAAATAGTTTCAGCTTCATTCAGGGACCCCTTCCATTCAGTTAGAATTTGCGGACAGAGGCCAGGTGTGTAGCATCAGCAGGTGTAACCCTATCAGCCAATCTGATATTATACATGCAATAGCACGTGTTTAACATAAAGAGGGAGTCGTCATCTAAAATACAAACCAATAAGTAGTGCCACTATATAATTATTCAAATATTTGCAGCACAGCAAAAGGAATTTCTCTGCATTTATCCCATCCTAGAATTAAGAGCAGCGGTCAGCTATTTATACAGCGCCAGGGGAGCAGTAAGGGTTAGGGTCTCAAGGACACCTCGGCAGTTTTTTTGCTAAAAGAAGCCGCGGATCCAACCAGCAACCTTCCGGTTGTGAGGCAACCGTTCTACCTCCTGAGCTAAACTGCCGCCTGTTAACTGCCACTCACAACCACCTGCTCTTACAGGTGCAGTACGTTCAGACAACCAGCAGGTGGTGCCTTTAGGACCTGCCCTCACAGGAGCAGGGCCATCACAAGTAGAAGCCTATACGACATGCAGAAAAACAATCAGACATTTTACACTGAATGAATGAGACACATTAAAGTACACCCACTTACAAAGCCAACCCACTATCTAAATCATACTGATTTAAACTCTGGGTTGTTTATTGATGGTGCTGTATAACTGGTCACTGTCCCTGAAAAGAAGAAGTGAAAAAGAGATAATGAGAAGTTAGGAACTTCAGTTTGTTACACAGATTTAGAAATGTCCTCAAAGTCTCCCTTGGGTTGATGAAGTCCCACATAGTTGAATTTTGGTTTCATTTTGGTCTAGAATTATAAAGAAATGCTTACTCAGGGACAGCGTTGGGTCTTTTAATGTTGACCAAAGAGTAAAGGACCTGCTCTTTCTGATCTGATTGGACCTGGTTCTCTGAGCAGGAAGTGTAGATGGTAGCATAGTGAAGATCATCCTGCTCTTCTATTGGTTCTCTTTGTGCTGCAGCTGCTGAGCGATTGGTCAGAGTTGAGACGTTGCCATACACAGGAACAGGAAGTGACTGAGAGGACAGAAGAGTACATTTAGTCATCCAAATTGGACAAATGACGCAACTTGTCCAGGAGTTTCTCACAACGCTTGTATGAGGCAGTAATCTCTTAAAAATAGAACATAGCTTAATGATTTCTCTTTGAGCTCAGCTCTTGGCCATTATATCTGCATCGTCAGAAAAGTAACAGAGCCAGCTAAAGAACGACACGTTGTTGTTGCACATGTTGTTGTTTGGGGGCGTGGCCTCCAGGTAGCTCCAATATTTAGGGGCGTGGCCTCGGGGGTAGCTCTACTGTTTGGGGGCGTGGCCTTGGGGTAGCTGCACTGTGTGTCTTAGTAATGGCTGTGTTAGTGAAAAATGGGTTCTTGTCGCTCACCTCCACTACGATATCTGGCCTTCCTCCCGGGACATGTGCTTTTCTGGAAGCGCTCTTTCTTCTGGTGAACAAAACATAAAGATAAAGAAGCAGCAGAAGAAATGAATGTCAAACACAAGAGAGGGAAAGAGAGAGAGAGAGAGAGAGAGAGAGAGAGAGAGAGAGAGAGAGAGAGAGAGAGAGAGAGAGAGAGAGAGAGAGAGAGAGAGAGAGAGAGAGAGAATAAGAATATCTCACCTCATCCAAAGGAAGAGCAGGGGGAGTATGGTGACCAGTAAGACAGCAACGGTTCCTACTAAATATGTTGATGATGATGATAATGACGATGATGATGTCTCTGGAAAGCAGTGATTCAACACTTGATTCATGTGAACTTACCATTAGAAGGATACAAAAATATCAGGACCAGAAGTAGTGCAGTATAATGACCAAGAACTCCATATTTATAGGACAATGATATGTAACACATCTCCAATTGATGAATACATATTATAAATGTGATACATGTTTAACCAGGGTGCTCACACAGCACCAAAGTTAATACAAGTGTCAACACTGGATTTCAGCAAGGATTTTGCTGAGGTTTCATTCAAGAGTTTGGTTGCTCCTTTAAACAGTGATCTCTCTTAAAGGAAAAATTACCCGTCACATTAACGAACAACAAGGTGGAATTGTGACGTCCGATTGCATTATGAGCTTGGCAGTAATAATGTCCTCCGAGCTCAGGGGTGACATGAGTGATGGTGTAGTTCTGTCCTGATTGCGTCACTGAGTCTTGCTGTTCCTTGAACCAGGTGTAGTCAGCTGCTGGGTTGGCATCACTGCTGCAGTTCAGAGTCACTGAGCTGCCCTCCTCTATGTCACCAGAGGGACTCACCTCCACCCAGGGGGTCCTTGGAGAGTCTGTTATGAACACAAATTATAAATTTTCATTCTAAAGACATGGAACTGTACAGCGCACACTAGAGTAGTCAGTATGAGACAGAATACTGTCTCCACTAATACAGATTACTCTCTCTAACCCAATACTACGATGGTTCATGGTTTTTACAGGCATACAGAAATACATGAATACCAAAGGAACATTTTGCATGACCAATATCAAAGGTGTTTGCATATTCGACATTCTTAATATTATTTATGATTGTTTTTGACCACTCACACTCGACATCTATGAAATTGTGACGTCCGTGCTTTTATATGATTGACAATGTAAAGAACATGTTTGAGAAGTGAACCGAATAAGGGATGAATTATGATAGTTCCTCTTCATGTGGACATGGTTGTGACTTTAACATCTGTGTTATATTATTATATTGTGTTGTGTTTTACTCACATTTCACATCGAGGGAGATGGAGGAGGACGTTGTCCCTAGCACATTCTTAGCTTCACAGAGATATTGTCCAGAGTGTGAAGACTGGATGGGACCAAAGACAAGCTGTTGTCTCTGGTTTATGTATCTGGAGTGGAGACTTATTAACCCTGTATTAAGCTTGAGCCAGGTGTAGTCAGCTGCTGGGTTGGCATCACTGCTGCAGCTCAGAGTCACTGAGCTGCCCTCCTCTATGTCACCAGAGGGACTCACCTCCACCCTGGGGGTCCTTGGAGAGTCTGTTATGAACACAAATGATCAATGTTCCTCCTAAAGACATGAAACTGTACAGCACACACTACAGTAGAGTCAGTATGAGACAGAATACTGTCTCTACTAATACAGATTACTCTCTCTAACACAATACTACTGTGGTTCATGGTTTTTACAGGCATACAGAAATACATGAATACCAAAGGAACATTTTGCAAGACCGGATATATCAAAGGTGTTTGCATATTAGACATCACCGATTAACATTCTTAATATTATTTATGATTGTTTTTGACCACTTACACTTGACATCTATGAAAACCGATTTAGAGCTGAGCTGTCCATATTTGTTGTGTGCTTCACAGCGGTACGCTCCTCTGTCTTTAGAGCTGACTGATGGGAAGGTATAACGTTGACTTGGTTCCCAGAGCAGAGGCTGGTTGTTCTTGAACCAGGTGTAGTCGGCTGCTGGGTTGGCATCACTGCTGCAGCTCAGAGTCACTGAACTGCCCTCCTTTATGTCCTCAGAGGGACTTGATGACACAGATGTGTGTTTAGGCCCGTCTTGAGGTCATTGGGAAACATGATGTACTTTTATATGAATGACAATGTAAAGAACACGTTTG
The DNA here is from genome assembly GCA_027704905.1 of Muraenolepis orangiensis. Taxonomy (NCBI): domain Eukaryota; kingdom Metazoa; phylum Chordata; class Actinopteri; order Gadiformes; family Muraenolepididae; genus Muraenolepis; species Muraenolepis orangiensis. Next base: position 1,634,323 of record CM050999.1, read on the forward strand.
AGAAGTGAACCGAATAAGTGATGAATTATGATGGTTCATCTTCATGTGGACATGGTTGTGACTTTAACATCTGTGTTATGTTATTATACTGTGTTGTGTTTTACTCACATTTCACATCGAGGGAGATGAGGAGGAGGACGTTGTCCCTAGCACATTCTTAGCTTCACAGAGATATTGTCCAGAGTGTGAAGACTGGATGGGACCAAAGACAAGCTGTTGTCCCTGGTTTATGTATCCGGAGTGGAGACTTATTAACCCTGTATTAACCTTGAACCAGGTGTAGTCAGCTGCTGGGTTGGCATCACTGCTGCAGCTCAGAGTCACTGAGTTGCCCTCCTCTATGTCACCAGAGGGACTCACCTCCACCCAGGGGGTCCTTGGAGAGTCTGTTATGAACACAAATGATCAATGTTCATCCTAAAGACATGAAACTGTACAGCGCACACTACACTATAGTCAGAATAGACGATACTTTCTCTACTAATACAGATTACTCTCTCTAACACAATACTAATGTGGTTCATGGTTTTTACAGTCATACAGAAATACATGAATACCAGCGGAACATTTAGCAAGACCGGATATATCAAAGATGTTTATATATTAGACATAATAAAAAGACATAATGAAGTAATCTGAATCGGAATCACCGATTACGCGAAACGCTAGAGCTAGAGTGAATGTAGAGTACGATCCCAACGTGGAGGGAGCCTTGAGACAACAAGGTGGAGAACCGTCCTCCTAACAGGACAGAGCCATGTCACTTAGGAATGACTACTATGTCCAAGGGACTGTGAATGATGGCTGATTGGATGTTTAATTGGTCTCTTAAGGTGGAACTGAAACAAAATAGGTAGCAAAGGTCAATGTACGTATGTGTGTCCACTCGTAGTCACTAGTCAAGTCAAGTGAAGGCAATTTTTTTTGTATAGCCCTTAATCACTGTTACAGTCTACAAAGGGCTTACTATGTATCGTACTATGCATCGTACTATAGTACAATTTCTTCCTAAGTGGATCACATGCTTTTAAACTTTTTCACTCTTTCACCACTAGGGTGCAGCCATGATGGATTTACACACAAACTGAGTCACCAGAGTGACTGCTGACAGGACTCAGTCTGAGTCCCCAGAGTGACTGCTGACAGAGGCATGGATTCATCAGAGAACAAAGATCTTCGCCCCAGGGTGCATTACACCAAGTTGTGCGCTTCTGTTTCTCTTCAATCTGAAACGGTTAAGGTACCAGTACCCTTAATTACGGGTAGCCTGAGGCCAACGCTGTTTGAGTCCATTCATACTAATCACATTCTTTACCCTAAAGGTCCATTACATCTGGCGTCATGTCAGTATATTGTGGAGTTGACTTACACACTGGAAGAGAGGGAAGATGCTGGTATCCTCCAACAGCACACAAATAGCTTTCTTTAGAGTTAATGTCGCCCCTGTAGTACATTCCAGTATGAATATACTGGCGACTCCTGTACCAGAGGTAGTCAGGACTAGCAGTAAGAGCACACATACTGTGACATTTAAGCTCTTGACAGGGAGGATTGGTCTGGGGATACGGAATGGACACCTGGTCCTGGAGATCTGGGTCAGAGAACAAATGCAGTCAAAGATCATTCAGATTACATACAGACACATACACACATATACACACACACACACACACACACACACACACACACACACACACACACACACACACACACACACACACACACACACACACACACACATACATATACACATACACATACACATACACACATACATACATACACACACAGATACATACACAGATACACACACACACACACACTTATGCACGCACACACGCACACACACATACACACACACACACATGTGTTTTGCAATAGACGTGTTAATAATAAGTTAGTTACCGGTCACAGTTAATGTCACTCCAGGGCTACCAGTATATCTCCCATTCGGTTGGTTTGTTATGAACCTAAACTTGTACACAGCAGAGTCACTCTGTGTCAGGTGTTTGATTCTCAGGTTACACACTTCCTCACAGCTCGAGGCATACAGACAGCTTGTCTCCACACAGCTGTATTCAACACGATCTGTATAGTCTTTATCTTGTTTCAGATCAAATGGCTGATTGCTGGGTTCTTTAGTGCCGGTCTTTCCTTCACTGTTGTACGGTGATTGTTAATATATTTAGGGTATTTAAAGGAGCTTTTGATGTAAACGGTTGATCCTCTTAAAGCGCAGACATTAGGTGGGTAGGTGACTGTCCAGCCATCATTACCGTGTAGCGCTGTAAAAAACAACACATCTCATTGAGAATAAACAAGACACATTCTCAGTCAAGACACAACAAGCAGTCAGCTGATGGAGTGGATGATCACAAGATACATAAAGAGGATGGAGGATGTTGGGTGGAGCTGGAAACTACAGATGCTGATCACTGAGCTGTGAGAGGAATGATAATAGAGATAGTGAAAAATAGTGAGATAGTAATATAGCTAGTGATATAGGTTGTGATAGTGATAGAGATAGTGACATACATAGATATAAATAGAGATAAGAGATAGTGATGCAGCTAGTGATGGAGATAGTGATAGACATAGTGATAAAGATAGTAATTAATACAGATAGTGATAGAGATATGATAGTGATATACTTTAAATAGGAATTAAATCAACCCATCAATGTTGTATAGATTTAACAGATGTTACAAAGCAACCAGGAAATGGCCAACACATCTGTTTTGTCATCTCAAATCACATAATGTAACTTAATGTAAACTATTATACTGAGCAGAATATTGTTCTCTGAAACAATTAGAACACAACTTTGACTATAAGAGGCTGAAGTAATTGTTGTATTTGTTTGGTCTTCTAAACCAAACACAGCTGTCGAGGTCCATTCTGTAGATGTCACATCTAGTTACAACACCGTTGTTTCACCCTCTCCTCAGCCTCAGTTGCTTGCATGTCATGTTACAGATTGAACCAGTTCAACTAAATGTTCACAGTGTAAGTGTACCAACCTGGTACTGACAGAAGGAAAGCTAGAAGTCCTCTGGCTGCTGATCTAAGATTCATAGCTTGTTTCTCTCAGCGTGTTGTTCAGAGATCTCTCCGACAACACATGCAGGTCAAAACTAAAAACATAAAAAGGAGAAAAACATAATATTTGTGACAACCATAATACATAAGCAAAATATTATTATTATACTTTTTAATGAGTCTTTATAATATCAGTTGTTTATTGAACATATATTTGTATGTTATCCGATACAATTTAAGTTAAGACTTACTGTAAGGAGGAAGCTGCTGTTGCAGAAAGTGTCTGTGGTAACTGGTTAACATAACGTACATGTTTACTTCCTCTTTACGCAGTCAAATAAAGAAAACCCTGATTATGAATGCCAAAGCTTTCCGTGAGGTGGAAGCTTTGGTATAGGCTATGGCCATCCAAGATACAAGATACAAGATACAAGATGTTTGATTGGCGATTTGCAACAAGCACAATGGAATAAGTTGTAAAGACAGTCTACTAGGTATAAAAACAGCTATAAAAAACGTATAAAGTATGTATGAGATATGTGCAGAATTAAAGGTATATAAATATACAGGTAAGTAAACACATCCATGTGAAATGAATGAAGCTATTTACATTCATTCATATTTACAACATTCCGAGTCATTTCAGGTTCAGTAGGTTCAGAAATATAAATGTGGATTGACTCTCCATTATATTAGGCATCATACTTAACATAACTGTTATCAACCTCTTCTGTGTGTGCGTGTGTGTGTGCGTGTGTACTGGAGAGCCTCAGCGTAAAGCAGGTTGCACACCAGACGAGCCACAAAGTGTGACACTAAGGATTCCTGTTTAATACAATGGATTTAATATAACTTAAGAATGGGCGTTCAAGATCAAGTATTGGAACCAGAGGAACATAACCTATTAAAGAGCAAGTAGTGGAACCAGAGGAACATAACCATTTGAAGAGCAAGTACTGGAACCAAAGGAACAAAACCCATTGAAGAGCAAGTAGTGGAACCAGAGGAACATAACCCATTGAAGAGCAAGTAGTGGAACCAGAGGAACATAACCCATTGAAGAGCAAGAAGTGGAACCAGAGGAACATAAGCCATTGAAGAGCAAGTAGTGGATCAAGAGGAACATAATGTTGTGCCCCCACGCTGTAATCAGCTATTGGAAACCTGGGATCTACCGTTCTTAAGGCTGCCGAAGTCCGATGTCGGGCGCTTGGTTATTGAGAACCTTATAATAATAATAATAATAATAAATTATATTTATAATGCACTTTTAATTTGCGTGGGCAAAACTCAAAGTGCTACAGAGTAAAAATGGTTTAAATAAAACAACAGAATAAAAGCAGCGACGTTTACACCGGCATGGCAACCAGTGTTTTCTTTTTAAAAATCTAGTGAAAAGCTATTCTAAAAAGATGTGTTTTTAGGCCTTTTTTAAAAACATTATGGCTCCCTCCTACACGTGAACCTGTGTTTCCAGCTCTGACTACATCACGTCTCGTCCTAACCTTCCCCCCCCGCACCAAGGACCCTCTCCACGTTCCACCCTCTGGACCATCTCCCCACGTCAACCACACCACGTAACCTATCCTACCCTACCCTGTTGTTTTTTGAGTTTTTGGATATTTTTCAGTAAAGACATTTTCCGTTGTTTTGAGTGTCCTGTCTCTTCTTCTGGGTTCTCTGGCACATTTTGCTAGCCGGTCTCGCTGGGTCTTAACAGAATAACCACGCCAAAAATGAGCCAAGTTGGGAACCCAGAAGCAGGGCGCGGGACACCGTTCCAGTTACGCAAGATTGTAACCAAACAAGCCATCAAACTTACCCAACTGCAGGCCGAACTGGGAAAGGCTTTTCCCTCGGTCCAGTCCCAGATCGCGGTGCTGGAGAACACGTCGCAGACTACCGTCAGTACGGTCACCAGCCTCACCGCCAAGGTGGACGCTATGTCCGGAGCCCTAGTTTCCATCCAGCGCTCTCTGGACGCGTTTGCCGTCCGCACATATCCAGCCCCAGGTTCCGGTCCTGGAACAAGTTTGACCTATGTCCCAGCTGGCCCGATGTCCCCGCAGGGTCAGTCTTTTGCGCCGAGCCCAGCTTGGTTAGCCCCAGAGTGTTCGGAGGTGATTTGAACCAGTGCTGTGGGTTCCTAGCTCAGTGCGAGTTACTGTTCACACATCAGCCGTCCAAGTATTCCTCCGGTGGGGCCAGGATTGCTTTCGTGATGTCCCTCCTTGCCAACAGAGCTCTTAGCTGGGCGATAGCACCGGTGAACAGCGACGGGGGTTATGCCACCGATTACCCCCTGTTCAAGCGAGATTTTCTTGGGATTGTCTTTAACCATCTGTTAGACGGGCCGGATTCTGCAAGCCGGCTGCTAGTTAGCCATGGACTCACGGCTGCGTGAGTTTGGACCGAGCCGTTTGGACCGAGCCCTCGTTCATTCCTTCGCCCGGCTCCCAGTCGCTCTGCCTCGGAGACCGCCACACAGTCTGACCACGCCCCCTTTCCAGCAGGCGCTATCTGCTGCCGGGTTGACGTCCGGGCCCGGAGAGCCCATGGAGATCGGCCGATCCCACCTTTCGTCAGTTCAAAGAGAGTACAGGATGTCCCACCAACAGTTCCTCTACTGTGGGAAGGAGGGACATTATGTCAGAGCATGCCCAACCCACCCAAACGGCCGAGCTCACCAGTAAGGGGCATATGGGTGAGCAAAACATCCCTTTCCCCACCCCGTAGTACGTTTAATCATCTCTTCCTGGCCACCTTAGCCTGGGGTACGGAGACCTTGTCTGTTGGCGCTCTCATAGTGCAGACGAGTGTCTGCTTGATGTAACTCCCTTTGGTGGCGTTAGATCGCACTCTCTCTCCCCGGGTCATAGACGGGCATTCTTTGGGTACTATTACGCACGCTACTGAACTTCTCATGCTCATTTTTTTGAGCCCCCTCTAGTGTTGGGTAGACCCTGGCTGGAGAGGCACAACCCTCACATCTCCTGGGCGTCTGGGCGGGTCTTGGGCTGGAGTACAGCTTGTCACGCTACCTGTCTGCGTTCCGCCCTGTCAGGCCTGTCCCTGTGGTTCCAGGCCTGTGTCCTCTTCGCCAGATATCACTGGGGTGCCTCACATGTATCACAACCTCTCTCTGGCGTTTAGTAAGGACAGAGCCCTCTCACTCCCCCCTCACCGGCCTTATGATTGTCCCATCAACCTCCTTCCTGGGGACGCCCTACCTAAGAGGCGGCTCTACAACATCTCCCAGCCGGAGAAGGAGGCAATGCACAACTATATCGCTGAGTCCCTAGCCTCAGGCCTTATAAAGCCGTCGTCTTTGCCCCTCGCAGGGGGCTTCTTCTTCATGGCTAAGAATAACGGTGGCCTGAGGCCCTGTATAGACTATCGGGCACTGAACGACATCACGGTGAAGAATTAGTACCCCCTGCCTCTTCATAGTTACACTTTCGAGCCACTCACGCACGCCCGGGTGTTCACCAAATTGGACCTTCGTAACACTTACCACTTACCACTTAATCAGGGAGGGTGACGAGTGGAAGACTGCCTTCAACACCCATCTCGGCCACTATGAGTACCACGTCATGCCGTTTGGTCTGTCCAATGCCCCCAGGGTTTTCCAAGGCCTTGTGAATTACGTGCTGAGGGACATGCAAAACGTCTTTTTGGTGGTGTACCTGGACAACATCCTGATTTTCTCAAGGTCCATGGAAGAAAACCACCAGCACGTCTGGCCTTCTTCAGCATGACCTCCTACAAAATCTGTAGCCCTAGGAAACGGAAGCAGCTGACGACTTCCACCGGTGTCCCGTCCAGGCTGATAATGGAGTGGGTGCCCCGATTGCTCCAGACATCCATGATCAGCTCCTTAGTCTTGTTGCACCATTGAATCAGCTGGACATCTTCATCTCTGTTCTCCATTTCGTCACTCTCGCTTATCAGGCCGATGACTGTGGTGTCGTCTGCAAACTTGATAATTTGATTATTGTGTGTGGCAATACAGTCATGTGTGTACAGCGAGTACAGCTGGGGACTGAGGCAGCAGCCTTGGGGTGCTCCGGTGTTGAGGACCAGGGTGGATGAAATGTTGTTTCCAATCTTAGTCCATAATCAAGTTACAGATGGGGGCACCCAGACCCATGTCCCTCAGTTTAAGGACCAGCTTGGAGGAAACAATAGGCGCCGTAGGTGATGGCTGCCGTGTTGCGAGCTCCCGCACGACGACGCAGTTTTTTGTTATTCATTCTTTTTATCGCGACTATCTTTGTACAGAAAGTTAGCAGCACGTTCACTTATGACTTTTGCACACTTCTGGGGATTAGATCTACAGTCGCTCGCCGCCTACCAGAGTTTTTTAATTCTTTCGACTCGAAAATCACAGCTGGATTATCTATGACCATCTTGGGCACGAATACGCGCAAGCGTCGCGGATATGGAGGTATATACGAGAGCCCGCTACGACCTCCGTAAGACCATCATCACTGCCAAGCGAAAGTACAAGGTCAGAGTGGAGGAGAAATTCAAGAGCCACGACTCGAGGGGTATGTGGCAGGGGTTACAGACGATAACAAACTTCAGAGGGAGAACCCTCCAAGGAGAGCTAAATACTTTTTTTGCTCGGTTCGACATGAACAGCATCCCGCCGAAGCAGGCCGTTCATGACGAACGCCTGGCGAGGGTGCTGGACGTCCTCGCCAGTCACAACCTCACGCTAAATGGGGAAAAGTGCACCTTCGCCGTTCCTGCCATCGAGTTTGTAGGGTTCCGCCTGACCGCTGACGGCCTCAGCCCGCTACACTCAAACGTAGAGGCGGTACTGTGCCTGCCTGAGCCGTCCTGCCCAGCTCAGATCTCTTCGTTTCTGGGGATGACGGCCTACTACCTGCGTTGTCTGCGTGTTGCGTGTTGTGCGTATGTCTTACTATAGGGTGTGTGTGTGTGTGTGTGTGTGTGTGTGTGTGTGTGTGTGTGTGTGTGTGTGTGTGTGTGTGTGTGTGTGTGTGTGTGTGTGTGTGTGTGTGTGCGTGCGTGCGTGCGTGCTGGAGAGCCTCAGCGTAAAGCAGGTTGCACACCAGACGAGCCACAAAGCCTAAGGACACTAAGGATTCCTGTTTAATACAATGGATTTAATATAACTTATAGAGTGAGTGCTCTTATTGACAATGAAATACTAACTTATGGGTGTTAAAGATCAAATAGTGGAACCAGAGGAACATAAACCATTGAAGAGCAAGTAGTGGAACCAGAGGAACATAACCCATTGAAGAGCAAATAGTGGAACCCATTTCAGATCGAATAGTGGAACCAGAGGAACCAATTCATGGATATGTTTATCAAAACCACTTGAGGAATAGAAGTCATTGTTGAACAGCAGGCGAATAAATCCTACACACTGTAAGTGTGTAACCTGATTTCCAGCCCTCATTATTAGTAAGTAGGCATATTTACCGTTGTTTAAACATTGAAATACATGCCAATACCCCACTCTGAGCAATCTGTGTGCCCCTGCAACCAGCTCACAACCAGTGTTTTGATACGTTATGAATATATTTGGATGTGTTTGTTCCTCATAACTTGTCTATTTACACATGGTAATAATATTGACATCACAATATTTGTGAACAATACCGCAATATCATATTTGGTCAATATCGCGCACTAGGCGTAGGGTGCCTATAGGGTGTACAAATGTGTGTGTGTGTGTGTGTGTGTGTGTGTGTGTGTGTGTGTGTGTGTGTGTCTTCTTTTTGATAATGTCTTGAAAGCCACAGCTAGGA
>CM050999.1:1644147-1685624 GCA_027704905.1 Muraenolepis orangiensis
AAGATCATCCTGCTCTTCTATTGGTTCTCTTTGTGCTGCAGCAGCTGAGCGAGTGGTCAGAGTTGAGACGTTGCCATACACAGGAACAGGAAGTGACTGAGAGGACAGAAGAATACATTTAGTCATCCAAATCGGACAAATGGCGCAACTTGTCCAGGAGTTTCTCACAACGCTTGTATGAGGCAGTAATCTCTTAAAAATAGAACATAGCTTAATGATTTCTCTTTGAGCTCAGCTTTTGGCCATTATATCTGCATCGTCAGAAAAGTAACAGAGCCAGCTAAAGAACGACACGTTGTTGTTGCACATGTTGTTGTTTGGGTGCTTGGCCTCCAGGTAGCTCCAATGTTTAGGGGCGTGGCCTCGGGGGGTAGCTCTACTGTTTGGGGGCGTGGCCTCGGGGGTAGCTGCACTGTGTGTCTTAGTAATGGCTGTGTTAGTGAAAAATGGGTTCTTGTCGCTCACCTCCACCACGATATCTGGCCTTCCTCCCGGGACATTTGCTTTTCTGGAAGCGCTCTTTCTTCTGGTGAACAGAACATAAAGAAAAAGAAGCAGCAGAAGAAATTAATGTCAAACACAAGAGAGGGAAAGAGAGAGAGAGAGAGAGAGAATAAGAATATCTCACCTCATCCAAAGGAAGAGCAGGGGGAGTATGGTGACCAGTAAGACAGCAACGGTTCCTACTAAATATGTTGATGATGATGATGATAATGATGATGATGATGTCTCTGGAAAGCAGTGATTCAACACTTGATTCATGTGAACTTACCATTAGAAGGATAAAAAAATATCAGGACCAGAAGTAATGCAGTATTATGACCAAGAACTCCATATTTATAGGACAATGAAATGTAACACATCTCCAATTGATGAATACATATTATAAATGTTATACATGTTTAACCAGGGTGCTCACACAACACCCTGCTTTTTCACCCACGTTAATTGTATTAACCAAAGTTAATACAAGTGTCAACACTGGATTTCAGCCAGGATTTTGCTGAGGTTTCATTCAAGAGTTTGGTTGCTCCTTTAAACAGTGATCTCTCTTAAAGGAATAATTACCCGTCACATTGACGAACAACAAGGTGGAATTGTGACGTCCGATTGCATTATGAGCTTGGCAGTAATAATGTCCTCCAAGCTCAGGGGTGACATGAGTGATGGTGTAGTTCTGTCCTGATTGCGTCACTGAGTCTTCATGTTCCTTGAACCAGGTGTAGTCGGCTGCTGGGTTGGCATCACTGCTGCAGTTCAGAGTCACTGAGCTGCCCTCCTCTATGTCACCAGAGGGACTCAACTCCACCCAGGGGGTCCTTGGAGAGTCTGTTATGAACACAAATGATCAATGTTCCTCCTAAAGACATGAAACTGTACAGCACACACTACAGTAGAGTCAGTATGAGACAGAATACTGTCTCTACTCATACAGATTACTCTCTCTAACACAATACTACTGTGGTTCATGGTTTTTACAGGCATACAGAAATACATGAATACCAAAGGAACATTTAGCATGACCGGATATATCAAAGGTGTTTGCATATTAGACATCACCGATTAACATTCTTAATATTATTTATGATTGTTTTTGACCACTCACACTCGACATCTATGAAAACCGATTTAGAGCTGAGCTGTCCATATTTGTTGTGTGCTTCACAGCTGTACGCTCCTCTGTCTTTAGAGCTGACTGATGGGAAGGTATAACGTTGACGTGTTTCCCAGAGCAGAGGCTGGTTGTTCTTGAACCAGGTGTAGTTGGCTGCTGGGTTGGCATCACTGCTGCAGCTCAGAGTCACTGAACTGCCCTCCTTTATGTCCTCAGAGGGACTTGATGACAAAGATGTGTGTTTAGGCCCGTCTAGAGGTCATTGGGAAAACATGATGTGCTTTTATATGAATGACAATGTAAAGAACTCGTTTGAGAAGTGAACCGAATAAGGGATGAATTATGATGGTTCATCTTCATGTGGACATGGTTGTGACTTTAACACCTGTCTCTTGTTATTATACTGTGTTTTGTTTTACTCACATTTCACATCGAGGGAGATGGAGGAGGACGTTGTCCCTAGCACATTCTTAGCTTCACAGAGATATTGTCCAGAGTGTGAAGACTGGATGGGACCAAAGACAAGCTCCGCTCAACTAACTGGCAACCCAGGTTTATGTTTGAGCGGAGACTGTATGTATTAACCTTGAACCAGGTGTAGTCAGCTGCTGGGTTGGCATCACTGCTGCAGTTCAGAGTCACTGAGCTGCCCTCCTCTATGTCACCAGAGGGACTCACCTCCACCCAGGGGGTCCTTGGAGAGTCTGTTATGAACACAAATGATCAATGTTCCTCCTAAAGACATGAAACGGTACAGCCCACACAACACTAGAGTCAGAATAAGACAGAATACTTTCTCTACTAATACAGATTACTCTCTCTAACACAATCCTAATGTAGTTCATGGTTTTTCCAGGCATACAGAAATACATGAATACCAGCGGAACATTTAGCAAGACCGGATATATCAAAGATGTTTATATATTAGACATCACCGATTACGCAAAACGCTAGAGCTAGAGTGAATGTAGAGTACGATCCCAACGTGGAGGGAGCCTTGAGACAACAAGGTGGAGAACCGTCCTCCTAACAGGACAGAGCCTTGTCACTTAGGAATGACTACTATGTCCAAGGGACTGTGAATGATGGCTGATTGGATGTTTAATTGGTCTCTTAAGGTGGAACTGAAACAAAATAGGGAGCAAAGGTCAATGTACGTATGTGTGTCCACTCGTAGTCACTAGTCAAGTCAAGTGAAGGCAATTTTTTTTGTATAGCCCTTAATCACAGTTACAGTCTACAAAGGGCTTACTATGTATCGTACTATGCATCGTACTATAGTACAAAAAGTGGATCACATGCTTTTAAACTTTTTCACTCTTTCACCACTAGGGTGCAGCCATGATGGATTTACACACAAACTGAGTCACCAGAGTGACTGCTGACAGGACACAGTCTGAGTCACCAGAGTGACTGCTGACAGAGGCATGGTATCATCAGAGAACAAAGATCTTCACCCCAGGGTGCATTACACCAAGTTGTGCGCTTCTGTTTCTCTTCAATCTGAAACGGTTAAGGTACCAGTACCCTTAATTACGGATAGCCTGAGGCCAACGCTGTTTGAGTCCATTCATACTAAATCTACATTCTTTACCCTGAAGGTCCATTACATCTGGCGTCATGTCAGTATAATGTGGAGTTGACTTACACACTGGAAGAGAGGGATGATCCTCGTATCCTTGAACAGCACACCCATAGCTTTCTTTAGAGTTAATCTCGCCCCTGTAGTACTTTCCAGTATATATATACTGTTTACTCCTGTACCAGAGGTAGTAGGGACGAGCAGTTACAGAACACATACTGTGACATTTAAGCTCTTGACGGGGATGATTGGTCTGGGGATAACGAATGGACACCTGGACCTGGAGATCTGGGTCAGAGAACAAATGAAGTCAAAGATCATTCAGATTACACACAGATACATACAGACACATACACACATTTACACACATATACACACACACACACACACACACACACACATACACACACATACATACATACACACACACATACATACACAGATACACAAAGAAACACACACACACACACTTATGCACGCACACACACACACAGATACACACACACACGTTTTGCAATAGACGTGTTAATAATAAGTTACTTACCGGTCACAGTTAATGTCACTCCACGGCTACCAGTATATCTCCCATTCGGCTGGTTTGTTATGAACCTAAACTTGTACACACCAGAGTCACTCTGTGTCAGGTGTTTGATTCTCAGGGTACACACTTCCTTACAGATCGACCCGGTCCAGGTCCAACAGACTTTCTCCACACAGCTGTATTCAACACGATCTGTATAGTCTTTATCTTGTTTCAGATCAAACGGCTGATTGCTGCGTTCTTTAGTAAACCACAGTCTTTCCTCCACTTTGGTCTGGATATTCTTAATATAATTAGGGTATTCAAAGGAGCTTCTGATGTTAACCGTTGATCCTCTTAAAGCGCAGACATTACTAGGTGTGTAGGTGACTGACCAGCCACCGTGTAGTGCTGTAAAAAACAACATCTCATTGAGAATAAACAAGACACTTTCTCAGTCAAGACACAACAAGCAGTCAGCTGATGGAGTGGATGATCACAAGATACATAAAGAGGATGGAGGATGTTGGGTGGAGCTGGAAACTACAGATGCGGACCACTGAGCTGTGAGAGGAATGAGTGATAGAGATAGTTAAAGAGAGAGATATAGAGATAGTGATAGTGATAGAGACAGTTATATAGCTAGTGATATAGAGAGATAGTAATATAGCTACTGATAGGGATTATGATAGTGATAGAGATAGTGACAGAGGTAGAAATAGAGATAAGAGATAGTGATGCAGCTATGATGGAGATAGTGATAGACATAGTGATAAAGATAGTAAGTGATATAGATAGTGATAGAGATATAGATAGTGATATACTTTTAATAGGAATTAAATCAACCCATCAATGTTGTATAGATTTAACAGAAGTTACATAGCAACCAGGAAATGGCCAACACATCTGTTTTGTCATCTCAAATGCAACATAATGTAACGCAATGTAAACCATTAATAATGAGCAGAATATTGTTCTCTGAAACAATTAGAACACAACTTTGACTATAAGAGGCTGTTTGGTCTTCTAAACCAAACACAGCTGTCGAGGTCCATTCTGTAGATGTCACATCTAGTTACAACACCGTTGTTTCAGCCTGTCCTCAGCCTCAGTTGCTTGCATGTCATGTTACAGATTGAACCAGTTCAACTAAATGTTCACAGTGTAAGTGTACCAACCTGGTACTGACAGAAGGAAAGCTAGAAGTCCTCTGGCTGCTGATCTAAGATTCATAGCTTGTTTCTCTCAGTGTGTTGTTCAGAGATCTCTTCAACAACACATGCAGGTCAAAACTAAAAACATAAAAAGGAGAAAAACATAATATTTTCACTGAGACAACCATAATACATAAGAATATTAATATTATACTTTTTAATGAATCTCTATAACATCAGTTGGTTATTGAACATATGTTTGTATGTTACCCAATAAAAGTTCAGTTAAGACTTACTGCGAGGATGAAGCTGCTGTTGCAGAAAGTGTCTGTGGTAACTGGTTAACCAAACATGTTTACTTCCTCTCTATGCAGGCAAATCTAGGATAAAAAAAACCTGATAAAATTCTGACCACAACAGATCGTGGTGGTGCACAGCTACCTTTGGTTGATGTCTTATTGTTTGAATGTCTTACTATAGGCTGCGTGCGTGAGTGTGTGTGTGTGTGTGTGTGTGTGTGTGTGTGTGTGTGGTGTGTGTGTGTGTGTGTGTGTGTGTGTGTTGTGTGTGTGCTGGAGAGCCTCAGTGTAAAGCATGTCGCAAACCAGACCAGCCACAAAGCCTGACACTAAGGATTCCTGTTTAATACAATGGATTTAATATAACTTATAGAGTGAGTGCTCTCATTGGCAATGAAATACAAACATATGGGTGTTCAATGAGGTCAGGCTGCTGAACAAGGGCGTATAGCATATAACGATGTATATTTTATTACATTGATTTCTATATACATATTGCTCTTTTTCTCTGCCGATATATTGCATTTTATAAATGTCATTTTTATTTATATTTTTTAACTTATTTTATTCTATTCTGTTTTATTCTATTTTTATCTATTTTTATCTTATTTTAATAACTGCTGTCTGTCGTTGGGTATTGCACATAAGATTTTCACTCACTGCTTTATACTTGTGTAAACTGTGAAGTGACAATAAACTTGACTTGACTTGACTCAAGATCAAACAGTGGAACCAGAGGAACATAACCCATTGAAGAGCAAGTAGTGGAACCAGAGGAACATAACCCATTGAAGAGCAAGTAGTGGAACCAGAGGAACATAACCCATTGAAGAGCAAGTAGTGGAACCAGAGGAACATAACCCATTGAAGAGCAAGTAGTGGAACCAGAGGAACATAACCCATTGAAGAGCAAGTAGTGGAACCAGAGGAACATAACCCATTGAAGAGCAAGTAGTGGAACCAGAGGAACATAACCCATTGAAGAGCAAGTAGTGGAACCAGAGGAACAAAACCCATTGAAGAGCAAGTAGTGGAACCAGAGGATCATAACCCATTGAAGATTGAATCGTGGAACCAGAGAAACCAATTCATGGATATGTTTATCAAAACCACTTGAGAAATAGAAGTCATTGTTGAACAGAAGACGAAGAAATCATACATCATAACTGGAGTCTGTTACCTGATTTCCAGCCCTCATTATTAGTATTTAGAGCTCTTTAGCATATTTACCCTAGTTTAAACATTAAAATACATGCCAAAACCCCGCTCTGAGCAAGCTGGCCAGAACATATCTGTGTACCCCTGGAACCAGCTCACAACCAGTGTTTTGATACGTTAAGAATATATTTGGATGTGTTTGTTCCTCATAACTTGTGTATTTACACATCATTTGTCACGGTTACGGTGGTTGGCAGGGGGCGTGGCAAAGCCACGTGCGCTAGCGGCACACACACACACACACACACACACACACCTGTTCACTATCACACATTGTAATTGCTAATCACCTCACCTGGGGTATATATACTATGTCTATCCGTTACCCCAGCGTGAGGTCGTTACCATATACTGCACGTTGTTCTCCCGTCTGTTCTGATACCCATCGCCTGCCTACTACCCCTGCCGGTACTTCGCACCCGACATCTCGGTACGCAGACTCCTCCCCCCGTCCCGGACTACTCGTCGGTCTACTACCTGCCGGTACTCCGCGGATCGTCCTCCCCGTGCACCCTTGTGTTTTTGTGTGTGTTCCTGAGAATAAAGCCGGTCGTTCGTGTCGGTGTCTGCGTTCGGGGTCCAACCCACTCCCATCTCGTGACATCTTTATATATAAGGACATCCCTCTGTGTTCCGTGTCTGCAATTGGATGTGGTCTCTGCTTGTAAGCCTCTAACACAGAAAACAAGCTCTCCTCTATTAAACCAGCACATAGATATAGAATATTGATATAGAATTTAGATTTCCCACAGATGAATTAGGCTGGAGTTACATCTAATTAAAATAGTTTGCAGTAATTACACATTCTACAGAAATGATTGAATGTTTTCTTACATGGAACAATCACAGTGGTTGAAAAGCGTCCTGTGGATAAATAAATAAATAAATATATATATATATATACACAATATATATATTAGTTTGATTACGCATCAAAATGCGTAAATGTGGTTATCTATCGCCCCCTAGTTGTAACAGTTATCTTCATTATGACATACATTGTGATTGTATTCGTAATGTTTATTATTAAACATTTACTAAAATACATTAACCCTCAATAGAGAAAAAAACTGAATACTGAGGATTTCTGTCCTTGTAAAAAAAACTACGAGACATCAAAATTCCTCTTTGGCCCTCACATGATTCATATTCTAACACATAAACACGTCATAAACTGAGGGCTTGGATCACTGCTGTACATTTATATCACTTTCACCAAGAGTGACAACACAGTGAAAAGAGTCGGGAATTGTTAACAACTCAATGGAAATCCATTGTAAATGTTACCTGGTGGGGAGCATTCAGAACTAAATATAAATGGATTGACAGACCTTTGGGAACAGCTGCAGGAACCGACACTCAAAAACAAACTAACCAACAACTAAAAGGGAGAAAATATTGCTCTCATAACCCGAAACCTGACCATATCATTCTTTTATTCTATAACCCAAAGCCCAATTTTCACCTCATATTTGTAGCAACTACAATCTTGTTCAGCACCAATGTAGTCTCGCTTTGAATAGGACCGTATCTCCATTTATCCCTTCCACCATCCATAAGCATACACAGAAACACCCAAATATCATCCAGAATAAAATTTAAAAATACAATAATCCTAAAATCAAAGCAATAATGATTGGTACCCCGAAGTAGTTGTTCGGCACGAAGCCCTCGCGGCTGCAGAGCGTGGCCCACCACCAGTCTACACCGTCGGGCCTCTGCAGGATGGTCACCATGTCCCCCTAGTCGGCCGCCTGTGCCGGGTAGCTCCACAGGGCGTAGATCACCCCGCTGTTATCGGCACCCATTGCCTCCTCCACACCTGGGGGGGGGGGGGGGTCAGGGGTGAGCTAATGCTTCTTCTGCTACAGGGTTCAGGGTGAAGGCTCGTTCTGTCTCTCTCTCTTTCTCTCAGTTCAGAGGCATGAAGAGGAATAGTGTGAGTGCCTGGATGAGGATTTGCATTGTTATTTTTAGGGGCAAGCGTTTCATTGTGTATGTGAGTGCGCATGTGTGTGTGTGTGTCAAGTCAAGTCAAGTCAAGTTTATTGTCACTTCACAGTTTACAGTTTAGTATAAAGCAGTGATGTGAAATTCTTGTGTGCAATACCCGACGACAGACAGCAGTTATAAAATAAGATAAAATAAAAATAGATAAAAATAGAATAAAAAATAGAATAAAAAATAGAATAAAGAATATAAAATAAAAATAAAAAATGCAATTTATAAAATGCAAAAATCAGCACAGAAAAGAGCAATATATATATATAAATCAATGTAATAAAATATACATTGTTATATGTTATACGCCCTTGTTCAGCAGCCTGATGGCCTGACTGTGGAAGCTATCTCTAAGCCTATTTGTACGACACTTGATACTGCGGTATCGCCTGCCTGACGGTAATTGTGAGTAAAGTTCGTGGCTGGGGTGGGCAATGTCTTTTATAATTCTTTTGGCCTTGGCCACGCACCGCTGGTTGTAAATATCCAGGAGGGAGGGGAGCTCACCTCCAACGATATACTGGGCCGTCCGCACCACCCTTTGAAGCGCTCTGCGCTCGAGTGCCGTGCAGTTCCCGTACCAGGCGGTGATACACCCTGTCAGAACACTCTCGATAGTGCCGTTGTAGAATGTTCTCAGGATGCGGGGGCCCATGCTGAATTTCTTCAGACGCCTGAGAAAATACAGGCGTTGTTGGGCCCTTTTCACCACGTGTGTGGTGTGCGTGGACCATGTGAGGTCCTCGGAGATGTGCACGCCGAGGAACTTGAAGCTGCTGACCCTCTCTACTGCAACGCCGTCGATGGAGATAGGGCTGTGCTCTCCCCTCTGCCTCCTGAAGTCCACGATCAGCTCCTTGGTCTTCTTGACGTTGAGGGCGAGGCTGTTCTCCTGGCACCACTGCTCCAGCGATCCGACCTCCTCCCTGTAGGTTGTCTCGTCGTCGCCGGCGATCAGGCCCATCACTGTCGTGTCGTCAGCAAACTTGACGATGACGTTGGAGCTGTGCATAGCCATGCAGTCGTGGGTGTAGAGGGAGTAGAGGAGAGGGCTCAGCACGCATCCCTGGGGGGCTCCCGTGTTGAGGGTCAGTGGCTCTGATGTGGTGCTGCCCATCCTCACCACCTGGCGGCGGTCCGACAGGAGGTTCAGTATCCAGCTGTGTGTATTTGTGTACAAATATGTGTGCAAGTATGTGTCCTCCTCCTCCTCCTCCTCCTCCTCCTTCTCCTTCTCCTACTCCTGCTCTTTCTCCTCCTCACCTCTCAGGAAGTTCTCACACTCCTCGTAACCCGGGGCGTAGGGGTCACACTTCTGTGCGGCACTGCTCCCATCACTCTCAGTGACGGCCATGACGGCGGCCCCATTGCGGACCAGGAACTCACACAGGGGCCGGTCGTTACAGGAGGCCAAGCAGTACAGTGGGGTCCTGGGGGGGATGGAGACCCGGGGTTACAGCCTGACTGGGAGGGGGGGGGACTGTTGCTATAGTGACAGTATTAGTGCCGTAGGCATGCGGTTGCTAGTGTGGTGACAGTGTTGTTGCTAGTGTGGTGCTAGTGTGGTGAGATGATGTTAGTGTGGTGACAGTGTTGTTGCTAATATGGTGACAGCATTGCCAGGATGCAGGACAGGTTATTTACCAGCCATGGCTGTCCGGGGCGCTGACGTTGGCTTCGATGCGAACCAGGAAGTCCACAACATTGTAGTGACCTCCACAGATGGCGTTGTGGAGCACCGTGATGCCCTCGTTGTTGGTTGCTGGTTTGGATCAGTCATCTAGAGCAGCGGTTCCCAACCTTTTTTGTGCCACGGACCGGCAGATACATGAAAAAAATCTCGCGGACCGGTTGTCATGCACTCTGCGCATGTACGCGGAGCACCCGTAAAAAAAACCCTGGCTCGTTCGCGGGTGCGAGGCGGCTCCCGTCGTTCACTTAACGAACGACACATCACTAGCGCGTAGTCTCTTTAGTAGCGTGTGCAACTGAAAGTCTCTCGTTATGCTGCCGATATATATTTAATCTATATATATAGATTATACCGCCCATATATACCGCTATATAATCTATATATATAGATTATACTATATACATAATCTCTATATAAAGATTATACCGCCCGCCGTTCACCTATACTCAAATTATTTGAGTCAAATATGATGATAAACACACAGCTGTTTCGCGGCCCGGCAGTAACACCTCCACGGCCCGGTAACGGTCCGCGGCCTGGCAGTTGGGAACCCCTGATCTAGAGAGGAGAAGGTCTTTGATGTCTCTTCATAAACACTGATAGTGATATGATGTTCATTGGTCTTATGGTCATCTATTCTGTTCTATTCATCTAGTCATTAAGCAGGGGCTTTTTTTCAGAGTGACTTAGTGAGTTCAGATCCATAACGTTAAGGAGCTGGTCGGGGTTAGGGGTCATTAAGGAGCAGGTAAGGGTTAGGGGTCATTAAGGAGCAGGTAGGGTTTAGCATCTTAGCTCAGGCTGTGAACATGGGGATCACACACACACACACATACACACATAAACACACACATACACACATAAACACACACACACACACACCCCTACCTCCTGCACAGCCTTCTGGATGGTCTCCAGCTCCCCGACCAGCGCCCCGTCCAGCAGCAGGACCAGGGGGTTGAGGGGAGCATGCCGCCCCACAGACTTCTGCTGCTTCTTAGTGCGTTGCAGGATGGAATGGTAGTTCTGCAGGAACAAAATACCTCACGTCTTCACTCAAACATACCTGATAACCAGGGGTCAGAGGAGTAGGAACACACAGTTTGCACACGAATACTAAGAGTGTTTGGTAGATTTGGTGACTGGCCTTAAAACTGGCCTTCTTTTGATAGCTGAAATGTTGTCATTTGTTGTAGTCCTTTAGTTTAACAGCATGCTCTTCTTTAGTATTGTACATGTACAGTGGGGAGAACAAGTATTTGATACACTGCTGATTTTGCAGGTTTTCCAGGTAGAGGTCTGTAATTTTGATCATAGGTACACTTCAACTGTGAGAGACGGAATCTAAAACAAAAACCCACATTGTATGATTTTTAAGTAATTAATTAACATTTTATTGCATGAAATAAGTATTTGATCACCTACCAACCAGTAAAAATTCCGGCTCTCACAGACTTTGTTAGTTTTTCTTTAAGAAGCCCTCCTATTCTCCACTCATTACCTGTATTAACTGCACCTGTTTGAACTCGTTACCTGTATAAAAGACATCTCTCCACACACTCAATCAATCAGACTCCAACCTCTCCACAATGGGCAAGACCAAAGAGCTGTCTAAGGACATCAGGGACAAAATTGTAGACCTGCACAAGGCTGGGATGGGCTATAGGACAATAGGCAAGCAGCTTGGTGAGAAGGCAACAACTGTTGGCGCAATTATTAGAAAATGGAAGAAGTTCAAGACGACGGTCAATCTCCCTCGGTCTGGGCCTCCATGCAAGATCTCACCTCGTGGGGCATCAATGATCATGAGAAAGGTGAGGGATCAGCCCAGAACTACACGGCAGGACCTGGTCAATGACCTGAAGAGAGCTGGGACCACAGTCTCAAAGAAAACCATTAGTAACACACTACGCCGTCATGGAATAAAATCCTGCAGCGCACAATTTTGATTTTGAGCCCCCTGCTCAAGCCAGCGCATGATCAAACCCGTCTTAGGTTTGCCATTGACCATCTGGATGATCCAGAGGAGGAATGGGAGAAGGTCATGTGGTCTGATGAGACCAAAATGGAGCTTTTTGGCATAAACTCC
Source organism: Muraenolepis orangiensis (assembly GCA_027704905.1). Lineage (NCBI taxonomy): Eukaryota > Metazoa > Chordata > Actinopteri > Gadiformes > Muraenolepididae > Muraenolepis > Muraenolepis orangiensis. The sequence continues at coordinate 1,656,319 of CM050999.1, forward strand.
ACTCGCCGTGTTTGGAGGAAGAAGAAGGATGAGTACAACCCCAAGAACACCATCCCAACCGTGAAGCATGGAGGTGGAAACTTCATTCTTTGGGGATGCTTTTCTGCAAAGGGGACAGGACGAATGCACCGTATTGAGGGGAGGATGGATGGGGCCATGTATCGCGAGATCTGCATAAAATGCAAATTAATTACTTAAAATTCATACAATGTGATTTCCTGGATTTTTGTTTTAGATTCCGTCTCTCACAGTTGAAGTGTACCTATATCAAAATTACAGACCTCTACATGCTTTGTAAGTGGGAAAACCTGCAAAATCAGCAGTGTATCAAATACTGTTAAACTAAAGGACTACAACAAATGACAACATTTCAGCCATCAAAAGAAGGCCAGTTATAAGGCCAGTCACCAAATCTACCAAACACTCTTAGTATTCGTGTGCAACCTGTGTGTTCCTAAAATGATGATTACAGACCTCTACATGCTTTGTAAGTGGGAAAACCTGCAAAATCGCCTGTGTATCAAATACTTGTTCTCCCCACTGTATATATATACATATCAGTGGCAAAGCGTGTCTATCACAACTGGACCTTCTGTAGACCAGGGGTTCCCCAACTTTTCAGCCCGCAACCCCCAACATAACAGCGCTAGAGACGGTCGACACCCCCCCCCACAATCACCAGAGGGACTGGAACATTAAAAACAACGTGTTCACAGATCTTCACCATCGCGAACATCGTGAAGTCCAAGGGGGGGGGGGGGGTTATCGCGATCGCGAAAATTATGTGTGGCTTTTTTTCAGCTGCAAATTATACTGTCGTGAATCTGTCGGAATCTGAATTCCTTTATTCGTCACCCTTACATATTAAACAGACTTACATAATAAAAATATCTATGCACACGTTATTATTAACAATAATAATATTAATAATAATAATAATAATAATAATAATTTATTATATTTATTATATAATTATAATAAAAAATAAAAAATATTAAATAAAAACATTACAATAAAAACCTCATGGTCACATCAAGAGGATTCTGAAATCATCTCGCGACCCCCCCCCCCCCCCCTCGGGGTCCCGCGACCCCCACTTTGAGAACCCCTGCTGTAGACCACCACCACCACCACCACCACCACCACCACCCCCATTCGAAAATTCAGTTGTTCTAGTCAGACGGACGTCACGGAGGAGTCACTTTATGCCTTATCTCATTTAGGCATCAGATTGCCACAGCCAATTTCCAAGTGAACCATAGTTGTCAAAGCAGTGTCCATGTAGTGAAGTAACAGCACAGACCACCACACAGGATATCGGTTAAAGGGACGGTCTAAAACGCTTCACGAGAAAAGGCTTAACGTAACTTTGGAACTTTAAGTTCCAAAATAGCGATCAATAATCACCAAATGTCTCTGGCATATGTCTTGTCATTAGCACTTTCACCTGTCAAAATGAAAGTGAAATGGTGAAAGTGCTAATGACAAGACATATGCAAATTAGGTGATTATTGATCGCGGTTTTGTAACTCTTAGTAGTTAAGTCTTTTCACGTTAAGCGATGCAAAGAAAGATCAAGTCAAAACTCTCAATTCAAATGCACAACAATGCTTAACAAACCCAAGACAGCCATTAACTAATCATTCAACAAGTGTGTGGAAACTAAATGCAACAACCAGCTCAACGAGACGCAACATTAAGACAAAACCAGCAAAGACAAATGAGTCTCACTCACTAACGATGTTCACTCCCATCAGTAGAGCCTCTTGTAGCTAGTAGAGCCCGTTAGCCACGGGTATCTTTCCCAGTTGCTAGCCTGAAAATGGCGAACATAGCCTGCTTTAACAACTTGATTCAGCTCAAGATTGTCAGGCGTTGGACGGCCTTTTTTAATAATGTCCATCTTTACATTGAATGGTCGTCTTGAAAATGGTTCCGACAATAAATCCGCAACGACATCATCTTCGCCTGTTGCCATTTTGACGTAGAAAAAACGTAGCACTACGCTAGATCCACTCTCGCTCCAGCCAGTATACCTTCTAGCTCCCTATTGAGCTGCGGGGAAATCTGAAACAATACGCCCATTGGCTACAAATCACTATATGATTGGTTGATCAAATTGTCAATCCAAATGTACGCTCTCATTCAGTCTGAGGGCCAAAGTCATCGGGAATACCTTGGTTGAAGGATATTCTTCCCAGCAACCCAGAAAAAGATCTGATTGGTTGCATTGTTTTTCCAACACAAAACATTTACATTTACATTTAGGGCATTTGGCAGACGCTTTTATCCAAAGCGACTTACAAGGTGTACATTAGTTGAAGCAGACAATAGCATAATAGCATAAAGCATAGACAATAGCATAGACAATAGCATAAAACCACTCAAATGCGTCCTGCATGGACCGAGAAAGACAAACAAATCAACGTAACTGTAATATAACAGATAACAACACAGATACGATTCTCATTTATTCATTTTATTTAAATTTTATTAAATTGTATTACATTTTATTAAATTGTATTACTTTATTAATACAATTAATTCGATTTTTTTGGTTTCATCTGAGAATTCCAGGGTCTTCTCTGAATACCTTGAAGGCCCTGACGCTTCACCACTGATACATATATACACCCACCTTCGCCATATATGGCGGGCCGGAAGTCAGAAGGGAGCGGGATGTCTCGGAGTGTGGGCGGGGCTATTGGGATATCCCCGCCCATCCCCAGCCCCCGGGGAGGGGCCACAGGAGCCCGACCCGGTGGGGGTTCTGCAGGCGCATGATGACAGATGCTGGCGGGGGGGATGCAGATGCGTCCGATGATTGGCTGGGCGTGGAAGGGGGAGAGAGGCGGGGTCTCCGGGCGGGCGCGGCAATGCGCGTGTTGCATTGAAGCGAGTCAGCGCGTCAAACAGGAAGTGAAGGACATAAAGCATATGAAATACTATCATTCTTATTATTGATAATCCACACTAATGCTTCTTAATGACCTGTCTCTCTTTACGGTGAATCTATGAAATAACATAATAGTTAATAACCTTTTTGGGGGAGGGGGCCAGTGAAGGGCCGTCCAGGTTGGACTCCCTCCAGCTGCTGCTGGGCAGCGCCGGTCTCATCCACTCTGCTGTTCATGTGTTGTGTTTCATGTGCGTATCTGTGTGTTGTTTGTGTGTTGTGTATCGTGTGTGTATCTGTGTGTTGTTCATGTGTTGTGTGTTGGTATCTGTGTGCGGTCGTTAAGAGGACGTGGTGGTGGTGGAGGTTCTGGAGGTGGTGTTGGAGGTGGAGGAGGAGGTGTTGGTGGTGGTGGTAGTGGTGGTTATGGTTGTGGTGGTGGAGGTGGTGGAGGTTCTGATGGTAGTTGTTATGGTGGTGGTGGTGGTGGTGGTGGTGGTGGTGGTGGTGGTGGTGGTGGTAGTGGTGGTGGTGGTGGTGGTAGTGGTGGTGGTGGTGATGGAGGGCAATGACGTCAGAGGCCTGTCATCTCCAAGGATGATTTATTAAAGAGAGAAGTGGCAAGGAGCGAGGCGGGCTAGCTCTGATTAACCATTGGAGAGAGAGAGGACACAATCCAGTCTATTATTCATCATTTCAGAGAGAGAGAGAGAGAGAGAGAGAGAGAGAGAGAGAGAGAGAGAGAGAGAGAGAGAGAGAGAGAGAGAGAGAGAGAGAGAGAGAGAGGTCACTTCTGACCCCAAAGATATTTATGTTATATAGTCTGTTGTTGGGCTCAACCAATAGGCTAAGAGCTCTCATTGGCTCTACGGTATATGGTCTATGGTTGGGCTTCACTAATAGGCTAAGAGCTCTTATTGGTTCTACAGTATATGGTCTATGGTTAGAGGACTCTCCTCTCCAGCCACGCTCCTCTGCCTCCCCCTCTCTGCCACCTGGGGTTACTACACCCAGAACACTCCGTCCCAGAAGACCGTAGTCACGTCAGCGTACCTGTTTCCTATTCCCAATCAGGCTCCCTATAGGCCTATATCACGTTAGATTTGAAAGCCGGAAGTACCCGTTAAAAATCGCTGAAGCAGTGTATCCCAAGTTCCGGTTAATGCATTCACCTTGGCATTCACCATGGTGGACAGTTATCGCCAGACAACATCACTGCATAACCTTCCAAAAGTCGGTCAAGACGATGCGGTTCAACTAGTGAATGAACACTACAGTGAAGAAGTCTAAATCCGAATCATACAATTCCCCGACATTGTGTCTTGTGGCTCTATCTGGATATATCACCATAGAACGAAGGCGATTTTGTGTAGGAGCAGAGGTATGCCTATGTATTTAATATACGCAATTTATTTTATGGATTTTTATTATTTCAATGTACCTTTTCATTTACGTGTTAATATGTAGTGTGCAGCTGTATATTTTCTAAAAGGGAATGCCTGTTATTCTTGTGAATATGAGTTGTCTTAAAATAAAAGTGCTTGTGACATACTTGTGGCATTGAGTTAAAACCGAATTTGTATAAAATACCGATATATATCGTATATCGCGATGCAGCCTAAAAATACCGGGTTTTGGTCCGTATCGCCCAGCCCTACTTGGGACCAGTGCTTTTAATCATATACTTACCCGTCATTATGTGGCTCTATTCGGATGAGAAATGGAGTGTGTGTGGGGGTCAGGACCAGTGCTTTTAATCACACACATACCCGACATTATGTGGCTCTATTCGGATGAGAGATGGGGTGTGTGCAGTGGCGGCTCGTCCATAGGGGCGCAGGGCGCCGCCCACCTGGTTGAGAGAGGTTTATTTAAAAATAAACTAAACATGTTTAAAATGAATAATAATTACTCATTTTATGTATGTTTGTGTTTAAAATGCACAATAACGTTAATATAGCAAATATAAATCATTGTTGTGCGTGCTATTCTCCCCCCTCGTTTGTCATTGACGTCACTCTCATAGAAATCTGGTACCTACCTCCAAACCTGGGCGCACGGCAGTAAGCCCAGGATCTCCGCGTCACTGCGCGCAAGCGGCCAATGAAGATGGATCAAGCAATTAAATGTAGCCTATCAAGGGTCCTGAATACGATCTCTGGGAGCGCATTTCATTGCGCCCGAACAAAGAAACCAGTCACGCATGCGCGACTCAAATTGAGTGGCGCATGCGTGAGCAAATTGAGTGGCGCATGCGTGAATGCGTGAGCAAAGAAAACCAGTCACGCATGCGCAATTCATAGCCTAGTTGAACCTTATTTGTAAAGCCTGTACTGCTCTGCTCTCAGTTCGCGTCTTGCTGTCTGAGGAAAGGTACGTTTTTGTTGTCCCGATTATAGTTTTACATTTATTTTTATTGTGGACGATGTAAACGTAAAGTAAAGGGGATAAGAAATGTTGGTCTTGCTGTATAAACATGCAGCTTGTGTCATTTGTATGTAAACGGTGTGGATTGGGGTTTTGTAAGTTTATCGTGGACACGTGCTTCCCCAATGCTAGCTACAGGGTCCTCTGTGTGTTTGTCTGCTAATATATGCTGTGGTCGAATGTATTAAGCATTTGTATTCTATTTAATAAGTTAAATTCAGAAGCATTTGTTAATGAGTCAGTTCGCGTCTTGCTGTCTGAGGAGAGGAGATTGAGACCCGTGTGTGTGGGAGAGACCTCATGTTGCAAGTTTGTTCTTTTTTTGTTCTGTACAGGACACAGCCATTACACTAGCTACCATGGAGAATTCTGTCAAATCCCTCAAAGCAACACCATTTGAAAGACGAACACTGCAAGAAAAACTCAGAGTGAAAGAGTTTGGACCTCATCAGCCTGACATCAGCATTCAGCAACCAGCAACAGACAGAGGAAGGCTATATATTCGGTCGTTTTCCAGAACCTGGTTTGCTAAGTGGTTCTTGTATAGTTCGTATAGCATAGGTACATAGATTAAACTGTATATTGTATAGTAGTGTAGTGTACATAGGACCCAGTACCTTTTAATTTGTAAGCTTAACATTGTATTGCATTTTATCTCAGGACTTGTATCAGGTCTATTTTATTATCTTCTATTTTGTTCTAATTACTTTTGCACAATCGAATGTAAGACCATATTTAGGTATTATTTTTGATGGCACACTGGGTAGTCTTTCTAATATAAGACCATATTTTTTTCTTATGTTTATTTTCTACTAGGCACCATATAATAAATGTTCTTTCACTATAAGTTTCAAGTTTGTTTATTATTTGTCACAACAAAATACAGAATACTGATTGATTGTGCTACATACAGTAAAAATAAAGTAAGTAAAAAAAGAAATTAAGCAGTAAGTAAAGGAATGTTCAGTCAATATACATATATACAATACAGAGTAGAATGAGTAACGGTGAGGTTTATATTATGTATAGTTTTTTATTTTTAATTAGCCCTCTCGGTCGTTTACATGGTGAAATGGCGCCACCGTCTGGGTAAATCCGGTATTGCACAGCAGATATGATTTAAAAGATTTTTTTTTACCCCTGCGCCCCTCCTACTTCGGATGTCACCGGCCGCCACTGGGTGTGTGTGGGGGTCAGGACCAGTGCTTTTAATGACACACATACCCAACATTATGTGACTCTATTCGGATGAGAAATGGAGTGTGTGTGGTGGTCAGGACCAGTGCTTTTAATCACACACATACCCAACATTATGTGGCTCTATTCGGATGAGAGATGGAGTGTGTGTGGGGGTCAGGACCAGTGCTTTTAATCACACACTTACCCAACAATATTAGCCTATTCCGCCCACTTTTTGAGAGGTATATGTTCTCCTTGTCAAAGTGCAAACTGCAGACATACGCGCTACCCCTGAGAACATGAAACCAGGGACCTACATCCTCCTTATCAGCCTCACACAAGACTTGCAGAGGAGTTTGTCTTTGGGGAAATGATGTAAACTGAGGTAGGGGCTGAGGAGAGGAGGCAGACACAGTTTGTCACGTATCTGGGGTAACTACCGGAAGTAAGAGTACACTACCGACCACAAAACATCAGGTTTTTATTGACAGAAATCAAAAGATTACAACACATATCTAAATGGGGCATGCAGGTCAGGTCGTGAGATGTAAGGGTGACATGTACATATGGAGCAATAAGGTTTGTGTGTAAAGCAGAACAACAGAAACAAATATGAGGATCCACTGATGTATCAACCTCAGTGCCCAAGATGGCACGTCAGTACAATGAAGATCAAGGAACACTTCTGGAGATTTAGCAGAAAGCCAGAGGGGAACCGCTGTAGACAGACTATTGGAAGAGCAGCAGCAGAGAAAGATAGGATGAGGGGAAGCCACAAGCCTTTAAAGGCCTCATATTACATCAAATTATATATTTTAGTATACCACCAGGTGTAAGTGTGAACCCCCACCATTAGAAAATAGTTTCAGCTTCATTCAGGGACCCCTTCCATTCAGTTAGAATTTGCGGACAGTTGTGTAGCATCAGCAGGTGTAACCCTATCATCCAATCTGATGTAATGCGTGCAATAGCACGTGTTTAACATATAGAGGGAATAAGTAGTGCCACTAATGAATTATTCAAAATGTTCAGTGTACAGCACAACAAAAGGAATTTCTCTGCATATAACCCATCCTAGTATTAAGAGCAGCGGTCAGCTATTTATATAGCACCCGGGAGCAGTTAGGGTTAGGGTCTCAAGGACACCTTGACAGTTTTTTTGCTAGGAGAAGCCGGGGATCCAACCAGCAACCTTCCGGTTGTGAGGCAACTGTTCTACCACCTGCTCTTACAGGTGCAGTACGTTCAGACAACCAGCAGGTGGTGCCTTTAGGACCTGCCCTCACAGGAGCAGGGCCATCACAAGTAGAAGCCTATACGACATGCAGAAAAACAATTGGACATTTTACACTGAATGAATGAGACACATTAAAGTACACCCACTTACAAAGCCAACCCACTATCTAAATCATACTGATTTAAACTCTGGGTTGTTTATTGATGGTGCTGTATAACTGGTCACTGTCCCTGAAAAGAAGAAGTGAAAAAGAGATAATGAGATTAGGAACTTCAGTTTATGTTACACAGATTTAGAAATGTCCTCCTCAAAGTCTCCCTTGGGTTGATGAAGTCCCACACATAGTTGAAGTTTAATTTTGGTCTAGAATTATAAAGAGATGCTTACTCAGGGACAGCGTTGGGTCTTTTAATGTTGACCAAAGAGTAAAGGACCTGCTCTTTCTGATCTGATTGGACCTGGTTCTCTGAGCAGGAAGTGTAGATGGTGGCATAGTGAAGATCATCCTGCTCTTCTATTGGTTCTCTTTGTGCTGCAGCAGCTGAGCGATCGGTCAGAGTTGAGACGTTGCCATACACAGGAACAGGAAGTGACTGAGAGGACAGAAGAGTACATTTAGTCATCCAAATTGGACAAATGGCGCAACTTGTCCAGGAGTTTCTCACAACGCTTGTATGAGGCAGTAATCTCTTAATAATAGAACATAGCTTAAAGATTTCTCTTTGAGCTCAGCTCTTGGCCATTATATCTGCATCGTCAGAAAAGTAACAGAGCCAGCTAAAGAACGACACGTTGTTGCACATGTTGTTGTTTGGGGGCTTGGCCTCCAGGTAGCTCCAATGTTTAGGGGCGTGGCCTCGGGGGGTTGCTCTACTGTTTGGGGGCATGGCCTCGGGGGTAGCTCAACTGTTTAGGGGCGTTGCCTCGAGGGGTAGCTCCACTGTTTAGGGGCGTGGCCTCGGGGGTAGCTCGACTGTTTGGAGGCGTGCCCTTGGGGGTAGCTGCACTGTGTGTCTTAGTAATGGCTGTGTTAGTGAAAAATGGGTTCTTGTCGCTCACCTCCACCACGATATCTGGCCTTCCTCCCGGGACATGTGCTTTTCTGGATGCGCTCATTCTTCTGGTGATCAGAACATAAAGATAAAGGAGCAGCAGAAGAAATTAATGTCAAACACAAGAGAGGGAAAGAGAGAGAGAGAGAGAGAGAGAGAGAGAGAGAGAGAGAGAGAGAGAGAGAGAGAGAGAGAGAGAGAGAGAGAGAGAGAGAGAGAGAGAGAGAGAGAGAGAGAGAGAGAGAGAGAGAGAGAGAATAAGAATATCTCACCTCATCCAAAGGAAGAGCAGGGGGAGTATGGTGACCAGTAAGACAGCAACGGTTCCTACTAAATATGTTGATGATGATGATGACGATGATGATGTCTCTGGAAAGCAGTGATTCAACACTTGATTCATGTGAACTTACCATTAGAAGGATACAAAAATATCAGGACCAGAAGTAATGCAGTATAATGACCAAGAACTCAATATTTATAGGACAATGAAATGTAACACATCTCCAATTGATGAATACATATTATAAATGTGATACATGTTTAACCAGGGTGCTCACACAGCACCAAAGTTAATACAAGTGTCAACACTGGATTTCAGCCAGGATTTTGCTGAGGTTTCATTCAAGAGTTTGGTTGCTCCTTTAAACAGTGATCTCTCTTAAAGGAATAATTACCCGTCACATTAACGAACAACAAGGTGGAATTGTGACGTCCGATTGCATTATGAGCTTGGCAGTAATAATGTCCTCCGAGCTCAGGGGTGACATTAGTGATGGTGTAGTTCTGTCCTGATTGCGTCACTGAGTCTTCATGTTCCTTGAACCAGGTGTAGTCAGCTGCTGGGTTGGCATCACTGCTGCAGTTCAGAGTCACTGAGCTGCCCTCCTCTATGTCACCAGAGGGACTCACCTCCACCCAGGGGGTCCTTGGAGAGTCTGTTATGAACACAAATGATCAATGTTCCTCCTAAAGACATGAAACTGTACAGCACACACTACAGTAGAGTCAGTATGAGACAGAATACTGTCTCTACTAGTACAGATTACACTCTCTAACACAATACTACAGTGGTCCTTTTTTTTTCCAGGCATACAGAAATACATGAAAACCAAAGGAACATTTTGCGTGACCAATATCAAAGGTGTTTGCATATTAGACATCACGGATTAACATTCTTAATATTATTTATGATTGTTTTTGACCACTCACACTGGACATCTATGAATACCGATTGAGAGCTGAGCCGTCCATATTTGTTGTGTGCTTCACAGCGGTACGCTCCTCTGTCTTTAGAGCTGACTGATGGGAAGGTATAACGTTGACGTGGTTCCCAGAGCAGAGGCTGGTTGTTCTTGAACCAGGTGTAGTCGGCTGCTGGGTTGGCATCACTGCTGCAGCTCAGAGTCACTGAACTGCCCTCCTTTATGTCCTCAGAGGGACTTGATGACACAGATGTGTGTTTAGGCCCGTCTAGAGGTCATTGGGAAAACATGATGTGCTTTTATATGAATGACAATGTAAAGAACTTGTTTGAGAAGTGAACCGAATAAGGGATGAATTATGATGGTTCATCTTCATCTGGACATGGTTGTGACTTTAACATCTGTCTCTTCTTATTATACTGTGTTGTGTTTTACTCACATTTCACATCGAGGGAGATGGAGGAGGACGTTGTCCCTAGCACATTCTTAGCTTCACAGAGATATTGTCCAGAGTATGAAGTCTGGATGGGACCAAAGACAAGCTGTTGTCCCTGGTTTATGTATCTGGAGCGGAGACTGTATGTATTAACCTCGAACCAGGTGTAGTCAGCTGCTGGGTTGGCATCACTGCTGCAGTTCAGAGTCACTGAGCTGCCCTCCTCTATGTCACCAGAGGGACTCACCTCCACCCAGGGGGTCCTTGGAGAGTCTGTTATGAACACAAATGATCAATGTTCCTCCTAAAGACATGAAACTGTACAGCACACACTACAGTAGAGTCAGTATGAGACAGAATACTGTCTCTACTAATACAGATTACTCTCTCTAACACAATACTACTGTGGTTCATGGTTTTTACAGGCATACAGAAATACATGAATACCAAGGAACATTTTGCATGACCGATATATCAAAGGTGTTTGCATATTAGACATCACTGATTAACATTCTTAATATTATTTATGATTGTTTTTGACCACTCACACTCGACATCTATGAAAACCGATTTAGAGCTGAGCTGTCCATATTTGTTGTGTGCTTCACAGCTGTACGCTCCTCTGTCTTTAGAGCTGACTGATGGGAAGGTATTACGTTGACGTGGTTCCCAGAGCAGAGGCTGGTTGTTCTTGAACCAGGTGTAGTCGGCTGCTGGGTTGGCATCACTGCTGCAGCTCAGAGTCACTGAACTGCCCTCCTTTATGTCCTCAGAGGGACTTGATGACACAGATGTGTGTTTAGGCCCGTCTAGAGGTCATTGGGAAAACATGATGTTCTTTTATATGAATGACAATGTAAAGAACACGTTTGAGAAGTGAACCGAATAAGGGATGAATTATGATGGTTCATCTTCATGTGGACATGGTTGTGACTTTAACATCTGTGTAATGTTATTATACTGTGTTGTGTTTTACTCACATTTCACATCGAGGGAGATGGAGGAGGACGTTGTCCCTAGCACATTCTTAGCTTCACAGAGATATTGTCCAGAGTGTGAAGTCTGGATGGGACCAAAGACAAGCTGTTGTCCCTGGTTTATGTATCTGGAGCGGAGACTATTTAACCCTGTATTAACCTCGAACCAGGTGTAGTCAGCTGCTGGGTTGGCATCACTGCTGCAGCTCAGAGTCACTGAGCTGCCCTCCTCTATGTCACCAGAGGGACTCACCTCCACCCAGGGGGTCCTTGGAGAGTCTGTTATGAACACAAATGATCAATGTTCATCCTAAATACATGAAACTGTACAGCACACACAACACTAGAGTCAGAATAAGACAGAATACTTTCTCTACTAATACAGATTACTCTCTCTAACACAATACTAATGTAGTTCATGGTTTTTCCAGGCATACAGAAATACATGAATACCAGCGGAACATTTAGCAAGACCGGATATATCAAAGATGTTTATATATTAGACATCACCGATTACGCGAAACGCTAGAGCTAGAGTGAATGAAGTACGATCCCAAGGTGGAGGGAGCCTTGAGACAACAAGGTGGAGATCCGTCCTCCTAACAGGACAGAGCCTTGTCACTTAGGAATGAGTACTATGTCCAAGGGACTGTGAATGATGGCTGATTGGATGTTTAATTGGTCTCTTAAGGTGGAACTGAAACAAAATAGGTAGCAAAGGTCAATGTACCTATGTGTGTCCACTCGTAGTCACTAGTCAAGTCAAGTGAAGGCAATTTTTTTTTGTATAGCCCTTAATCACAGTTACAGTCTACAAAGGGCTTACTATGTATCGTACTATGCATCGTACTATAGTACAATTTCTTCCTAAGTGGATCACATGCTTTTAAACTTTTTCACTCTTTCACCACTAGGGTGCAGCCATGATGGATTTACACACAAACTGAGTCACCAGAGTGACTGCTGACAGGACACAGTCTGAGTCACCAGAGTGACTGCTGACAGAGGCATGGTATCATCAGAGAACAAAGATCTTCACCCCAGGGTGCATTACACCAAGTTGTGCGCTTCTGTTTCTCTTCAATCTGAAACGGTTAAGGTACCAGTACCCTTAATTACGGGTAGCCTGAGGCCAACACTGTTTGAGTCCATTCATACTAAATCTACATTCTTTACCCTGAAGGTCCATTACATCTGGCGTCATGTCAGTATATTGTGGAGTTGACTTACACACTGGAAGAGAGGGAAGATCCTCGTATCCTCGAACAGCACACCAATAGCTTTCTTTAGAGTTAATGTCGCCCCTGTAGTACATTCCAGTATATATACGCTGTCTACTCCTGTACCAGAGGTAGACAGGACTAGCAGTTAGAGCACACATACTGTGACATTTAAGCTCTTGACGGGGATGATAGGTCTGCGGATAAGGAATGGACACCTGGACCTGGAGATCTGGGTCAGAGAACAAATGAAGTCAAAGATCATTCAGATTACACACAGATACATACATACATACATACATACATACACAAAGAAACACACACACACACACACACTTATGCACGCACACACACACAGATACACACACACACACACACACGTTTTGCAATAGACGTGTTAATAATAAGTTACTTACCGGTCACAGTTAATGTCACTCCAGGGCTACCAGTATATCTCCCATTCGGTTGGTTTGTTATGAACCTAAACTTGTACACGCCAGAGTCACTCTGTGTCAGGTGTTTGATACTCAGGGTACACACTTCCTCACAGCTCGACCGGTCATACCAACAGCTTGTCTCCACACAGCTGTATTCAACACGATCTGTATAGTCTTTATCTTGTTTCAGATCAAACGGCTGATTGCTGCGTTCTTTAGTAAACCACAGTCTTTCCTCCACTGTGGTCCGGATTGTATTAATATATTGAGGGTATTCAAAGGAGCTTCTGATGTTAACCGTTGATCCTCTTAAAGCGCAGACATTACTAGATGTGTAGGTGACTGACCAGCCACCATAACCGTGTAGCGCTGTAAAAAACAAACACATCTCATTGAGAATAAACAAGACACTTTCTCAGTCAAGACACAACAAGCAGTCAGCTGATGGAGTGGATGATCACAAGATACATAAAGAGGATGGAGGATGTTGGGTGGAGCTGGAAACTACAGATGCTGACCACTGAGCTGTGAGAGGAATGAGTGATAGAGATAGTGAAAGATAGAGAGATAGAGATAGTGATAGTGATAGAGACAGTTATATAGCTAGTGATATAGAGAGATAGTAATATAGCTACTGATAGGGATTATGATAGTGATAGAGATAGTGACAGAGGTAGAAATAGAGATAAGAGATAGTGATGCAGCTAGTGATGGAGATAGTGATAGACATAGTGATAAAGATAGTAAGTGATACAGATAGTGACAGAGATATAGATAGTGATATACTTTAAATAGGAATTAAATCAACCCATCAATGTTGTATATATTTAACAGAAGTTACATAGCAACCAGGAAATGGCCAACACATCTGTTTTGTCATCTCAAATGCAACATAATGTAACGCAATGTAAACTATTAATAATGAGCAGAATATTGTTCTCTGAAACAATTAGAACACAACTTTGACTATAAGAGGCTGTTTGGTCTTCTAAACCAAACACAGCTGTCGAGGTCCATTCTGTAGATGTCACATCTAGTTACAACACCGTTGTTTCACCCTCTCCTCAGCCTCAGTTGCTTGCATGTCATGTTACAGATTGAACCAGTTCAACTAAATGTTCACAGTGTAAGTGTACCAACCTGGTACTGACAGAAGGAAAGCTAGAAGTCCTCTGGCTGCTGATCTAAGATTCATAGCTTGTTTCTCTCAGTGTGTTGTTCAGAGATCTCTTCGACAACACATGCAGGTCAAAACTAAAAACATAATAAGGAGAAAAACATAATATTTTCACTGAGACAACCATAATACATAAGAATATTAATATTATACTTTTTAATGAATCTCTATAACATCAGTTGGTTATTGAACATATGTTTGTATGTTACCCAATACAAGTTCAGTTAAGACTTACTGCGAGGAGGAAGCTGCTGTTGCAGAAAGTGTCTGTGTTAACTGGTTAACCAAACATGTTTACTTCCTCTCTATGCAGGCAAATCTAGGATAAAAAAACCTGATAAAATTCTGACCACAACAGATCGTGGTGGTGCACAGCTACCTTGATGGTTGATGTCTTATTGTTTGAATGTCTTACTATAGGCTGCGTGCGTGTGTGTGTGTGTGTGTGTGTGTGTGTGTGTGTGTGTGTGTGTGTGTGTGTGTGTGTGTGTGTGTGTGTGTGTGCGTGTGTGTGTTTGTGTGTGCTGGAGAGCCTCAGTGTAAAGCAAGTCGCAAACCAGACCAGCCACAAAGCCTGACACTAAGGATTCCTGTTTAATACAATGGATTTAATATAACTTATAGAGTGAGTGCTCTCATTGGCAATGAAATACAAACGTATGGGCGTTCAATGAGGTCAGGCTGCTGAACTAGGGCGTATAGCATATAACGATGTATATTTTATTACATTGATTTCTATATACATATTGCTCTTTTTCTCTGCCGATATATTGCATTTTATAAATGTCATTTTTATTTATATTTTTTAACTTATTTTATTCTATTCTGTTTTATTCTATTTTTATCTATTTTTATCTTATTTTAATAACTGCTGTCTGTCGTTGGGTATTGCACATAAGATTTTCACTCACTGCTTTATACTTAAGTAAACTGTGAAGTGACAATAAACTTGACTTGACTTGACTCAAGATCAAACAGTGGAACCAGAGGAACATAACCCATTGAAGAGCAAGTAGTGGAACCAGAGGAACATAACCCATTGAAGAGCAAGTAGTGGAACCAGAGGAACATAACCCATTGAAGAGCAAGTAGTGGAACCAGAGGAACATAACCCATTGAAGAGCAAGTAGTGGAACCAGAGGAACATAACCCATTGAAGAGCAAGTAGTGGAACCAGAGGAACATAACCCATTGAAGAGCAAGTAGTGGAACCAGAGGAACATAACCCATTGAAGAGCAAGTAGTGGAACCAGAGGAACATAACCCATTGAAGAGCAAGTAGTGTAACCAGAGGAACAAAACCCATTGAAGAGCAAGTAGTGGAACCAGAGGATCATAACTCATTGAAGATTGAATAGTGGAACCAGAGAAACCAATTCATGGATATGTTTATCAAAACCACTTGAGAAATAGAAGTCATTGTTGAACAGAAGGCGAAGAAATCATACATCATAACTGGAGTCTGTTACCTGATTTCCAGCCCTCATTATTAGTATTTAGAGCTCTTTGGCATATTTACCCTAGTTTAAACATTGAAATACATGCCAAAACCCCGCTCTGAGCAAGCTGGCCAGAACATATCTGTGTTCCCCTGGAACCAGCTCACAACCAGTGTTTTGATACGTTAAGAATATATTTGGATGTGTTTGTTCCTCATAACTTGTGTATTTACACATCATTTGTCACGGTTACGGTGGTTGGCAGGGGGCGTGGCAAAGCCACGTGCGCTAGCGGCACACACACACACACACACACACACACACACACACACACACACACACACACACACACACACACACACACACACACACACACACCTGTTCACTATCACACATTGTAATTGCTAATCACCTCACCTGGGGTATATATACTATGTCTATCCGTTACCTCAGCGTGAGGTCGTTACCATATACTGCACGTTGTTCTCCCGTCTGTTCTGATACCCATCGCCTGCCTACTACCCGGCCGGTACTTCGCACCCGACATCTCGGTACGCAGACTCCTCCCCCCGTCCCGGAATACTCGTCGGTCTACTACCTGCCGGTACTCCGCGGATCGTCCTCAGGGGCGGCGCCAGGGGGGAGCTAGGGGGTGCTGAAGCACCCCCCAGGATTGCCAAAGCACCCCTTAAGCACCCCCAATAAATATGTGTTTTAAAAAAAAAAAATCCCAGCAATCCTGGCTACCCTGCGTGACATCATCGGCCTGTCAAATCTACACCGGAGGACAGAGGCGAGAGCTCTCAGTGCAATCATCGACGAGACATTTGTTGTACATCTCATTATTTTCGAGGATGTATTCAGAACAACCAAGTTCATGTCGGATCAGCTTCAGTCCGCCACTTTTGATCTTGAAGCGGCAGATGATCTGGCCCAGTCTGTTACCATTGCCATATCTGAAAAGCGGACAGAGGACAAGTGGAGGGAAATCCGAAATGAAGCAGAAAGTCTGTGCGTGAACGCAGGAATTGCACCACAGACGCAACGTGAGAGAAGGCGGGCTCAAACATCTCGACATCAAGAGCACGCTTGGACACAGATGACCTTAGAACACACTCGTTCTATCCTGTTATAGACAGGTTGTTAATGGAGATGAAACGTCGCTTTTCAACAGAAACCAATGAAGTACTGAGAGGTGTGTCCGCCCTGAGCCCCAAACACACATCATTTCTGGACAAAAAAATTATACTGCCCATGGCCCGCCACTATCGAATCAGTGAGGAAAACCTGTCTGCAGAGCTTTACCAAGTTCGCCGGCTGTTGCAAAGAAAAGAAGAACAGGGACATACTATCACCAGCACCAAGGAGATTCTATCCCTCATGAGGCTATACAGAGATGCATTTATAGACTTGTACAAACTGATATGCATATCTCTGACACTTCCCGTGACCCAGTGGCGAAGCGTGTCTATCACATCTGGACCTTCTGTAGACCAGGGGTTCCCCAACTTTTCAGCCCGCGACCCCTAACATAACAGACCCCCCCCCCCCTCCACTATCACCGGAGGGACTGGAACATTAAAAACAACGTGTGCACAGATCTTCACAATCGAGAACATCGTGAAGTCCAAGGGGGGGGGGGGGTAATCGTGATATTGAAAATTGTGTGGGGCTTTTTTTTCAGCTGCAAATGATACTGTCGTGAATCTGTCGGAATCAAAATTCCTTTATTCGTCACCCGTACATATATAAAAATATCTATGCACACGTTATTATTAACAATAAAAACCTCATGGTCACATCAAGAGGATTCTGAAATCATCTCGCGACCCCCCCCCCCCCCTCGGGGTCCCGCGCCCCCCCCCCCTCGGGGTCCCCCACTTTGGGAACCCCTGCTGTAGACCACCACCCCCACCATTCGAAAATTCTGTTGTTCTAGTCAGACGGACGTCACGGAGGAGTCACTTTATGCCTTATCTCATTTAGGCAGATCAGATTGTCGCAGCCAATTTCCAAGTGTACCATAGTTGTAAAGCAGTGTCCATGTAGTGAAGTAACAGACCAACAGACCACCACACACAGGCTATCGATTAAAGGGACGGTCTAACACGCTTCACGTGAAAAGGCTTAAAAATAGCGATCAATAATCACCAAATGTCTCTGGCATATGTCTTGTCATTAGCACTTTCACCTGTCAAAATTAAAGTGAAAAGGTGAAAGTGCTAATGACAAAACATATGCAAATTAGGTGATTATTGATCGCGGTTTTGTAACTCTTAGTTACGTTAAGTCTTTTCACGTTAAGCGATGCAAAGAAAGATCAAGTCCAAACTCTCAATTCAAATGCACAACAATGCTTAACAAACCCAAGACAGCCATTAACTAATCATTCAACAAGTGTGTGGAAACAAAATGCAACAACCAGCTCAACGAGACGCAACACTGAGACAAAACCAGCAAAGACAAATGAGTCTCACTCACCAATGATGTTCACTGAAAGACCAAATCCATTCTCCTGTCCTTCTGGATGAATCGTTCGACCACCATCAGGTCATAAAGATGATCGCTTTTCAGATCCAAAATAAGTTCCAATTCCCTGCTCTCTTGTCAGTCCCAAATAGCAACACTCCCAGCAGTAGAGCCTCTCGTGACTAGTAGAGCCCGTTAGCCACGGGTATCTTTCCCAGTTGCTACTCTGAAAATGGCGAACATAGCCTGCTTTAACTACTTGAGTCAGCTCCAGATTGTCAGGTGTTGGACGGCCTTTTTTTAATAATGTCCATCTTAACATTAAATGGTCGTCTTGAAAATGGTTCAGACAATAAATCCGCAACGACATCATCTTCACCTGTTTCCATTTTGACGTAAAAAAAACAACGTAGAAAACGTAACACTACGCTAGATCCACTCTCGCGCCAGCCACCACCTTGCACCTTCTAGCTCCATATTGAGCTGCGGGGAAATCTAAAAGAATACGCCCATTGGCTACAAATCACGATATGATTGGTTGATCAAATTGTCAATCCAAACGTACGCTCTCATTCAGTCTAAGGGCCAATGTCAGCGGGAATACTTTGGTTGAAGGATATTCTTCCCAGCAACCCAGAAAAATATCTGATTGGTTGCATTGTTTTTCCAACACAAAACCACTCAAATGCGTCGTGCATGGACCGAGAAAGACACACAAATCAACGTAACACTGTAATATAACACAGATACGATTCTCATTTATTCATTTTATTTAAATTTTATTAAATGTTATTAAATTGTATTACATTTTATTAATACAATTAATTCGAGTTTTTGGTTTCATCTGAGAGTTCCAGGGTCTTCTCTGAATACCTTGAAGGCCCTGACGCTTCACCACTGCCGTGACCTCAGTGAGCTGTGAGCGCAGTTTTTCTTGTCTGCGTAGTTTGAAAAACTACCTGAGGAACACCAGTGGGGACTCTCGAACCAGTAATCTGGCACTGTTGGCTATAAACACCGTGAGAACAAGGGCCCTGGACAGCGACAAAATCATTGATGCGTTTGCCCTCAACCACAACAACAGACGAATTGTTTTGTTATGAAGACGTCTAATGGTTAGTGCATGATGATGCACCCCCTCTGTTGCCTATTATAAATGTAATGCATTGATGGTTGAGGCAAACATTCTGACTGTTTATAGTTATTTCTATGTGGCCTACTTTTAATTTTATGTTCAGAGCCAGAGGTGTGTTAGGCTTGTGGACCTTACCTGCTGTAACAGTTGTAAATATGCAGTGGTGTTTCTTTGTACATCATTTAAATGAGTATAATCACACAAATTCTGTGTTCTTCGTTTATTTATGTTCAATACCTGACAAGGTCGGAGATCAGTGGGCGGAACTTCTGAAATGTAGTCACTGTACTCTTCTTAAGATTATTTTTGTGGGTACACCCCCCCTTTATAGTGTGTCCCTCACGTTTCCTCTTCCCTTTTTGTTTTTGTAAATGTTTCCACGTGAGAGGAGTCACTGTGAGGGATACAAAATGTTATACTGATTTGTTATATCTCTTATCAGCTTGTCAGTGATTAAAAGGAAATCGTCTAAACTGTATGCTGGCTCGGGTCTCATCCATCCATGAACAACGCAAAACACAACGCAGAGACCGCTTAATGTTGCTCTCAAAGTGCACCAATTGATGCTTTTAACTTTACCCCTGCTTACACCTATATGCTGTGAGCTGATTATCGAGCCTTCATTGTAACAGTCGCGGGTGTACTGCGTGTGGGGAGTGTTGCAGTAGAAAATTCCACTGTAGTGCCGGTGCATTAATGGGAAACCCTAAATGTTTCAGCACCCTCTATGAAACGTCAAGCTACCCCACAGCACCCCCTAGATAAAATCTCTGGCGCCGCCACTGATCGTCCTCCCCGTGCACCCTTGTGTTTTTGTGTGTGTTCCTGAGAATAAAGCCGGTCGTTCGTGTCGGTGTCTGCGTTCGGGGTCCAACCCACTCCCATCTCGTGACATCTTTATATATAAGGACATCCCTCTGTGTTCCGTGTCTGCAATTGGATGTGGTCTCTGCTTGTAAGCCTCTAACACAGAAAACAAGCTCTCCTCTTATTAAAACCAGCACATAGATATAGAATATTGATATAGAATTTAGATTTCCCACAGATGAATAAGGCTGGAGTAATCTAATCTAATTAAAATAGTTTGCAGTAATTACACATTCTACAGAAATGATTGAATGTTTTCTTACATGGAACAATCAGTGGTTGAAAAGCGTCCTGTGGATAAAAATAAATAAATATATATATATATACACAATATATATATTAGTTTGATTACGCATCAAAATGCGTAAATGTGGTTATCTATCGCCCCCTAGTTGTAACAGTTATCTTCATTATGACATACATTGTGATTGTATTCGTAATGTTTATTATTAAACATTTACTAAAATACATTAACCCTCAATAGAGAAAAAAACTGAATACTGAGGATTTCTGTCCTTGTAAAAAAAACTACGAGACATCAAAATTCCTCTTTCGCCCTCACATGATTCAGATTCTAACACATAAACACGTCATAAACTGAGGGCTTGGATCACTGCTGTACATTTATATCACTTTCACCAAAGGTGACAACACAGTGAAAAGAGTCGGGAATTGTTAACAACTCAATGGAAATCCATTGTAAATGTTACCTGGTGGGGAGCATTCAGAAGTAAATATAAATGGATTGACAGACCTTTGGGAACAGCTGCAGGAACCGACACTCAAAAACAAACTAACCAACAACTAAAAGGGAGAAAATATTGCTCTCATAACCCGAAACCTGACCATATCATTATTTTATTCTATAACCCAAAGCCCACAATTTTCACCTCATATTTGTAGCAACTACAATCTTGTTCAGCACCAATGTAGTCTCGCTTTGAATAGGACCGTATCTCCATTTATCCCTTCCACCATCCATAAGCATACATAAAAAAAATACATTGATTTGAAGCCTGTGTGTGTGTGTGTGTGTGTGAGAGAGAGAGAGTGAGAGAGCACGCGCGCCAGGAATAATGCCGAAGCGGTGTGCATACAAGATCCGTTTATTCGCCATGCTTGTATAATCAGAATATTGTTTGCATAAGTAGGCTATATTTTTCGTTTCAGGACAACTTTGGGAATTTAGTTAGTTTGTTATGAGTTTTAAATATATTTTGAAAGTGGAGAGAGAGAGAGAGAGAGAGAGAATGTCACATTATATAATGACTGTGTGTGTGCGTTTGTGTATTTTTTTGCGTTTGTGTGTATTGTGTTTGTTTCCCGGGGAAAACACACACGAGAAACACCGGCTGTTGTTATGCCTGCTGCCTGTGACGTTAGGTTGCTCCGTTACAAGCTTTAAAGTTGTATTTATCATCTGAATTTGCCGAAACAAGTTTAATATTCTGAAAGCCATGACTTTGTTTATTTGAAATCAGATGAAAACAAACTCTCACGGACCCTGCCGTGTTACTTATGATTAATATAAGCCTTACATTCATAATTTCAGCCGGAGGGAGGGGGGGCTGCGCTGCGGAAGAGCAGAGTGCAAGTGAGAACTCTCATTTTCCCACGTGTGCGTGCAAAACCACAAACATGGATCGGTGGCTAGCATCAGGTGGTCTGAAGAGAAAATATGTTAACGTTAATGAAGATCATGAGAGTGAGTCGGAGGCATCTACAAGCCAGATTCCGCGAAAAAAAACAAAGACAGTGAAGATTAAGCGAAAATACAATGTGAAATACTTAGAACTGGGATTTACATACACAGGCACCGAAGATGAGCCTTTGCCATTATGCGTTCTGTGCTACGAGACACTGGCTAACGAGAGCCTAAAACCAGCTAATCTTCGCCGTCACCTTGAGACAAAGCATGGAGAGTTGAAGTCCAAGCCAGTTGAGTTTTTTAAAAACAAGCTCCAAGAATTTCACAGTAGCAAGAACATCATGGAATCCACATCTACAGGTAGCAACAATGCTAAAGCAGTGGAAGTCTCATACAGATTGTCAAGAATTATCGCAAAAAATGGGAAAGCGAATACACTCGGTGAGGAGGTGGTGCTGCCATCAATTAAGGTGGCGGTGGGTGTTATGCTGGGTGAAAAGGCATGCAAGCAAATGGACTTGATTCCCTTGTCAGACAGCACCGTACAGCGCAGAATTTAGGAAATGGCCAGCAATGTGAATGACCAGCTAATAGCGTGGATAAAAGCCAGTCGATTGTTTTGCACTACAGTTGGATGAATCAACTGACATAGCTAACCTTGCCAACCTGCTCTCATACATAAGGTATGAACACAACGGAGAAATAGAGGAGGACTTTCTCTTTTGTAAATGTTTGCCAACACGCACAACTGCAGAGGCACTTTTTGACATGTTGAACAGTTTCATAACGGAACATAGGATTGATTGGTCAAAATGCGTGGGCATTAGCACAGACGGGGCAACAGCCATGTTAGGCCGACACAGTGGGCTTGTTAAACGTGTACAAGCAGTGGCTCCACAAACTAAATCAATCCACTGCAGCATCCACAGGGAGGCTCTCGCAGCCCAAAAAATGCCTCCTGATCTCAAAACTGTTCTGGATGAAGCAGTACGAACGGTCAATTTTATCAAGGCCCGTCCACTGAATGCCCGGTTGTTTGCCGTTTTATGCGATGAGATGGGCAGTGATCACCGGCAATCTGCACACCGAGGTCCGGTGGCTATCGAGAGGAAAGGTGCTTGCGCGGCTCTACGAGTTGCGCGATGAAGTGAGAATGTTTTTACTTTAATTCAAAATTTGAACTTTCAGATTGCTTCAGTGATGCCCCGTGGCTTGCCAAGTTGGCATACCTGGCAGATATTTTTGAGCATTTGAATGGACTCAATCGGAGTCTTCAGGGGAAGTCAGTGACACTTTTTCACGTGCAAGACAAAGTTGAAGCTACAATCAAGAAGATGGAGATGTGGGCCAGGCGCCTGGAGCAGTCAAACTATGACTCGTTTGCAAACCTATCCGATTTTTTGGACACCGCGGAAATGCAGCTTCCAAATAATGTGAAAATAATATGTCAGTGAGCACTTGCACAGTTTGAAAACACAGCTACGGATGTACTTCCCTATCCCTGACACAACTGCGAACTGGATCAGAAATCCATTTGCGACCCTGGACGATGACATCCTCGCAAACCTTATGTCCAGAGAGCAAGACAGCCTTGTTGAACTGTCCTGTGACAGTGCTTTAAAAGTGGATTTTTCTCAGAGATGCCTGCCTGCCTTTTGGCTAAAAGCTGCTTCAGAATACCCAGAGCTGTCCGACAAGGCCTTGATGTTTCTTATGCCCTTTCCTACCACTTACCTCTGTGAGTCGGGATTTTCATCACTGGTCTCCTTGAAGACAAAATATCGGAACAGACTTAACATTGAACCAGATCTCAGATTGAAGCTGTCATCGCTGGAACCTGACATCCAGATGTTGACGTCTGCGAAGCAACATCATCCATCTCATTAGCTGAGTGATAAGGTTAGCTTGGACTTGCTGTGCGTGTGCGTTGTTTTGAGTTTAATTAGCCTATAATTGCACAAAATCAGTTATTTTATTTATTATTTCCTTATTACACACGTTTATGTTAATTTATTTTATATTCAGTGTGATTGATAAGATTATTTGTTTCCACTGGACTTGCTGTGCGTGTGTAACATGGTTGAGTTTAATTAGCCTATAATTGCACAAAATCTGTTATTTTATTTATTATTTCCTTATTGTACACGGATACAATCGGATGTTGAAAGAGCTGAAGCTGCAGTTCATGTTCACTGATGCAGCTGTTGTGTTCTATGAGTGTATGCAGATTTGAATATATGGTCAAGGACCAAAAGAAAAAAAGAAGTTGTCCGCCGTCCTCTTTGAGAAACATACACAACGCAGACAGACACCGGTCACACGTGCAACAAAAGTATCAGATAGGCTTCAATTTACTTTATATTTTCTATAATTAACTATAAAAAAATATCTGCGTTTTAACACTACGTTTATATGTACTTATTTTTACGGTTTGCATATGAGGTGGTCCGCGAAAATCCTTGATGATAAATAGTGGTCCGCAGAAACAAAACGTTTGAGAACCCCTGATCTAGAGAGGAGAAGGTCTTTGATGTCTCTTCATAAACACTGATAGTGATATGATGTTCATTGGTCTTATGGAACATGGGGATCACACACACACAAATACACACATAAACACACACACACACACACCCCTACCTCCTGCACAGCCTTCTGGATGGTCTCCAGCTCCCTGACCAGCACCCCGTCCAGCAGCAGGACCAGGGGGTTGAGGCGAGCATGCCGCCCCACAGACTTCTGCTGCTTCTTAGTGCGTCGCAGGATGGAATGGTAGCTCTGCAGGGACAAAATACCTCACGTCTTCACTCAAACATACCTGATAACCAGGGGTCAGAGGAGGAGGAACACACGGTTTGCACACGAATACTAAGAGTGTTTGGTAGATTTGGTGACTGGCAAATTTAAAACTGGCCTTCTTTTGATAGCTGAAATGTTGTCATTTTTTGTAGTACTTTAGTTTAACAGCATGCTCTTCTTTAGTATTGTACATGTATATATATACATATATACACCCACCTTCGCCATACATGGCGGGCCGGAAGTCAGAAGGGGGCGGGATGTCTCGGAGTGTGGGCGGGGCTATTGGGATATCCCCGCCCATCCCCAGCCCCCGGGGAGGGGCCACAGGAGCCCCGGCCCAGTGGGGGTTCTGCAGGCGCATGATGACAAATGCTGGTGGGGGGGATGCAGATGCGTCCGATGATTGGCTGGGTGTGGAAGGGGGAGAGAGGCGGGGTCTCCGGGCGGGCAGTGAAGTGAAGGACATAAAGCATATGAAATACTATCATTCTTATTATTGATAATCCACACTAATGCTTCTTAATGACCTGTCTTTCTTTACGGTGAATCTATGAAATAACTAATTAAACATTATAGTTAATAACCTTTTTGGGGGAGGGTGCCAGCGAAGGGCCGTCCAGGTCGGACTCCCTCCAGCTGCTGCTGGGCAGCGCCGGTCTCATCCACTCATCCACCGTTCATGTGTTGTGTTTCATGTGCGTATTTTTGAGTTGTTTGTGTGTTGTGTATCGTGTGTGTATCTGTGTGTTGTTCATGTGTTATGTGTTTGTATCTGTGTCCGGTCGTTAAGAGGAGGTGGTGGTGGTGGAGGTGTTGGTGGTGGTGGTGGTGGAGTTTGTGGTGGTGGTAGTGGTGGTGATGGTGGTGGTGGTGGTGGTGGTGGTGGTGGTGGTGATGGAGGGCAATGACGTCTCGAGAGAGAGAGAGAGAGAGAGAGAGAGAGAGAGAGAGAGAGAGAGAGAGAGAGAGAGAGAGAGAGAGAGAGAGAGAGAGAGAGAGAATTTTGGTTTTGTATTTGGTGTGTGTGAGTACACACACACACACACACACATTGGTGGCCCTCAGGTCCCCTGCTTGCCACAGGAGGAAGGTGACATCATCATCATGTCTCTAAGTTCCACCATTGTCACCGTCCGGCAGAAATTACATCACAGCCCTCATCGTCACATCGTCTCCCCGGCGGTTCAACAACTCTTTGGTCCATGATCCCAGACCCCATTTTCACTTCTGACCCCAAAGATATTTATGTTATATAGTCTGTTGTTGGGCTCAACCAATAGGCTAAGAGCTCTCATTGGCTCTACGGTATATGGTCTATGGTTGGGCTTCACAAATAGGCTAAGAGCTCTTATTGGCTCTACAGTATATGGTCTATGGTTAGAGGACTCTCCTCTCCAGCCACGCTCCTCTGCCTCCCCCTCTCTGCCACCTGGGGTTACTACACCCAGAACACTCCGTCCCAGAAGACCGTAGTCACGTCAGCGCACCTGTTCCCTATTCCCAATCAGCCTCCCTATTATTTAGACTCCGCTCCCCTGTCACTCGTTGCCAGAACTTTCCCGTTGTTCAACCCGAGACTCTCTGGCAATACTCCTCCGTGTTCCCCAGTGAATACCCTGTCTTGATCTCCTGTGGATTCCTGGTATTTCCTCGTTAGACTATTTTTCTCGTTTATTCCTTTGTTGGATTTTTCTACTTTGATTATTTTTTTTTTTACCGCTGGATGTTTTTGTGTTCGTATTTTGGACTTCAGCCTTCTCCCCGCAGCACATTATACAACACCCCCTGTTTGGATTTCAATGTTACACTCACGTAAGTCGCTTTACACATTGTATTATTTACTTCAATAATTGACACACACATAGTTGATTGTTGACACCTCATATCAGTTTATTCCTTGGAGCTTTATCTGAATAAAGACGCCTACGGGTTCTAAACTCCTTTTTGCCTCAGACTCTTTCTGCACTATCCCCCGGGGTTCCGCAAACAACAATCCGTGTGTGGCTTAACATTCACAGCTTAAACATAACTTGGTGAGATCCCATTCTTTGTATAATTTAAGAGTGTGTTACGACATCTTCAAGCCGTCGCAACCATAAACCGACCACAAAACAGTAAAGGTAGTAGTTCATCAGGTTTTTATTGACAGAAATCAAAAGATTACAACACATATCTAAATGGGGAATGCAGGTCAGGTCCTGAGATGTAAGGGTGACATGTACATATGGAGCAATAAGGTTTGTGTGTAAAGCAGAACAACAGAAACCAATATGAGGATCCACTGATGTATCAACCTCAGTGCCCAAGACGGCACGTCAGTACAATGAAGATCAAGGAACACTTATGGAGATTTAGCAGAAAGCCAGAGGGGAACCGCTGTAGACAGACTATTGGAAGGCATCCCTGGACAGCAGCAGAGAAAGATAGGATGAGGGGAAGCCACAAGCCTTTAAAGACCTCATATTACATCATATTATGTATTTTAGTATACCACCAGGTGTAAGTGTGACCCCCACCATTAGAAAATGGTTTCAGCTTCATTCAGGGACCCCTTCCATTCAGTTTGAATTTGCGGACAGAGGCCAGGTGTGTAGCCTCAGCAGGTGTAACCCTATCAGCCAATCTGATATTATACATGCAATAGCACGTGTTTAACATAAAGAGGGAGTTGTCATCTAAAATACAAACCAATAAGTAGTGCCACTATATAATTATTCAAATACTTGCTGTACAGCAAAAGGAATTTCTCTGCATTTAACCCATCCTAGTATTAAGAGCAGCGGTCAGCTATTTATACAGCGCCCGGGGAGCAGTTAGGGTTAGGGTCTCAAGGATACCTCAACAGTTTTTTTTGCTAGGAGAAGCCACGGATCCAACCAGCAACCTTCCGGTTGTGAGGCAACCGTTCTACCTCCTGAGCTATACTGCCGCCTGTTAACTGACACTCACAACCACCTGCTCTTACAGGTGCAGTACGTTCAGACAACCAGCAGGTGGTGCCTTTAGGACCTGCCCTCACAGGAGCAGGGCCATCACAAGTAGAAGCCTATACGACATGCAGAAAAACAATCGGACATTTTACACTGAATGAATGAGACACATTAAAGTACACCCACTTACAAAGCCAACCCACTATCTAAATCATGCTGATTTAAACTCTGGATTGTTTATTCGATGGTGCTGTATAACTGGTCACTGTCCCTGAAAAGAAGAAGTGAAAAAGAGATAATGAGAAGTTAGGAACTTCAGTTTATGTTACATAGATTTAGAAATGTCCTCCTCAAAGTCTCCCTTGGGTTGATGAAGTCCCACACATTGTTGAAGTTTAATTTTGGTCTAGAATTATGAAGAGATGCTTACTCAGGGACATCATTGGGTCTTTTAATGTTGACCAAAGAGTAAAGGACCTGCTCTTTCTGATCTGGTTGGACCTGGTTCTCTGAGCAGGAAGTGTAGATGTTGGCAAAGTGAAGATCATCCTGCTCTTCCATTGGTTCTCTTTGTGCTGCAGCAGCCGAGCGATTGGTCAGAGTTGAGAAGTTGTCATACACAGGAACAGGAAGTGACTGAGAGGACAGAAGAGTACATTTAATCATCCAAATTGGACAAATGGCGCAACTTGTCCAGGAGTTTCTCAACGCTTGTATGAGGCAGTAATCTCTTAAAAATAGAACATAGCTTAATGATTTCTCTTTGAGCTCAGCTCTTGGCCATTATATCTGCATCGTCAGAAAAGTAACAGAGCCAGCTAAAGAACGACACGTTGTTGATGCACATGATGTTGTTTGGGGGCTTGGCCTCCAGGTAGCTCCAATGTTTAGGTGCTTGGCCTCGGGGGTAGCTCTGCTGTTTGGGGGCGTGGCCTCGGGGGTAGCTCTACTGTTTGGGGGCGTGGCCTCGGGGGGTAGCTCTACTGTTTGGAGGCGTGGCCTTGGGGTAGCTGCACTGTGTGTCTTAGTAATGGCTGTGTTAGTGAAAAATGGGTTCTTGTCGCTCACCTCCACCACGATATCTGGCCTTCCTCCCGGGACATGTGCTTTTCTGGAAGCTCTCTTTCTTCTGGTGAACAGAACATAAAGATAAAGAAGCAGCAGAAGAAATTAATGTTAAACACAAGAGAGGGAAAGAGAGAGAGAGAGAGAGAGAGATAGAGGGAGAGAATAAGAATATCTTACCTCATCCAAAGGAATAGCAGGAGTATGGTGACCAGTAAGACAGCAACAGTTCTTACTAAATATGTCGATGATGATGTATCTGAAAAGCAGTGATTCAACACTTGATTCATGTGAACTTACCATTAGAAGGATACAAAAATATCAGGACCAGAAGTAATGCAGTATAATGACCAAAAACTCCATATTTATAGGACAATGAAATGTAAGACATCTCAAATTGATGAATACATATTATAAATGTGATACATGTTTAACCAGGGTGCTCACACAGCACCAAAGTGTCAACACTGGATTTCAGCCAGGATTTTGCTGAGGTTTCATTCAAGAGTTTGGTTGCTCCTTTAAACAGTGATCTCTCTTAAAGGAAAAATTACCCGTCACATTAACGAACAACAAGGTGGAATTGTGACGTCCGATTGCATTATGAGCTTGGCAGTAATAATGTCCTCCAAGCTCAGGGGTGACATTAGTGATGGTGTAGTTCTGTCCTGATTGTGTCACTGAGTCTTCATGTTCCTTGAACCAAGTGTA
>CM050999.1:1686624-1711833 GCA_027704905.1 Muraenolepis orangiensis
TATTTATTTTACGTTTATTACTTTGCTAAAGTCTTCTCACATGCTGTGAATGTCAACTATGTTTGTCATTTATACTGTTTGTTTATGTGTAGTTTTCACGGTGTATTCAAAGAGGAATAAACCCGTTATGAGAAAGCCACTTTGTGTCTGCCTGTGCTTCGAGGGAATTACAGCTACCTTGATTGGTTGTTGTCTTATTGTTTGAATGTCTTACGATAGGCTGCACCAACACAGTACTCAAATATGTCCATAAAAGTTCCAAACACGCCACTACTGCAAGCTGCAAATACAATTTGATATACTCATCATGTATCAAACTCCTTAGTCAACAGTTTTTAAGCAGAATCACCACCTAACCTGGTCAAATAATAGATATGGAAAATGGATATATAAGTTATAACGGCAAGGAGAGGAATGGGGTCGAATTTATAATCTTGATAAAATCAACACTCAGGTACGCACAGATACCGGTCATTATGGGTTTTTAAAACATTGTAATAATATACACAATATAATAATAATTGCAATAATGAGGATACAAGGTTCACAAGGTGAAAAACACGGAAATTGTGGAGCGAACAGGTCTGCCCTCTATGGAAGATCCCCTCATAAGAAAGACTGCCATCTGAAAGACTACCAAAACAGATCCTCTACCCCAACTCCCTGATGGGATCGAGAAAACGAGGCCACCCTTGCCTCCGATACAAGCACACATTGAAGAGAAACCTAAACAAGAGGTTGATTACACAAAGACATGGTAATCCTTGGCAAACCAAAGTCTTTTGGTTTGGTTTCTTTTTCACTACACGACCGACAGCATGATGATGGGACCAAAGGGTGAATGCCAAAGCTTTCCGTGAGGTGGAAGCTCAAGAGGTATAGGCTATGACCATCCAAGATACCAGATACAAGATGTTTGATTGGCAATTTGTACAAGTAGTACAATGGAATAATATGTAAAGACAGTATGTATGAGATATAGGTATATATATACACAGGTAAGTAAACACATCCATGTAAAATGAATGAAGGTATTTACATGCATCCATCCATCGTCTCCCGCCTATCAGTGGGTCGCAGAGGGAGCAGCTTCAGCAGGGGACTCCAAACTTCCCTCTCCCTGGCAACATCGACTAGCTCTGACTGGGGGATCCCGAGGCGTTCCCAGGCCAGTGTGGAGATGTAATCACCCCACCTGTACCTTGGTCTGCCCCGAGGTCTCTTCCCAGTTGGATGTGCCTGGAAAACCTCCCTCGGGAGGTGACCAGGAAGCATCTTTACTAGATGCCCGAACCACCTCAACTGGCTCCTTTCTATGCGAAGGAGCAGCGGCTCTACTCCGAGTCTCTCACGAGTGACTGAGCTTCTCACCCTATCCCTCAGGGAGATACCAGCCACCCTCCTGAGGAAACTAATTTCGGCTGCTTGTATTTGCGATCTCGTCCTTTCGGTCATTACCCATTGTTCATGACCATAGGTGAGGGTAGGAACGAAGACTGATCGGTAGGTCGAGAGCTTTGCCTTCTGGCTCAGCTCTCTTTTTGTTACATCGGTGCGCCAAAGTGCACCCAATACCGCTCCCGCTGCACCTATTCTCCTGTCAATCTCACGCTCCATCCTCCCCTCACTCGAGAACAAGAACCCGAGATACTTGAACTCATT
Source organism: Muraenolepis orangiensis (assembly GCA_027704905.1). NCBI lineage: Eukaryota > Metazoa > Chordata > Actinopteri > Gadiformes > Muraenolepididae > Muraenolepis > Muraenolepis orangiensis. The sequence continues at coordinate 1,688,287 of CM050999.1, forward strand.
CACTTGGGATAAGGATAAGGGATACGGTATTTACATTCATTCATATTTACAACATTCCCAGTTTAGTCATTTCAGGTTCAGTAGGTTCAGAAATATAAAAGTGTGTGTGTGTGTGTGGTGTGCGTGTGTGCTGGAGAGCCTCAACATAAAGCAGGTCGCACACCAGACCAGCCACAAAGCCTTACACTAAGGATTCCTGTTTAATACAATGGATTTAATATCACATATAGAGTGAGTGCTCTCATTGGCAATGAAATACAAACGTATGGGCGTTCAAGATCAAGTAGTGGAACCAGAGGAACATAACCCATTGAAGATTGAATAGTGGAACCAGAGAAACCAATTCATGGATATGTTTATCAAAACCACTTGAGAAATAGAAGTCATTGTTGAACAGAAGGCGAAGAAATCATACATCATAACTGGAGTCTGTTACCTGATTTCCAGCCCTCATTATTAGTATTTAGAGCTCTTTGGCATATTTACCCTAGTTTAAACATTGAAATACATGCCAAAACCCCGCTCTGAGCAAGCTGGCCAGAACATATCTGTGTACCCCTGGAACCAACTCACAACCAGTGTTTTGATACGTTAAGAATATATTTGGATGTGTTTGTTCCTCATAACTTGTGTATTTACACATGTTTAAGAATATGGTAATAATATCGACATCCCAATATTTGTAAACAATACCTCAATATCATATTTGGTCAATATCGTACACTATGCCTAGGGTACATAGGGTATACACGTGTGTGTGTGTGTGTGTGATCTTTTTGATAACATCTTGAAAGCCACAGCTAGGAGATCAGTCGTTCCTCTTAGATGCAGTAGCGTGGCGTGGGGAAAAATTTAGGGGAAGCCAGTTTTTTTGGGTCGGGGGGGTGGTCAATAACGTAACCAGTTTGTGTTCGCGTACCTCAGTGTTATGCTATTGTCTGCTTCAACGAATGTACACCTTGTAAGTCGCTTTGGATAAAAGCGTCTGCCAAATGCCCTAAATGTAAATGTATCATACAGATGCAGGACTTGCACACGCCTGTTATCTAACCGACAGGTCCGCACGCACTCTCCAGCCAAAACTCTCTCGTCTTATTAATTTAAGCATTCCCCCCCCCCCCCCCCCCCAAATGCATAACCAGCCGCTCAATGCGCAGTGCAGATTTGGTAATGAATAAAAAAGAAGCATTCACGGGCAGTTCAGGCAACAGGTGTGCCACAGAGAGAAAGGGGTGGACATTTTACTCACCCTATTTGAAGAGGAAGGCCATTCTCCTGTCTTTCATGGTGGCGAAGTGGTCAATAACAATGTCATAGGACTTCCCAGCGGCCTTTAGGTCCTCCACAACAACAGAGTCAATGGATATTGTGGCTAGGTTGACAAGTCTGTCCTGTCCACAAGTGTTCCTCTGATACGTTTGCTGCTGTAGCGGAAGTTTAGTAAAGTTATATTTTATTAAGTACGCCAAATCTCCACCCTCCATAATGCTTAATTTGCTTGATACTATCAAACGGCGAGGATGACAGTTACAGTTCTACGTACTGATGTTGATGTGATTTGATTGGATTGTGAGGCAAGGGATTCCCTTCAAATCGATCCAATGGGATCAAGGGATCCCATTCCCTTGAAGGGAAGCCAGAGACGGCTGGCATCCCTTGGCATGGCCCTGACCAATCACAGGTTGGCAGGGGGGCATGACGTGGACCTCATCTGATTGGTCAATCCGGGACAATCCCTCACCAAGGGAAGCTCATTCGGCTGGCTTCCTCTGGCAACAGTGAATGCAATTTACTGTTTCACCATAACATCTAGAGGGGCGCTGTTGTTTCACTCTTTGTAAAATACTCAATGAGAATGGGGGAGAGACGGTCCGGCAGCAACACACAGCAAAGGAGAATTACCGAAAAAAAGTGTTTTTATTTATTTATTAAAATTATAACTACAATCCGAAAAAACAGGGGAAGCCTGGCTTCCCTTGGCCTCCGGGAGAAAACGCCACTGCTTAGATGAAGAGTGTCACGGCCCTTCCTCATTCTCAACCGTTTGTTTTTGTTTGTGTGCTTGGCTGTCTGTGTGTTAGTGGGTGTGCCTGCACTTCCTGTTTCCCCCCCCCATGTGTTTCCTTTGTGCCTGATTGATTGTCGCACACCTGAATCCTGTAAGGCTCATCTCTGCTGGCAGTTAAGATCTCCATGCCGGAGTCTCCTTGCCAGATTGTCTCACCACAAAGCTTTGCCTGAAGAGGTTTCATTCTAAGGACATCCCTCTGTGTTCCGTGTCTGCAATTGGATGTGGTCTCTGCTTGTAAAGGCCCCGTCACACCATAACGTTCTGGTCAGCGTTTGAGGAAACGTTGGTAATCGTCCGTGGTCGCTGGCATAGCGCCAGAAGAGCGTTGTGTGAACGCTGGTGAACGCTGGTAATCGTCGGTAATCGTTAGTTGTACTAACGTTCGCCGAACGTTCCACGCGTTCGGCTATTGTTAGTCAGTCGTTACCCTAGCGTTTCTTGGTTGTTATTAATCGTTCACAATCTTTGCTTTGCAGTGAATGACTCACTGGTACACATCCGACATTGTGTGCCTATTTTCGGATTGGAGATGGAGTGTGTGTGTGTGTGTGGGTCAGGACCAGTGCTCATAGTCATACACTCATCCGACATTGTGTGCCTATTTTCGGATTGGAGATGGAGTACAGACGAGATGTAGATGGAGTTTAACAGTAGCCCCCTTAACACGCTTTTTTCCTCTTGGCGGCATGATGTGCACTGTTCAATATCCAGAAGAACTGTCACGGTTACGGTGGTTGACAGGGGGCGTGGCCAAGCCACGTGCGCTGGCGGCGCACACACACACCTGTCAACAATTGCCGTGGCTGATTGCTAATCACCTCACCTGGGGTATATATACCCTGGCTTCCCGTTACCCCGGGGTTAAATCGTACGTCATACTTTGTTCATGTTACGTCGTACATTCTGGACGGAATCGCCACGCTGATGTCCCGGAGATCCAGATCCTTTGCCTATCCCGCATCACCCGCCTGTCTGGTACCTGTCGCTACTCCGACCTCCCGGTATCCAGACTCCTCCCCCGTCCCGGACTACTCGCCGGTCTACTACCTGCCGGTACTCCAAGGATCGACCTCCCGGTACCCAGACCCCTGGACTGTCCCTGATTACTCTCTTGTGTTGTGTTTGCTTTAAATAAAGCTCTGTTATAGCTCCACTGTGTCTTGGTCTGCTTTCTGGGTCCCACCGAACAATCCACTCGTGACTAGAACAACTGAATCCACTGTGATTTCCCCGCGTACCCGTGCCTTAAGCCTCTAACACAGAAAACAAGCTCTCCTCTTACTAAAACCAGCCCATAGATATAGAATATTGATATAGAATTTAGATTTTCCACAGATGAATAAGGCTGGAGTTACAGCTAATTATTATTATATAAATTATTAATAAGCGAAGGGCCGTCCAGGTCGGACTCCCTCCAGCTGCTGCTGGGCAGCGCCGGTCTCATCCACTCTGCTGTTCATGTGTTGTGTTTCATGTGCGTATCTGTGTGTTGTTTGTGAGTTGTGTATCCTGTGTGTATCTGTGTGTTGTTCATGTGTTGTGTGTTAAGAGGAGGTGGTGGTGGTGGAGGTTCTGGAGGTGGTGTTGGAGGAGGAGGTGTTGGTGGTGGTGGTGGTGGTGGAGTTTGTGGTGGTTGTAGTGGTGGTTATGGTGGTGGTGGTGGTGGTGGTGGTGGTGGTGTTGGTAGTGGTGGTGGTGGTGATTGAGGGCAATGTTGTCAGAGGCCTGTCATCTCCAAGGATGATTTATTAAAGAGAGAAGTGTCAAGGAGCGAGGCGGGCGAGCTCTGATTAACCATTGGAGAGAGAGAGAGGACACAATCCAGTCTATTATTCATCCTTACAGAGAGAGAGAGAGAGAGAGAGAGAGAGAGAGAGAGAGAGAGAGAGAGAGAGAGAGAGAGGTCACTTCTGACCCCAAAGATATTTATGTTATATAGTCTGTTGTTGGGCTCAACCAATAGGCTAAGAGCTCTCATTGGCTCTATGGTATATGGTCTGTGGTTGGGCTTCACTAATAGGCTAAGAGCTCTTATTGGCTCTACGGTATATGGTCTATGGTTAGAGGACTCTCCTCAAGCCATGCTCCTCTGCCTCTCCCTCTCTGCCACCTGGGGTTACTACACCCAGAACACTCCGTCCCAGAAGACCTTAGTCACGTCAGCGTACCTGTTTCCTATTCCAATCAGGCTCCTTATAGGCCTATATCACGTTAGATTTGAAAGCCGGAAGTACCCGTTAAAAATCGCTGAAGCAGTGTATCCCAAGTTCCGGTTAATGCATTCACCTTGGCATTCACCATGGCGGACAGTTATCGCTGGACAACATCGCTGCATAACCTTCCAAAAGTCGGTCAAGACGATGCGGTTCAACTAGTGAATGAACACTACAGTGAAGAAGTCTAAATCCGAATCATACAATTCCCCGACATTGTGTCTTGTGGCTCTATCTGGATATATCACCATAGAACGAAGGCGATTTTGTGTAGGAGCAGAGGTATGCCTATGTATTTAATATACGCAATTTATTTGATGGATCTTTATTATTTCAATGTACCTTTTCATTTCCGTGTTAATATGTAGTGTGCAGCTGTATATTTTCTAAAAGGGAATGCCTGTTATTCTTGTGAATATGAGGGGCGTAAAATAAAAGGGGCGTATGCTTGTGACATACTTGTGGCATTGAGTTAAAACCGAATTAGTATAAAATACCGACATATATCGTATATCGCGATGCAGCCTAAAAATACCGGGTTTTGGTCCGTATCGCCCAGCCCTACTTGGGACCAGTGCTTTTAATCATATACTTACCCGTCATTATGTGGCTCTATTCAGATGAGAGATGGAGTGTGTGTGGGGGTCAGGACCAGTGCTTTTAATCACACACATACCCAACATTATGTGGCTCTATTCGGATGAGAGATGGGGTGTGTGTGGGGGTTAGGACCAGTGCTTTTAATCACAAACTTACCCAACAATATTAGCCTATTCCGCCCACTTTTCGAGACGTATATGTTCTCCTTGTCAAAGTGCAAACTGCAGACATACGCGCTACTCCTGAGAACATGAAACCAGGGACCTTCATCCTCCTTATCAGCCTCACACAAGACTTGCGGAGGAGTTTGTCTTTTGGGAAATGGTGTAAACTGAGGTAGGGCTGTCTTTGTTTAGACGTTGAGCAGCCGGTTCACTACAATAACAGAGAGGAGAGGAGGCAGACACAGATTGTCACGTATCTAGGGTAACTACCGGAAGTAAGAGTACACTGCTCTGCAATTTTTAAGGCTCCGGAAGCAGGAAGTGTGATATAGGCCTATTATTTAGACTCCGCTCCCCTGTCACTCGATGCCAGAACTTTCCCGTTGTTCAACCCGAGACTCTCTGGCAATACTCCTCCGTGTTCCCCAGTGAAGACCCTGTCTTGATCTCCTGTGGATTCCTGGTATTTCCTCGTTGGACTATTTTTCTCGTTTGTTCCTTTGTTGGATTTTTCTACTTTGATTATATTTTTTTTTACCGCTGGATGTTTTTGTGTTCGTATTTTGGACTTCAGCCTTCTCCCCGCAGCACATTATACAACACCCCCTGTTTGGATTTCAATGTTACACTCACGTAAGTCGCTTTACACATTGTATTATTTACTTCAATAATTGACACACATATAGTTTATTCCTTGGAGCTTTATCTGAATAAAGACGCCTACGGGTTCTAAACTCCTTTTTGCCTCCGACTCTTTCTGCACTACCCCCCGGGGTTCCGCAAACAACAATCCGTGTGTGGCTTAACATTCACAGCTAAAACATAACTTGGTGAGATCCCATTCTTTGTATAATTTAAGAGTGTGTTACGACTACCTCAAGCCGTCGCAACCATAAACCGACCACAAAACAGTAAAGGTAGTAGTTCATCAGGTTTTTATTGACAGAAATCAAAAGATTACAACACATATCTAAATGGGGCTTGCAGGTCAGGTCGTGAGATGTAAGGGTGACATGTACACATGGAGCAATAAGGTTTGTGTGTAAAGCAGAACAACAGAAACCAATATGAGGATCCACTGATGTATCAACCTCAGTGCCCAAGACGGCACGTCAGTACAATGAAGATCAAGGAACACTTCTGGAGATTTAGCAGAAAGCCCGAGGAGAACCGCTGTAGACAGACTATTGGAAGAGCAGCAGCAGAGAAAGATAGGATGAGGGGAAGCCACAAGCCTTTAAAGGCCTCATATTACATCATATTATATATTTTAGTATACCACCAGGTGTAAGTGTGACCCCCACCATTAGAAAATAGTTTCAGCTTCATTCAGGGACCCCTTCCATTCAGTTAGAATTTGCGGACAGTTGTGTAGCATCAGCAGGTGTAACCCTATCATCCAATCTGATATAATGCGTGCAATAGCACGTGTTTAACATATAGAGGGAATAAGTAGTGCCACTAATGAATTATTCAAAATGTTCAGTGTACAGCACAACAAAAGGAATTTCTCTGCATATAACCCATCCTAGTATTAAGAGCAGCGGTCAGCTATTTATATAGCACCTGGGGAGCAGTTAGGGTTAGGGTCTCAAGGACACCTTGACAGTTTTTTTGCTAGGAGAAGCCGGGGATCCAACCAGCAACCTTCCGGTTGTGAGGCAACTGTTCTACCACCTGCTCTTACAGGTGCAGTACGTTCAGACAACCAGCAGGTGGTGCCTTTAGGACCTGCCCTCACAGGAGCAGGGCCATCACAAGTAGAAGCCTAAAACATTTGGACATTTTACACTGAATGAATGAGACACATTAAAGTACACCCACTTACAAAGCCAACTCACTATCTAAATCATACTGATTTAAACTCTGGGTTGTTTATTGATGGTGCTGTATTACTGGTCACTGTCCCTGAAAAGAAGAAGTGAAAAAGAGATAATGAGAAGTTAGGAACTTCAGTTTATGTTACACAGATTTAGAAATGTCCTCCTCAAAGTCTCCCTTGGGTTGATGAAGTCTCACACATTGTTGAAGTTTAATTTTGGTCTAGAATTATAAAGAGATGCTTACTCAGGGACAGCGTTGGGTCTTTTAATGTTGACCAAAGAGTAAAGGACCTGCTCTTTCTGATCTGATTGGACCTGGTTCTCTGAGCAGGAAGTGTAGATGGTGGCATAGTGAAGATCATCCTGCTCTTCTATTGGTTCTCTTTGTGCTGCAGCAGCTGAGCGATTGGTCAGAGTTGAGACGTTGCCATACACAGGAACAGGAAGTGACTGAGAGGACAGAAGAGTACATTTAGTCATCCAAATTGGACAAATGGCGCAACTTGTCCAGGAGTTTCTCAACGCTTGTATGAGGCAGTAATCTCTTAAAATAGAACATAGCTTAATGATTTCTCTTTGAGCTCAGCTCTTGGCCATTATATCTGCATCGTCAGAAAAGTAACAGAGCCAGCTAAAGAACGACACGTTGTTGTTGCACATGTTGTTGTTTGGGGGCATGGCCTCCAGGTAGCTCCAATGTTTAGGGGCGTGGCCTCGGGGGGTAGCTCAACTGTTTGGGGGCGTGGCCTTGGGGTAGCTGCACTCTGTGTCTTAGTAATGGCTGTGTTAGTGAAAAATGGATTCTTGTCGCTCACCTCCACCACGATATCTGGCCTTCCTCCCGGGACATGTGCTTTTCTGGAAGCGCTCTTTCTTCTGGTGAACAGAACATAAAGATAAAGAAGCAGCAGAAGAAATGAATGTCAAACACAAGAGAGGGAAAGAGAGAGAGAGAGAGAGAGAGAGAGAGAGAGAGAGAGAGAGAGAGAGAGAGAGAGAGAGAGAGAGAGAGAGAGAGAGAGAGAGAGAGAGAGAGAGAGAGAGAGAGAGAGAGAGATAATAAGAATATCTCACCTCATCCAAAGGAAGAGCAGGGGAGTATGGTGACCAGTAAGACAGCAACGGTTCCTACTAAATATGTTGATGATGATGATGATAATGATGATGTCTCTGGAAAGCAGTGATTCAACACTTGATTCATGTGAACTTACCATTAGAAGGATACAAAAATATCAGGACCAGAAGTAATGCAGTATTATGACCAAGAACTCCATATTTATAGGACAATGAAATGTAACACATCTCCAATTGATGAATACATATTATAAATGTGATACATGTTTAACCAGGGTGCTCACACAGCACCAAAGTTAATACAAGTGTCAACACTGGATTTCGGCCATGATTTTGCTGAGGTTTCATTCAAGAGTTTGGTATCTCCTTTAAACAGTGATCTCTCTTAAAGGAAAAATTACCCGTCACATTAACGAACAACAAGGTGGAATTGTGACGTCCGATTGCATTATGAGCTTGGCAGTAATAATGTCCTCCAAGCTCAGGGGTGACATGAGTGATGGTGTAGTTCTGTCCTGATTGCGTCACTGAGTTTTCATGTTCCTTGAACCAGGTGTAGTCAGCTGCTGGGTTGGCATCACTGCTGCAGTTCAGAGTCACTGAGCTGCCCTCCTCTATGTCACCAGAGGGACTCACCTCCACCCAGGGGGTCCTTGGAGAGTCTGTTATGAACACAAATGATCAATGTTCCTCCTAAAGACATGAAACTGTACAGCACACACTACAGTAGAGTCAGTATGAGACAGAATACTGTCTCTACTAATACAGATTACTCTCTCTAACATAATACTACTGTGGTTCATGGTTTTTACAGGCATACAGAAATACATGAATACCAAAGGAACATTTTGCATGACCGGATATATCAAAGGTGTTTGCATATTAGACATCACTGATTAACATTCTTAATATTATTTATGATTGTTTTTGACAACTCACACTCGACATCTATGAATACCGAGTTAGAGCTGAGCTGTCCATATTTGTTGTGTGCTTCACAGCGGTACGCTCCTCTGTCTTTAGAGCTGACTGATGGGAAGGTATAACGTTGATGTGGTTCCCAGAGCAGAGGCTGGTTGTTCTTGAACCAGGTGTAGTCGGCTGCTGGGTTGGCATCACTGCTGCAGCTCAGAGTCACTGAACTGCCCTCCTTTATGTCCTCAGAGGGACTTGATAACACAGATGTGTGTTTAGGCCCGTCTAGAGGTCATTGGGAAAACATGATGTGCTTTTATATGAATGACAATGTAAAGAACACGTTTGAGAAGTGAACCGAATAAGTGATGAATTATGATGGTTCATCTTCATGTGGACATGGTTGTGACTTTAACATCTGTGTTATGTTATTATACTGTGTTGTGTTTCACTCACATTTCACATCGAGGGAGATGGAGGAGGAGGACGTTGTCCCTAGCACATTCTTAGCTTCACAGAGATATTGTCCAGAGTGTGAAGACTGGATGGGACCAAAGACAAGCTGTTGTCCCTGGTTTATGTATCTGGAGTGGAGACTTATTAACCCTGTATTAACCTCGAACCAGGTGTAGTCAGCTGCTGGGTTGGCATCACTGCTGCAGCTCAGAGTCACTGAGCTGCCCTCCTCTATGTCACCAGAGGGACTCACCTCCACCCAGGGGGTCCTTGGAGAGTCTGTTATGAACACAAATGATCAATGTTCATCCTAAAGACATGAAACTGTACAGCACACACAACACTAGAGTCAGAATAAGACAGAATACTTTCTCTACTAATACAGATTACTCTCTCTAACACAATACTAATGTAGTTCATGGTTTTTCCAGGCATACAGAAATACATGAATACCAGCGGAACATTTAGCAAGACCGGATATATCAAAGATGTTTATATATTAGACATCACCGATTACGCAAAACGCTAGAGCTAGAGTGAATGTAGAGTACGATCCCAACGTGGAGGGAGCCTTGAGACAACAAGGTGGAGAACCGTCCTCCTAACAGGACAGAGCCTTGTCACTTAGGAATGACTACTATGTCCAAGGGACTGTGAATGATGGCTGATTGGATGTTTAATTGGTCTCTTAAGGTGGAACTGAAACAAAATAGGTAGCAAAGGTCAATGTACGTATGTGTGTCCACTCGTAGTCACTAGTCAAGTCAAGTGAAGGCAATTTTTTTTGTATAGCCCTTAATCACAGTTACAGTCTACAAAGGGCTTACTATGTATCGTACTATGCATCGTACTATAGTACAAAAAGTGGATCACATGCTTTTAAACTTTTTCACTCTTTCACCACTAGGGTGCAGCCATGATGGATTTACACACAAACTGAGTCACCAGAGTGACTGCTGACAGAGGCATGGAATCATCAGAGAACAAAGATCTTCACCCCAGGGTGCATTACACCAAGTTGTGCGCTTCTGTTTCTCTTCAATCTGAAACGGTTAAGGTACCAGTACCCTTAATTACGGGTAGCCTGAGGCCAACGCTGTTTGAGTCCATTCATACTAAATCTACATTCTTTACCCTGAAGGTCCATTACATCTGGCGTCATGTCAGTATATTGTGGAGTTGACTTACACACTGGAAGAGAGGGAAGATCCTCGTATCCTTGAACAGCACACCCATAGCTTTCTTTAGAGTTAATGTAGCCCCTGTAGTACATTCCAGTATATATACGCTGTCTACTCCTGTACCAGAGGTAGACAGGACTAGCAGTTACAGAACACATACTGTGACATTTAAGCTCTTGACGGGGATGATGGTCTGGGGATAAGGAATGGACACCTGGACCTGGAGATCTGGGTCAGAGAACAAATGAAGTCAAAGATCATTCAGATTACACACAGATACATACAGACACATACACACATTTACACACATATACACACACACACACACACACACACAACACACACATACACACACACACACACACACACACACATACACACACACATACACACACATACATACATACACACACACATACATACACAGATACACAAAGAAACACACACACACACACTTATGCACGCACACACACACAGATACACACACACACACACACGTTTTGCAATAGACGTGTTAATAATAAGTTACTTACCGGTCACAGTTAATGTCACTCCAGGGCTACCAGTATATCTCCCATTCGCTGGTTTGTTATGAACCTAAACTTGTACACGCCAGAGTCACTCTGTGTCAGGTGTTTGATTCTCAGGGTACACACTTCCTTACAGCTCGACCAGGCATACCAACAGCTTGTCTCCACACAGCTGTATTCAACACGATCTGTATAGTCTTTATCTTGTTTCAGATCAAACGGCTGATTGCTGCGTTCTTTAGTAAACCACAGTCTTTCCTCCACTTTGGTCTGGATATTCTTAATATAATTAGGGTATTCAAAGGAGCTTCTGATGTTAACCGTTGATCCTCTTAAAGCGCAGACATTACTAGGTGTGTAGGTGACTGACCAGCCACCGTGTAGTGCTGTAAAAAACAACATCTCATTGAGAATAAACAAGACACTTTCTCAGTCAAGACACAACAAGCAGTCAGCTGATGGAGTGGATGATCACAAGATACATAAAGAGGATGGAGGATGTTGGGTGGAGCTGGAAACTACAGATGCGGACCACTGAGCTGTGAGAGGAATGAGTGATAGAGATAGTTAAAGAGAGAGATATAGAGATAGTGATAGTGATAGAGACAGTTATATAGCTAGTGATATAGAGAGATAGTAATATAGCTACTGATAGGGATTATGATAGTGATAGAGATAGTGACAGAGGTAGAAATAGAGATAAGAGATAGTGATGCAGCTAGTGATGGAGATAGTGATAGACATAGTGATAAAGATAGTAAGTGATACAGATAGTGATAGAGATATAGATAGTGATATACTTTAAATAGGAATTAAATCAACCCATCAATGTTGTATAGATTTAACAGAAGTTACATAGCAACCAGGAAATGGCCAACACATCTGTTTTGTCATCTCAAATGCAACATAATGTAACGCAATGTAAACTATTATAATGAGCAGAATATTGTTCTCTGAAACAATTAGAACACAACTTTGACTATAAGAGGCTGTTTGGTCTTCTAAACCAAACACAGCTGTCGAGGTCCATTCTGTAGATGTCACATCTAGTTACAACACCGTTGTTTCACCCTCTCCTCAGCCTCAGTTGCTTGCATGTCATGTTACAGATTGAACCAGTTCAACTAAATGTTCACAGTGTAAGTGTACCAACCTGGTACTGACAGAAGGAAAGCTAGAAGTCCTCTGGCTGCTGATCTAAGATTCATAGCTTGTTTCTCTCAGTGTGTTGTTCAGAGATCTCTTCGACAACACATGCAGGTCAAAACTAAAAACATAAAAAGGAGAAAAACATAATATTTTCACTGAGACAACCATAATACATAAGAATATTAATATTATACTTTTTAATGAATCTCTATAACATCAGTTGGTTATTGAACATATGTTTGTATGTTACCCAATAAAAGTTCAGTTAAGACTTACTGCGAGGAGGAAGCTGCTGTTGCAGAAAGTGTCTGTGGTAACTGGTTAACCAAACATGTTTACTTCCTCTTTATGCAGGCAAATTTAGGATAAAAAAACCTGATAAAATTCTGCCCACAACAGATCGTGGTGGTGCACAGCTACCTTTGATTGGTTGATGTCTTATTGTTTGAATGTCTTACTATAGGCTGCGTGCGTGTGTGTGTGTGTGTGTGTGTGTGTGTGTGTGTGTGTGTGTGTGTGTGTGTGTGTGTGTGTGTGTGTGTGTGTGTGTGTGTGTGTGTGTGTGTGTGTGTGCGTGTGTGCGTGTTTGTGTGTGCTGGAGAGCCTCAGTGTAAAGCATGTCGCAAACCAGACCAGCCACAATGCCTGACACTAAGGATTCCTGTTTAATACAATGGATTTAATATAACTTATAGAGAGAGTGCTCTCATTGGCAATGAAATACTAACATATGGGTGTTCAATGAGGTCAGGCTGCTGAACAAGGGCGTATAGCATATAACGATGTATATTTTATTACATTGATTTCTATATACATATTGCTCTTTTTCTCTGCCGATATATTGCATTTTATAAATGTCATTTTTATTTATATTTTTTAACTTATTTTATTCTATTCTGTTTTATTCTATTTTTATCTATTTTTATCTTATTTTAATAACTGCTGTCTGTCGTTGGGTATTGCACATAAGATTTTCACTCACTGCTTTATACTTGTGTGTGAAGTGACAATAAACTTGACTTGACTTGACTCAAGATCAAACAGTGGAACCAGAGGAACATAACCCATTGAAGAGCAAGTAGTGGAACCAGAGGAACATAACCCATTGAAGAGCAAGTAGTGGAACCAGACACACACACACACACACACACACACACACACACACACACACACACACACACACACACACACACACACACACACACACACACACCTGTTCACTATCACACATTGTAATTGCTAATCACCTCACCTGGGGTATATATACTATGTCTATCCGTTACCCCAGCGTGAGGTCGTTACCATATACTGCACGTTGTTCTCCCGTCTGTTCTGATACCCATCGCCTGCCTACTACCCCTGCCGGTACTTCGCACCCGACATCTCGGTACGCAGACTCCTCCCCCCGTCCCGGACTACTCGTCGGTCTACTACCTGCCGGTACTCCGCGGATCGTCCTCCCCGTGCACCCTTGTGTTTTTGTGTGTGTTCCTGAGAATAAAGCCGGTCGTTCGTGTCGGTGTCTGCGTTCGGGGTCCAACCCACTCCCATCTCGTGACATCTTTATATATAAGGACATCCCTCTGTGTTCCGTGTCTGCAATTGGATGTGGTCTCTGCTTGTAAGCCTCTAACACAGAAAACAAGCTCTCCTCTTATTAAAACCAGCACATAGATATAGAATATTGATATAGAATTTAGATTTCCCACAGATGAATAAGGCTGGAGTAATCTAATCTAATTAAAATAGTTTGCAGTAATTACACATTCTACAGAAATGATTGAATGTTTTCTTACATGGAACAATCAGTGGTTGAAAAGCGTCCTGTGGATAAAAATAAATATATATATATATATATACACAATATATATATTAGTTTGATTACGCATCAAAATGCGTAAATGTGGTTATCTATCGCCCCCTAGTTGTAACAGTTATCTTCATTATGACATACATTGTGATTGTATTCGTAATGTTTATTATTAAACATTTACTAAAATACATTAACCCTCAATAGAGAAAAAAACAGGATACTGAGGATTTCTGTCCTTGTAAAAAAAACTACGAGACATCAAAATTCCTCTTTGGCCCTCACATGATTCAGATTCTAACACATAAACACGTCATAAACTGAGGGCTTGGATCACTGCTGTACATTTATATCACTTTCACCAAAGGTGACAACACAGTGAAAAGAGTCGAGAATTGTTAACAACTCAATGGAAATCCATTGTAAATGTTACCTGGTGGGGAGCATTCAGAAGTAAATATAAATGGATTGACAGACCTTTGGGAACAGCTGCAGGAACCGACACTCAAAAACAAACTAACCAACAACTAAAAGGGAGAAAATATTGCTCTCATAACCCGAAACCTGACCATATCATTATTTTATTCGATAACCCAAAGCCCACAATTTTCACCTCATATTTGTAGCAACTACAATCTTGTTCAGCACCAATGTAGTCTCGCTTTGAATAGGACCGTATCTCCATTTATCCCTTCCACCATCCATAAGCATACATAAAAACACCCAAATATCATCCAGAATAAAATTAAAAAATACAATAATCCTAAAATCAAAGCAATAATAATTGGTACCCCGAAGTAGTTGTTCGGCACGAAGCCCTCGAGATGTTGTTAGTGTGGTGACAGTGTTGTTGTTAGTGTGGTGACAGTGTTGTTGTTAGTGTGGTGAGATGTTGTTAGTGTGGTGACAGTGTTGTTGTTAGTGTGGTGACAGTGTTGTCGCTATAGCGACAGCATTGCCAGGATGCAGGACAGGTTATTTCCCAGCCATGGCTGTCCGGGGCGCTGACGTTGGCTTCGATGCGAACCAGGAAGTCCACAACGTTGTAGTGACCTCCACAGATGGCGTTGTTGAGCAACGTGATGCCCTCGTTGTTGGTTGCTGGTTTGGATCAGTCATCTAGAGCAGCGGTTCTCAAACTGTGGTCCGCGGAGGTACTGCAGGTGGTCCGTGGAAAAAAGCTGAATAAAATCCACTTTTTACGATCAAGGATTTTCTGAGACCACCTCATATGTGACTTGCTCCATCGAATATATTTGAATAGTAATACATATAAAATCATTGCCAGTGTTATCAGTTGCAAGTGTGTATTTGTTGTAAAAATGACGAAAACAGTCTTTGTGTGAGGGGCAGCGCCGTGTGTGTGGGAGAGAAGCAGTGCTGTCTACTTATTTGCAATGACGTAGCTCAAGCATTTATGCAACTTGATTTGAAGCCTGTGTGTGTGTGTGTGTGTGTGAGAGAGAGAGAGTGAGAGAGCACGCGCGCCAGGAATAATGCCGAAGCGGTGTGCATACAAGATCCGTTTATTCGCCATGCTTGTATAATCAGAATATTGTTTGCATAAGTAGGCTATATTTTTCGTTTCAGGACAACTTTGGGAATTTAGTTAGTTTGTTATGAGTTTTAAATATATTTTGAAAGTGGAGAGAGAGAGAGAGAGAGAGAGAATGTCACATTATATAATGACTGTGTGTGTGCGTTTGTGTATTTTTTTGCGTTTGTGTGTATTGTGTTTGTTTCCCGGGGAAAACACACACGAGAAACACCGGCTGTTGTTATGCCTGCTGCCTGTGACGTTAAGTTGCTCCGTTACAAGCTTTAAAGTTGTATTTATCATCTGAATTTGCCGAAACAAGTTTAATATTCTGAAAGCCATGACTTTGTTTATTTGAAATCAGATGAAAACAAACTCTCACGGACCCTGCCGTGTTACTTATGATTAATATAAGCCTTACATTCATAATTTCAGCCGGAGGGAGGGGGGGCTGCGCTGCGGAAGAGCAGAGTGCAAGTGAGAACTCTCATTTTCCCACGTGTGCGTGCAAAACCACAAACATGGATCGGTGGCTAGCATCAGGTGGTCTGAAGAGAAAATATGTTAACGTTAATGAAGATCATGAGAGTGAGTCGGAGGCATCTACAAGCCAGATTCCGCGAAAAAAAACAAAGACTGAAGATTAAGCGAAAATACAATGTGAAATACTTAGAACTGGGATTTACATACACAGGCACCGAAGATGAGCCTTTGCCATTATGCGTTCTGTGCTACGAGACACTGGCTAACGAGAGCCTAAAACCAGCTAATCTTCGCCGTCACCTTGAGACAAAGCATGGAGAGTTGAAGTCCAAGCCAGTTGAGTTTTTTAAAAACAAGCTCCAAGAATTTCACAGTAGCAAGAACATCATGGAATCCACATCTACAGGTAGCAACAATGCTAAAGCAGTGGAAGTCTCATACAGATTGTCAAGAATTATCGCAAAAAATGGGAAAGCGAATACACTCGGTGAGGAGGTGGTGCTGCCATCAATTAAGGTGGCGGTGGGTGTTATGCTGGGTGAAAAGGCATGCAAGCAAATGGACTTGATTCCCTTGTCAGACAGCACCGTACAGCGCAGAATTTAGGAAATGGCCAGCAATGTGAATGACCAGCTAATAGCGTGGATAAAAGCCAGTCGATTGTTTTGCACTACAGTTGGATGAATCAACTGACATAGCTAACCTTGCCAACCTGCTCTCATACATAAGGTATGAACACAACGGAGAAATAGAGGAGGACTTTCTCTTTTGTAAATGTTTGCCAACACGCACAACTGCAGAGGCACTTTTTGACATGTTGAACAGTTTCATAACGGAACATAGGATTGATTGGTCAAAATGCGTGGGCATTAGCACAGACGGGGCAACAGCCATGTTAGGCCGACACAGTGGGCTTGTTAAACGTGTACAAGCAGTGGCTCCACAAACTAAATCAATCCACTGCAGCATCCACAGGGAGGCTCTCGCAGCCCAAAAAATGCCTCCTGATCTCAAAACTGTTCTGGATGAAGCAGTACGAACGGTCAATTTTATCAAGGCCCGTCCACTGAATGCCCGGTTGTTTGCCGTTTTATGCGATGAGATGGGCAGTGATCACCGGCAATCTGCACACCGAGGTCCGGTGGCTATCGAGAGGAAAGGTGCTTGCGCGGCTCTACGAGTTGCGCGATGAAGTGAGAATGTTTTTACTTTAATTCAAAATTTGAACTTTCAGATCGCTTCAGTGATGCCCCGTGGCTTGCCAAGTTGGCATACCTGGCAGATATTTTTGAGCATTTGAATGGACTCAATCGGAGTCTTCAGGGGAAGTCAGTGACACTTTTTCACGTGCAAGACAAAGTTGAAGCTACAATCAAGAAGATGGAGATGTGGGCCAGGCGCCTGGAGCAGTCAAACTATGACTCGTTTGCAAACCTATCCGATTTTTTGGACACCGCGGAAATGCAGCTTCCAAATAATGTGAAAATAATATGTCAGTGAGCACTTGCACAGTTTGAAAACACAGCTACGGATGTACTTCCCTATCCCTGACACAACTGCGAACTGGATCAGAAATCCATTTGCGACCCTGGACGATGACATCCTCGCAAACCTTATGTCCAGAGAGCAAGACAGCCTTGTTGAACTGTCCTGTGACAGTGCTTTAAAAGTGGATTTTTCTCAGAGATGCCTGCCTGCCTTTTGGCTAAAAGCTGCTTCAGAATACCCAGAGCTGTCCGACAAGGCCTTGATGTTTCTTATGCCCTTTCCTACCACTTACCTCTGTGAGTCGGGATTTTCATCACTGGTCTCCTTGAAGACAAAATATCGGAACAGACTTAACATTGAACCAGATCTCAGATTGAAGCTGTCATCGCTGGAACCTGACATCCAGATGTTGACGTCTGCGAAGCAACATCATCCATCTCATTAGCTGAGTGATAAGGTTAGCTTGGACTTGCTGTGCGTGTGCGTTGTTTTGAGTTTAATTAGCCTATAATTGCACAAAATCAGTTATTTTATTTATTATTTCCTTATTACACACGTTTATGTTAATTTATTTTATATTCAGTGTGATTGATAAGATTATTTGTTTCCACTGGACTTGCTGTGCGTGTGTAACATGGTTGAGTTTAATTAGCCTATAATTGCACAAAATCTGTTATTTTATTTATTATTTCCTTATTGTACACGGATACAATCGGATGTTGAAAGAGCTGAAGCTGCAGTTCATGTTCACTGATGCAGCTGTTGTGTTCTATGAGTGTATGCAGATTTGAATATATGGTCAAGGACCAAAAGAAAAAAAGAAGTTGTCCGCCGTCCTCTTTGAGAAACATACACAACGCAGACAGACACCGGTCACACGTGCAACAAAAGTATCAGATAGGCTTCAATTTACTTTATATTTTCTATAATTAACTATAAAAAAATATCTGCGTTTTAACACTACGTTTATATGTACTTATTTTTACGGTTTGCATATGAGGTGGTCCGCGAAAATCCTTGATGATAAATAGTGGTCCGCAGAAACAAAACGTTTGAGAACCCCTGATCTAGAGAGGAGAAGGTCTTTGATGTCTCTTCATAAACACTGATAGTGATATGATGTTCATTGGTCTTATGGAACATGGGGATCACACACACACAAATACACACATAAACACACACACACACACACCCCTACCTCCTGCACAGCCTTCTGGATGGTCTCCAGCTCCCTGACCAGCACCCCGTCCAGCAGCAGGACCAGGGGGTTGAGGCGAGCATGCCGCCCCACAGACTTCTGCTGCTTCTTAGTGCGTCGCAGGATGGAATGGTAGCTCTGCAGGGACAAAATACCTCACGTCTTCACTCAAACATACCTGATAACCAGGGGTCAGAGGAGGAGGAACACACGGTTTGCACACGAATACTAAGAGTGTTTGGTAGATTTGGTGACTGGCAAATTTAAAACTGGCCTTCTTTTGATAGCTGAAATGTTGTCATTTTTTGTAGTACTTTAGTTTAACAGCATGCTCTTCTTTAGTATTGTACATGTATATATATACATATATACACCCACCTTCGCCATACATGGCGGGCCGGAAGTCAGAAGGGGGCGGGATGTCTCGGAGTGTGGGCGGGGCTATTGGGATATCCCCGCCCATCCCCAGCCCCCGGGGAGGGGCCACAGGAGCCCCGGCCCAGTGGGGGTTCTGCAGGCGCATGATGACAAATGCTGGTGGGGGGGATGCAGATGCGTCCGATGATTGGCTGGGTGTGGAAGGGGGAGAGAGGCGGGGTCTCCGGTGCGGGCAGTCGGAAGTGAAGGACATAAAGCATATGAAATACTATCATTCTTATTATTGATAATCCACACTAATGCTTCTTAATGACCTGTCTTTCTTTACGGTGAATCTATGAAATAACTAATTAAACATTATAGTTAATAACCTTTTTGGGGGAGGGTGCCAGCGAAGGGCCGTCCAGGTCGGACTCCCTCCAGCTGCTGCTGGGCAGCGCCGGTCTCATCCACTCATCCACCGTTCATGTGTTGTGTTTCATGTGCGTATTTTTGAGTTGTTTGTGTGTTGTGTATCGTGTGTGTATCTGTGTGTTGTTCATGTGTTATGTGTTTGTATCTGTGTCCGGTCGTTAAGAGGAGGTGGTGGTGGTGGAGGTGTTGGTGGTGGTGGTGGTGGAGTTTGTGGTGGTGGTAGTGGTGGTGATGGTGGTGGTGGTGGTGGTGGTGGTGGTGGTGGTGGTGATGGAGGGCAATGACGTCTCGAGAGAGAGAGAGAGAGAGAGAGAGAGAGAGAGAGAGAGAGAGAGAGAGAGAGAGAGAGAGAGAGAGAGAGAGAGAGAGAGAATTTTGGTTTTGTATTTGGTGTGTGTGAGTACACACACACACACACACATTGGTGGCCCTCAGGTCCCCTGCTTGCCACAGGAGGAAGGTGACATCATCATCATCGTCTCTAAGTTCCACCATTGTCACCGTCCGGCAGAAATTACATCACAGCCCTCATCGTCACATCGTCTCCCCGGCGGTTCAACAACTCTTTGGTCCATGATCCCAGACCCCATTTTCACTTCTGACCCCAAAGATATTTATGTTATATAGTCTGTTGTTGGGCTCAACCAATAGGCTAAGAGCTCTCATTGGCTCTACGGTATATGGTCTATGGTTGGGCTTCACAAATAGGCTAAGAGCTCTTATTGGCTCTACAGTATATGGTCTATGGTTAGAGGACTCTCCTCTCCAGCCACGCTCCTCTGCCTCCCCCTCTCTGCCACCTGGGGTTACTACACCCAGAACACTCCGTCCCAGAAGACCGTAGTCACGTCAGCGCACCTGTTCCCTATTCCCAATCAGCCTCCCTATTATTTAGACTCCGCTCCCCTGTCACTCGTTGCCAGAACTTTCCCGTTGTTCAACCCGAGACTCTCTGGCAATACTCCTCCGTGTTCCCCAGTGAATACCCTGTCTTGATCTCCTGTGGATTCCTGGTATTTCCTCGTTAGACTATTTTTCTCGTTTATTCCTTTGTTGGATTTTTCTACTTTGATTATTTTTTTTTTTACCGCTGGATGTTTTTGTGTTCGTATTTTGGACTTCAGCCTTCTCCCCGCAGCACATTATACAACACCCCCTGTTTGGATTTCAATGTTACACTCACGTAAGTCGCTTTACACATTGTATTATTTACTTCAATAATTGACACACACATAGTTGATTGTTGACACCTCATATCAGTTTATTCCTTGGAGCTTTATCTGAATAAAGACGCCTACGGGTTCTAAACTCCTTTTTGCCTCAGACTCTTTCTGCACTATCCCCCGGGGTTCCGCAAACAACAATCCGTGTGTGGCTTAACATTCACAGCTTAAACATAACTTGGTGAGATCCCATTCTTTGTATAATTTAAGAGTGTGTTACGACATCTTCAAGCCGTCGCAACCATAAACCGACCACAAAACAGTAAAGGTAGTAGTTCATCAGGTTTTTATTGACAGAAATCAAAAGATTACAACACATATCTAAATGGGGAATGCAGGTCAGGTCCTGAGATGTAAGGGTGACATGTACATATGGAGCAATAAGGTTTGTGTGTAAAGCAGAACAACAGAAACCAATATGAGGATCCACTGATGTATCAACCTCAGTGCCCAAGACGGCACGTCAGTACAATGAAGATCAAGGAACACTTATGGAGATTTAGCAGAAAGCCAGAGGGGAACCGCTGTAGACAGACTATTGGAAGGCATCCCTGGACAGCAGCAGAGAAAGATAGGATGAGGGGAAGCCACAAGCCTTTAAAGACCTCATATTACATCATATTATGTATTTTAGTATACCACCAGGTGTAAGTGTGACCCCCACCATTAGAAAATGGTTTCAGCTTCATTCAGGGACCCCTTCCATTCAGTTTGAATTTGCGGACAGAGGCCAGGTGTGTAGCCTCAGCAGGTGTAACCCTATCAGCCAATCTGATATTATACATGCAATAGCACGTGTTTAACATAAAGAGGGAGTTGTCATCTAAAATACAAACCAATAAGTAGTGCCACTATATAATTATTCAAATACTTGCTGTACAGCAAAAGGAATTTCTCTGCATTTAACCCATCCTAGTATTAAGAGCAGCGGTCAGCTATTTATACAGCGCCCGGGGAGCAGTTAGGGTTAGGGTCTCAAGGATACCTCAACAGTTTTTTTTGCTAGGAGAAGCCACGGATCCAACCAGCAACCTTCCGGTTGTGAGGCAACCGTTCTACCTCCTGAGCTATACTGCCGCCTGTTAACTGACACTCACAACCACCTGCTCTTACAGGTGCAGTACGTTCAGACAACCAGCAGGTGGTGCCTTTAGGACCTGCCCTCACAGGAGCAGGGCCATCACAAGTAGAAGCCTATACGACATGCAGAAAAACAATCGGACATTTTACACTGAATGAATGAGACACATTAAAGTACACCCACTTACAAAGCCAACCCACTATCTAAATCATGCTGATTTAAACTCTGGATTGTTTATTCGATGGTGCTGTATAACTGGTCACTGTCCCTGAAAAGAAGAAGTGAAAAAGAGATAATGAGAAGTTAGGAACTTCAGTTTATGTTACATAGATTTAGAAATGTCCTCCTCAAAGTCTCCCTTGGGTTGATGAAGTCCCACACATTGTTGAAGTTTAATTTTGGTCTAGAATTATGAAGAGATGCTTACTCAGGGACATCATTGGGTCTTTTAATGTTGACCAAAGAGTAAAGGACCTGCTCTTTCTGATCTGGTTGGACCTGGTTCTCTGAGCAGGAAGTGTAGATGTTGGCAAAGTGAAGATCATCCTGCTCTTCCATTGGTTCTCTTTGTGCTGCAGCAGCCGAGCGATTGGTCAGAGTTGAGAAGTTGTCATACACAGGAACAGGAAGTGACTGAGAGGACAGAAGAGTACATTTAATCATCCAAATTGGACAAATGGCGCAACTTGTCCAGGAGTTTCTCAACGCTTGTATGAGGCAGTAATCTCTTAAAAATAGAACATAGCTTAATGATTTCTCTTTGAGCTCAGCTCTTGGCCATTATATCTGCATCGTCTGAAAAGTAACAGAGCCAGCTAAAGAACGACACGTTGTTGATGCACATGATGTTGTTTGGGGGCTTGGCCTCCAGGTAGCTCCAATGTTTAGGTGCTTGGCCTCGGGGGTAGCTCTGCTGTTTGGGGGCGTGGCCTCGGGGTAGCTCTACTGTTTGGGGGCGTGGCCTCGGGGGGTAGCTCTACTGTTTGGAGGCGTGGCCTTGGGGTAGCTGCACTGTGTGTCTTAGTAATGGCTGTGTTAGTGAAAAATGGGTTCTTGTCGCTCACCTCCACCACGATATCTGGCCTTCCTCCCGGGACATGTGCTTTTCTGGAAGCTCTCTTTCTTCTGGTGAACAGAACATAAAGATAAAGAAGCAGCAGAAGAAATTAATGTTAAACACAAGAGAGGGAAAGAGAGAGAGAGAGAGAGAGATAGAGGGAGAGAATAAGAATATCTTACCTCATCCAAAGGAATAGCAGGAGTATGGTGACCAGTAAGACAGCAACAGTTCTTACTAAATATGTTGATGATGATGTCTCTGAAAAGCAGTGATTCAACACTTGATTCATGTGAACTTACCATTAGAAGGTTACAAAAATATCAGGACCAGAAGTAATGCAGTATAATGACCAAAAACTCCATATTTATAGGACAATGAAATGTAAGACATCTCAAATTGATGAATACATATTATAAATGTGATACATGTTTAACCAGGGTGCTCACACAGCACCAAAGTGTCAACACTGGATTTCAGCCAGGATTTTGCTGAGGTTTCATTCAAGAGTTTGGTTGCTCCTTTAAACAGTGATCTCTCTTAAAGGAAAAATTACCCGTCACATTAACGAACAACAAGGTGGAATTGTGACGTCCGATTGCATTATGAGCTTGGCAGTAATAATGTCCTCCAAGCTCAGGGGTGACATTAGTGATGGTGTAGTTCTGTCCTGATTGTGTCACTGAGTCTTCATGTTCCTTG
>CM050999.1:1712833-1772833 GCA_027704905.1 Muraenolepis orangiensis
GGAAGAAAAAGATGAGAGTAGTCTTCGACTGCGCCGCCTCTTTTCAAGAACAGTCTCTGAACAGTAGGCTACTACAAGGACCCGACATGACCAACACGCTAGTTGGCGTCCTCTTAAGATTCCGTGAGGAGCCAGTAGCGATGATGGCCGACATCGAGTCAATGTTTTATCAGGTGAAGGTACCTGAACATGACGCAGACCTCCAACGCTTCTTTTGGTGGCCCAACGGCAACTTTAATGAGCCCATGGAAGAATTCAGAATGACAGTGCACCTCTTTGGTGCCACCTCATCACCAAGCATTGCATCATATGCGTTGAAGAGAACCGCAGAAGATCACAAAGCCACTGCGCCCCCAGAAGCCGTTCAAACAGTGCTAAACAATTTCTACGTAGACGACTGCTTGAAGAGCGTGGCATCGGAAAAGGACGCAGTGACCTTGGCTAAGGATCTTCGCACCTTGTGTGCCAGCGGAGGATTCACCTTGACGAAATGGATGAGCCATAACCGGAAAGTGCTCATGTCCATCCCAGAAGAACACAGAGCTAAAGAAATGAAGAACCTGGATCTCAGTTCTGAAGCTCTACCTGTCGAGAGAGCGCTCGGCATACAGTGGGATACAGAAACCGATACTTTCACCTACAGCATCAAGCTGCCAGACAAGCCGATGACAAGAAGGGGAATCTTGTCCGTCGTCAACTCCATCTACGACCCCCTCGGCTTACTGGCGCCGGTCATCCTGCCTGCTAAACTCCTGCTGAAAGATCTGTGTAAGGAGCTACGTGGATGGGATGAAGACATCGGTAAAAAACACGCAGAGGATTGGAAAGGATGGATAGAAGACGTTACTCACCTCTCCAACTTCCAAGTGAACAGGTGCTTGAAACCTGCTGACTTTGGACGCACTGCTACAGCGCAGTTGCACCATTTTTCGGATGCCTCAGAGTATGCCTACGGTACTGCAACTTACCTGCTACTGGAGAACAAGCAAGGCAAGAAACATTGTTCCCTTGTGATGGGCAAGTCAAGAGTAGCCTCACTCAAACAAGTCACAATCCCCAGACTAGAACTGACAGCGGCAGTTATTGCCGTGAAGGTAGACAAGATGCTGCGTCAAGAACTTCAAGTTCCGCTACAACCATCTACCTTCTGGACTGATAGCACTACAGTGCTCGGATACATAGACAATGACACTGCTCGCTTCAAAACCTTCGTGGCAAACAGAATAAACCTGATCCGAGAAGCCACCAAGCCTTCCCAATGGAAGTATGTAAAAACAACAGAAAACCCAGCGGATCAGTCCAGCAGAGGCCTGAAGGCCAAGAACTTGGCACAATCAAGGACGTGGATCGACGGACCAAGTTTCCTGCTGAACAAAGAGAGTGACTGGCCGGAACAACCCGTGCAAAGGAAGGAAAGCCTTCAAGACGACCCAGAGGTCAAGAACACGGTGACGGTCAACACAATCAAAGTCGAAGATGACATGGAACCAGTGTGCAAGCTGGTCAAGTACTACTCGGAATGGCAGAAACTAAAAAGAGCTGTGGCATGGATTCTAAAACTAAGGAGGACTCTGCAACAACTGAAAGAGGAAAGAAAAGAGTCATCACGAAGAATCATCCAAACAGAAAAGGACCCGGAAAAGCAAAGTCCCAACCTAACATGCCTCCTGGCATCTTCAACAAAGACGACATGTACACGAAAAAGAAAAAAAAGATGGAAACAAGTCCAGTACTTGTCTGACTTATTCTGGACTAGATGGACTCGAGAGTACCTCCCACTCCTCCAAGAGCGCCAGAAATGGTCAACATCAAGGCGAAACTTCGCAACAGGAGATGTTGTGCTCCTTGTGGACAGCACTTCCCCACGCAACTCCTGGCTCCTGGGAAGAGTAGTCGAAACGCTACCAGACTCAAGCGGGATGGTACGAAGGGTAAAATTAAAAACCAAGACCAACGTACTGGAAAGGCCAGTAAACAAACTGTGCTTGCTAGAGGAAGCAACACGAGAAGAGGACTGAGTGAGAATAGTCCCCAAGAGACTCAAAGTTCGCCAGTTCATGGACATTATAATTTGTTTAGTAATTGCTTAGCCCTCCTGCCTAACCAATTAGGGGCCGGATAATGTAGGAGCCAATTTAGGAATTGGTTCATTAATATGTCCTATATTCATGTTTTGATATTTCAATTTGATAATAGTTTAATAGTCTATAGTTTAAAAAGATTTGTCATGATTTCATGATTTGATAAGACTTTGTTTGTTTAAACTGAGACTATGTGATAAAAACATTTCTTTATTTTGATAGACCGGAACTGTCATGTGACCACTTATAATCAGCTGGGTAGAAGGCAGCGGGAGCTTTTTGAATGGAACCAGCGTAGATGGTAGCGTCATAGTTTTTGACCGTGCGACGAGCGATTCGACATGTTATGTTTTTCTTTTGTTAATAAATGGTAAACTATACACGTGGTCCTGTCGTTCGCGTTCAAGACTCCCGTTATTCACCTACTCTGGCTTCAAGGGTGATCAGAAAACTCACAGACGTTTGGATATTACACCTACAGACATCTTATATATATACAATGTATATACCATGTCCCCTCCATCCCCTGTTAGCGATATCACCACCACACACACACACACATGACTAGAGATATTTATACTAAGTTCTATCTAGATAGATTATATATAACTATCTATATATGAGAGTATTATACTAATGTCCCTCATCCCCTGTTAGAAGATTACCACACACACACACACATGGACTAGGAGAGAGTTTAACTAACGTTCTATCTAGGAGAGAGTTGAACTAACGTTCTATCCAGGAGAGTTAAACTAATGTTCTATCTAGGAGAGAGTTTAACTAACGTTCTATCTAGGAGAGAGTTTAACTAACGTTCTATCTCAGAGAGATTTTAACTAACGTTCTATCTAGGAGAGAGTTTAACTAATAACTAAGGAGAGAGTTTGCGCTGCCCTCCTCGCATGTAACGCCACCTTTGGCTCCGGGAATTTGGAGGAATATACGAGAGCCCGTTACGACCTCCGTAAGACCATCGTCGCTGCCAAGCGGGAGTACAAGGACAGAGTGGAGGAGAAATTCAAGAGCCACGACGTGAGGGGTATGTGAAAGGGGTTAGAGACAATATTGAACTTCAGAGGGAGAACCAGTTGTGTAGAGAACTCCTCTACCTCCCTCCCAGGAGAGCTAAATACTTTATTTGCCCGGTTCGACGTGAACGGCAGCCCGCCGAAGCCAGCGCCGCCTGAGGAGACCAGCCTTCTGAACATCTCGGAGGCGGATGTGCACCACACCTTCAAGCGGTTGAACATCCGTAAGGCGGCAGGCCCCGACGACATCCCGGGCCGCGTCCTCAGAGCATGCGCAGACCAGTTGGCAGGAGTCTTTGCAGACATCTTCAACCTCTCCCTGTCCCAGGCTGTTGTTCCCGCGGTCTTCAAGATGTCCACCATCGTGCCTGTCCCTAAACAACCCAAGGTAACATGCCTGAACGACTATAGACCTGTAGCCCTCACCTCGATTGGCTGGACCCATGGCAATTTGCATATCGTCAAAACAGATCCACGGACGACGCAATTGCCATGGCCCTCCACACTTCCCTTTCCCACCTGGAGGGAAAGAACTGTATGTGCGAATGCTGTTTGTGGACTACAGCTCAGCATTCAACACGATAGTTCCTGCCAAGTTCGACACCAAGCTTAGAGGTCTAGGCGTGCCCCCATCCACGTGCAGCTGGATACTGGACCTCCTGTCGGACTGCCGCCAGGTGGTGAGGATGGGCAGCACCACCGGGCAGACTTATTGTACTTTACCTTATTGTACTTTTACTTTATTGTACTTTTACCGTATTGTACTTTAACCTTATTGTACTTTTATTTTATTGTACTTTTACCTTATTGTACTTTTACCTGGACTTGATGTACTTTTACCTTTTTGTACTTTTACTTTATTGTACTTTCACCCTATTGTACTATTACTTTATTGTACCTTTACCTTTTTGTACTTTTACTTTATTGTACTTTTATCTAGAAGTATTGTACTTGTACTTTTACCTGGACTTATTGTACTTTTTTACTTATTGTACTTTTACCTAGGCTTATTGTACTTTTACCTTACTGTACTTTTACCTGGACTTATTGTATTTTTACCTTAATGTACTTTTACCTGGACTTATTGTACTTTTTTACTTATTGTACTTTTACCTAGACTTATTGTACTTTTTTACTTATTGTACTTTTACCTAGGCTTATTGTACTTTTACCTTACTGTACTTTTACCTGGACTTATTGTATTTTTACCTTAATGTACTTTTACCTGGACTTATTGTACTTTTTTACTTATTGTACGTTTACCTAGACTTATTGTACTTTTACCTTGATGTACTTTTACCTGGACTTTTTGTACTTTTACTTTATTGAACTTTTACCTTATTGTACTTTTACCTTAATGTACTTTAACCTGGACTTATTGTACTTTTGCCTGGACTTATTGGACTTTAACCTTATTGTACTTTTACTTTATTGTACTTTTACCTTACTGTTATTTTACCTTATTGTAATTGTACCATATTTTACTTTTACCTGGACTTATTGTATTTTTACCTTCTTGTTCTTTTACCTTATTGCACTTTTACCTTATTGTACTTTTAACTTAATGTACTTTTACCTGGACTGATTGTACTTTAACCTTATTGTACTTTTATCTATTTGTACTTTTACCTGGACTGATTGTACTTTTACCTTATTGTACTTTTACTTTATTGTACTTTTACCTTACTCTTCTTTTACCTTATTGTCATTTTACCTTATTGTACTTTTACCTGGACTTATTGTACTTTTACCTTATTGTACTTTTATCTTATTGTACTTTTACCTTAATGTACTTTTACCTGGACTTATTGTACTTGTTTACTTATTGTACTTTTACCTAGACTTATTGTACTTTTACCTTATTGTACTTTTACCTGGACTTATTGTACTTTTACCTTATTGTACTTTTAGCTTATTGTACTCCTAAAATATTGTACTTTTACCTCACTGTACTTTTACCTGGACTTGATGTACTTTTACCTTTTTGTACTTTTACTTTATTGAACTTTTACCTTATTGTACTTTTACCTTAATGTACTTTAACCTGGACTTATTGGACTTTAACCTTATTGTACTTTTACTTTTTTGTACTTTTACCTTACTGTTATTTTACCTTATTGTAATTGTACCATATTTTACTTTTACCTGGACTTATTGTACTTGTTTACTTATTGTACTTTTACCTGGACTTATTGTACTTTTACCTTATTGTACTTTTATCTTATTGTACTTTTACCTTAATGTACTTTTACCTGGACTTATTGTACTTGTTTACTTATTGTACTTTTACCTAGACTTATTGTACTTTTACCTTATTGTACTTTTACCTGGACTTATTGTACTTTTACCTTATTGTACTTTTACCTTATTGTACTTTTAACTTAATGTACTTTTACCTGGACTGATTGTACTTTAACCTTATTGTACTTTTACCTATTTGTACTTTTACCTGGACTGATTGTACTTTTACCTTATTGTACTTTTACCTGTTTGTACTTTTACTGGCTGATTGTACTTTAGCTATTGACTTTACCTTACTCTTTTACCTTATTGTCATTTTACATTATTGTACTTTTACCTGGACTTATTGTACTTTTATCTTATTGTACTTTTACCTTAATGCACTTTTACCTGGACTTATTGTACTTGTTTACTTATTGTACTTTTACCTAGACTTATTGTACTTTTACCTTATTGTTCTTTTACCTAGACTTATTGTACTTTTACCTGGACTTATTGTACTTTTACCATATTGTACTTTTACATTATTGTACTTTTACCTGGACTTATTGTACTTTTACCTTATTGTACTTTTATCTTATTGTACTTTTACCTTAATGCACTTTTACCTGGACTTATTGTACTTCTTTACATATTGTACTTTTACCTAGACTTACTGTACTTTTACCTGGACTTATTGTACTTTTACCTTATTGTACTTTTACCTTATTGTACTTTTAAATGATTGTACTTTTACCGTGATGTACTTTTACCTGGACTTATTGTACTTTAACCTTATTGTACCTTTACTTTATTGTACTTTATCTTACTCTTCTTTTACCTCAATGTAATTTTACCATATTTTACTTTTACCTGGAGTTATTGTACTTTTACCTTATTGTACTTTTATCTTATTGTACTTTTACCTGGACTGATTGTACTTTAACCTTATTGTACTTTTACTTTATTGTACTTTTACCTTACTCTTCATTTACCTTCTTGTCATTTTACCATATTCTACTTTTACCTGGACTTATTGTACTTTGACCTTATTGTACTTTGACCTTATTGTGCTTTTACTTCATTGTACTTTTACTTTATTGTACTTTTACCTGGACTTATTGTACTTTTACCTTATTGTACTTTAACCTTATTATACTTTTACCTTACTCTTTTTTTACCTTATTGTAATTTTACCATATTTTAGTTTTACCTGGAGTTATTGTACTTTTACATTATTGTACTTTTACCTTATTGTACTTTTACCTTATTTTACTCATACCTGGACTGATTGTACTTTTACCTTATTGTACTTTTACTTTATTGTACTTTTACCTTATTGTACTTTTACCTTATTCTACTTTTACCTGGACTGATTGTACTTTTACCTTATTGTACTTTTACTTTATTGTACTTTTACCTTACTCTTCTTTTACAATATTTTAGTTTTACCTGGACTTATTGTACTTTGACCTTATTGTACTTTTACTTTATTGTACTTTTACCTTATTGCACTTTTACCTTATTGTACCTTTAACCTAATGTACTTTTAACTGGACTTATTGTACTTTTACCTTATTGCACTTTTACCTGAACTGAGTGTACTTTTACCTTATTGTACTTTGACCTTATTGTACTTTACCTTATTGTACTTTTACCTGGAATTCTGTGTCAAAGCAGCAGGTTAGCCAACAGGCTGTTCGACGGCTAGCTGTGGAGGCAGCTAATACCTTTTGTATCAAAGTACTAGATAGACTGGTGAGACTCAGCTCCAGACTCAAATCCAGCTTTCGGCATACCCAGCAGGAGAAAGGTGCCCTGGATAATTTTAGAGTTATTTTGGCATACAGGAGAAATAAAAACCTGAAAGACATACTGGTCCACTCCAGCATTACCCAAACAAAAACACTTGGGTAATGAGCGATATCTCCTCAAACTAAGGTACCTGGATAATACATTTTCAGGTTTAGGGGCTTCAGTTTGCCTAACAGCCGAAACTGAAAATGCACTGTAAATTCAATTTAACTTTTCACTTTTCACATGTCACTTTTTCAGTACCTACGTATTACTGTAATAATACTGTATATTGTACAAATCATCTGTCTATACATTTAGATTTCATTCAGATTTCATTAGTTATATTTTTGTTTATACTAGTTGAGTTTAGTTTAGTTTGTTGTTATTAGTTTTAGGTATTGTATATTTTTGCGTGCATTTATTCCCCCTGTTTCAACTGTTGCACCTTAATTTCCCTCGGGATAAATAAAGTCTCTTGAATCTTGAATATGGCATAGTGTGGGGCTAGAAACGGTAAATGTGGTATATGGGATCAGGTGTAATCAGTGCCGCAAAATATACATTGGAGAATCAAAAAATACTCTGGGGGATAGACTTATCAGCCCTTCCATCACATGGTGAAGAGGGACAGGGCCACTGTGTTGTATGCCCACTTCCAGGAGCCCACTGTGGACAATGTCACCACCTTTGGGCTGGAAACAAATAAAAATTGGTCAAAAGTCCAAAGACAGAGAGCAGAAAGACGTTGGATAAATCTTTTGAAAACTATTGATCCAACGGGCTTAAATGAAAGGTATTGAGATTGAGAGGCATCTTGCTCATCTTCCGGTGGTCAATGAATTGTAAGTGGGTTGGAAACACAACTTTTATAATTCTTGGTTTTCACCCACGTGAGTAAAACCTTGACAACGGTTGCTATCCACCATGTTGGAACCCTTCAAACGTAAACACTGAGTCACAGTATAGACGCTCGAGTGAAGAAAACAACTTGGTTCATTGAGTTATAGTTGGGTTATAGTTGGGTTATAGTTGGGTTATAGTTGGACGGTGTAGGACTATTCCGTAGACCTTCTGTTATACATAATCAAGGTGAAGAGTTCTAAAAACTTACTGAAGAGAGAAGAGAAGCTTGTATTTCGGCAATAAGTCTAGATATAAATGAATAGATAGAGAATAGATAGAGATAGAAATGTTAGAAATTAAATGCACTTTTGACTTCTGGTGACGAGTTGTTCTCTTACCTTCCTTTGTCGAAACACACTATTGTAAGTCGCTTTGGATAAAAGCGTCTGCTAAATGACTGCAATGTAATGATACAACAACTAAAGACATCCTGAAGAGCGAGAGAGTTTGCAGTAAGCATTTTGTTTTTCTGGACAGCTCGCTATGAACTGGGACAGATATAATGTGGACTGGAAACCTACGCTTAACCTCGGGAAAAGACAATATAGACAGGAAAACGTTGAGGCGGCTGCAAACATTATAATATATATAGCAACATGCTACTATATAATACAATATAGTTATAGATATATAGCAACCTGCGTCTATATAATAGTTATAGATATATAGCAACACGTTACTATATAATACATAACAGTAATAAAGGAGCATGTTACTATATAGTAAATCACAAACATAGTATAGTATAGTTGGACATCGTATCGTCTCAATGTATGTAGTAGTATGTTCATATTAATATCTATAACTATTATTTATTATATAGTATCATGTTCATATATATATATATATATATATATATATATAACTATTACGTATTATATAGTAACATGTTGCATTTCCTTGTACAGAGGCTACGAACCCGGACACCATTTGGTTAAATGCCTCCAAGCTTTTATAGGCCTTAAATTGCTAAAACCCTCAGGGTCAAACTGATCGTGATACTAGCGGGGCCCACACCAACCAGCCATATATTTTGTAAATATCTCCTCTTTATATGGATTTCGAGGCCTTTTGCGTACTCAGAAATCACTGGGATACATTTAGCTAGATATTCCAAGTCATTCTTGGTTTCTTTCTGTGAAAGATCCATAGAGAAGTCCAATGGCTTATTTTTACATATATGTTAACACCGCGAGGGGCTCCAACATGGCGGACGCCCAAATATACAAAGCCCTCTGACGTCATCTGAAAACTAAGAATAGGATTTTATTTGGTTTGGTATGTGATGCATGATTTAAAAGTGTATATTTATTTACTCATCGTGGTCTTTTTATTATTGCATGCCCCAGTTTGTATAGTTCTTATTTTGTATTTTTGGAATTCTATCTATTTATTTATCATTGTCTTTTTGCATGCCCCTGTTTTTATAGTACTTATATTGTGTTCTTGGATTCTTATATATTTATTTATTATGGTCTTTTGTTATTGCATGCCCTTGTTTTTATAGCACTTCCCCATCGCCACCACAGTAGAAAGCCTCAATTGGTGGTTAGAGTACTTGACTCCAGGCCATTGATGCAGACTTGTGCGGCTGGTGGCCCTGGAAGCTTGGCAGTGAGCTCCTCATACTTCACGGCGGCCGTTCGCATTGACCTGCGGAGGACATGTGGGCAGACACAGATAACTCCTCAAATAGCTCTGGATGAGTCCCTCCGTGTTAGACCCCAGCGAGACCGAAGAACCAAGTGTGCCAAAGAACCCAGAAGTAGCGAGACACGGACACTCAAAACAAAGGAAACAATGTCTTTACTGTATATCTCCAACATCAAAAACATAAACAAGGCAGGGTTGGACTGGATATCTGGCGAGGTCGGAGCTGGAACATGCAGTCTCTCGTGACGGTGGTTCTCAATAACCGAACGCCCGACGTCGGTCCTCGGCAGCCTAAAGAAGGGTAGATCCCAGGTGTTAATTAGTCCCAGTAGGTCCTGATTAAGATGGGCAACACCTGGGATTGATTAGAGCGTGGGGGAGGCACAACAGTATCCCCCCCCTGAGGGGAGGCACCGGACGACCGCCCCAGAGCCCCCGGGTTCTCCCGATAGAAGTCGTCCAGCAGGGAGGGGTCCGCGAGATAGGAAGAGGGCACCCAGCTCCGGTCCACCGGACCGAAGCCCTCCCAATCCACAAGGTACTGGAAACCCCGCCCCCAGCGGCGGACGGCGAGGAGCTTACGGACCGACCATACCGGATCTCCATCCGCCAGGACCCGGGGAAGCGGAGGAGCTGTAACAGGGGGAGACAAGGGACTGGAAACCACGGGTTTTAGCTGTGAAACATGAAAGACGGGGTGAACCCGGAGAGCCGGAGGGAGAACCAAACGCACCGCAGAGGGGTTAATGATTCGATCCACGGTGTAGGGACCAACGTACCGGGGATTCAACTTACGAGTTGATGTCTGGGAGGTCTGGAGGGGCAGGTCCCGGGCCAACAGCCAAACCCTCTGACCAGGCTGGTAGACAGGGGCAGGCACCCTCCGCCGGTTCGCGGCAAGCCGGGCCCGCTCCGTGGCCCGGAGTAGTGCGGCCCTCCAAATGCGTCGACACCGGCGGAGGTGGGCCCTGGTGGTCGGGACCGCCACCTCCAGCTCCTGTTGGGGAAACAGCGGGGGCTGGTAGCCCAGGGAACATTGGAACGGGGACATACCAGTAGCGGAGCTCTCCATAGCGTTGAGGGAATACTCCACCCAGGGCAGGTACTTGGCCCAGGAGGTGGGGTTACTTGAGATGACGCAACGAAGAGCCGCCTCGACGGCCTGGTTGGCACGCTCCGCCTGCCCATTGGACTGGGGGTGGTACCCAGAGGACAGGCTGGCCGTGGCCCCAATTCCCTTGCAGAAGGCCTGCCACACCTTGGAGATGAATTGGGGGCCGCGGTCGGACACAATGTCAGAGGGGATTCCATGTAGGCGGACCACATGGAGGGTCAGGAGGTCCGCTGTTTCGGCCGCCGAGGGAAGCCCTGGGAGGGAAACAAAATGAACCGCCTTGGAGAAGCGATCGACCACGGTCAGGATGGTGTCACAGCCTTGGGAAACAGGAAGCCCCGTAATGAAGTCCAAGGCAATGTGGGACCATGGGCGACTGGGAACGGGGAGGGGGTGCAGGAGACCTGCTGGAGGGCGATGCGAAGCCTTGCTCCGGGCGCAGGTGGTGCAGGCGGCTACAAACCCCCTGACATCCCTCCTGAGAGTGGTCCACCAGAACCTCCGGCTGATGAACTCCGCCGTCCGCCGCTCCCCGGGGTGACAAGCAAAGTGGCTGGAGTGACCCCACTCCAACACCTGCGGGCGGACAGCAAGAGGCACAAACAACCGGTTACAGGGGCCGTTACCTGGGTCTGGCTCGGCCCGCTGGGCCTGTCTCACCAGCGGCTCGATGGCCCAGGTGACTACACCCACCACCCGGGCTGAGGAAAGGATGGTGTCGGGGTTCTCCTTGACGGCAGGACCCTCCCCCGGGGACTGACGGGAGAGGGCGTCAGCTCTGACGTTCTTGGAGCCCGGACGGTAGGTGAGGGTGAAATTGAACCGGCTGAAGAAAAGGGCCCAGCGGGCCTGCCTGGAGTTCAGCCTCTTCGCCGTCCTCACGTAGGCCAGGTTCTAGTGATCCGACCACACGATGAACGGTTGCTCCGCTCCCTCCAACCAGTGTCTCCACTCCTCCAGGGCGGCGTGAACCGCCAACAGTTCCTTGTTGCCCACATCATAGTTCCTCTCAGCGGGTTCGAAACGCCGAGAGAAATAGGCACATGGGTGGACCCTGTGGTCCTCCTCTGACCGCTGTGAGAGAACAGCTCCGATGCCTGTGTCAGACGCATCTACCTCGACGACGTACTGCCTCGCCGGGTCGGGGTGGACGAGAACCGGGGCTGTGGTGAACAAACTCTTGAGTCGGCGGAAGGCCGACTCCGCCTCAGGTGTCCACAGAATGGTCGAGAGGAGGAGGTGAGGGCGTTGAGGGGGGCAGCCACCTGGCTGAACCCCTTGATGAACCGCCGCACAAAGCCTGCAAAACCCAGGAAGCGCCTGAGCTGCGTGCGGTCAGTAGGGCGTGGCCATTCCTCCACCGCCTTGATCTTGGCGGGGTCTGCACGCATCTGTCCATCCTCCACCACGTTGCCGAGATACGTCACCGAGTTGGTGTGAAAGACGCACTTCTCAGCCTTCACGTAGAGCCTGTTCTCCAACAGCCGTTGTAGCACCAGGCGGACGTGCTGGTGGTGTTCCTCCATGGACCTAGAGAAGATCAGGATGTCGTCCAGGTACACCACCACAAAGATGTCTAGCATGTCCCTCAGCACGTCATTCACCAGGCCTTGGAAAACTCCGGGGGCATTGGACAGACCGAACGGCATGACGCGGTACTCATAGTGGCCGAGATGGGTGTTGAAGGCCGTCTTCCACTCGTCCCCCTCCCTGATCCTGACCAAGTGGTATGCGTTTCGAAGGTCCAACTTGGTGAACACCCGGGCGTGCGTGAGTGGCTCGAAAGTGGAACTAAGAAGTGGCAGGGGGTACCTATTCTTCACCGTGATGTCGTTCAGTGCCCGATAGTCTATACAGGGCCTCAGGCCACCGTCCTTCTTAGCCACGAAGAAGAAGCCCGCTGCGAGGGGCGAAGACGACGGCTTTATAAGGCCCGAGGCTAGGGACTCAGCGATATAGTTGCGCATCGCCTCCCTCTCCGGCTGGGAGATGTTGTAGAGCCGCCTCTTAGGAAGGGCGGCCCCAGGAAGGAGGTCGATGGGACAATCATAAGGCCGGTGAGGGGGGAGTGAGAGGGCTCTGTCCTTACTAAACGCCAGAGAGAGGTCGTGATAAATGTGAGGCACCCCAGTGATATCTGGTGGAGAGGACACAGGCCTGGAACCGCTGGACGGAGACAAGGCGGAACGCAAACAGGTAGCGTGACAAGCTGTACTCCACCCCAAAACCCGTCCAGATGCCCAGGAGATGTGAGGGTCGTGCCTCTCCAGCCAGGGTCTACCCAACACAAGCGGCGCCGTGGGGGCGTGCAAAACAAAAAAACGAATGGACTCCGAGTGATTTCCCGAAAGAGTGAGTGTGAGAAGGTCAGTAGCGTGCGTAATAGTACCCAAAGAATGCCCATCTATGGCCCGAGCAGAGAGGGTGCGATCTAAAGCCACCAAAGGGACTCCCGCCTGTCGGGCTAGAGTAACATCCAGTAGACACTCGTCGGCACCCAAGTCTATGAGAGCGCCAACCGACAAGGTCTCCGTACCCCAGGCTAAGGTGGCCGGAAAAAGACGATTTAACGTACTATGGGGCGGGGAAAGGGATGTCTTGCTCACCCATATGCCCCTTACTGGCGAAAGGTGGGATCGGCCAATCTCCATGGGCTCTCCGGGCCCGGACGTCGACCTGTCAACAGACAGCGCGTGCTGAAAAGGGGGCGTGGCCAAGCCTGCCGCGGACTGGGTGGCGGTCGCCGAGGCAGAGCGACCGGGAGCCGGGCAAAGGAACGAACGCTGGGCTCGGTCCAAACGGCGTTCACGCAGCCGTGAGTCCATTTGGAGAGCCAGGGTGATTAACTCTCTCAGCATCTCCGGGCTGTCTCGAACGATGAGGTCCTTGACGGCGTCGCTCAAGCCCTTGCGATAGAGACAGAGGAGTGCTCTATCGTCCCAACCACTCTCAATTGCAAGGATCCGGAACTCCACCGTGAAATCGGCCACCGAGCGAGACCCCTGACGGCAAACTAGCAGCCGGTTTGCAGAATCCAGCCCGTCCAATGGATGGTCAAAGACCGCGCAAAACTCTCGCTTGAACAGGGGGTAATCGGTGGCATAACCCCCGTCGCTGTTCACCGCGGCTATCGCCCAGCTGAGAGCTCTGTCGGCAAGGAGGGACATCACAAAAGCAATCCTGGCCCCACCCGAGGAATACTTGGACGGCTGATGTGTGAACAGCAACTCACACTGAGCAATGAACCCACGGCACTGGTTCAAATCGCCCCTGAACGATCTGGGGCTAACCAAGCTGGGCTCGGCGCAACCGACTGACCCTGCGGGGACATCGGGGCCAGCTGGGACGTAGGACGAACTGGTTCCCGGACCGGAACCTGGGGCTGGATAGGTGCTGACTGCTAACGCGTCCAGAGATCGCTGGATGGACGCTAGGGCTCCGGACACAGCATCCACCTTGGCGGTGAGACTGGTGACCGTACTGACGGTAGTCTGCGACGTGTTCTCCAGCACCGCAATCTGGGACTGGACCGAGGGAAAAGCCTTTCCCAGTTCGGCCTGCAGTTGGGTAAGCTCGATGGCTTGTTCCGTTACAATCCTGCGTAACTCGGACGGTGTCCCGTGCCCCGCTTCTGGGTTCCCGGCTTGGCTCATTTTATGGTTCGGTTATTCTGTTAGACCCCAGCGAGACCGAAGAACCAAATGTGCCAAAGAACCCAGAAGTAGCGAGACACGGACACTCAAAACAAAGGAAACAATGTCTTTACTGTATATCTCCAACATCAAAAACATAAACAAGGCAGGGTTGGACTGGATATCTGGCGAGGTCGGAGCTGGAACATGCAGTCTCTCGTGACGGTGGTTCTCAATAACCGAACGCCCGACGTCGGTCCTCGGCAGCCTAAAGAAGGGTAGATCCCAGGTGTTAATTAGTCCCAGTAGGTCCTGATTAAGATGGGCAACACCTGGGATCGATTAGAGCGTGGGGGAGGCACAACACTCCGACCGTCTTTCCCCGTGGTCCATCCCACAGCACAAGGTCTCCAATGACTCGAACTCTCTTACCGTGTTTCCACCAAGCTGTTTTGAGGGCTGGTTCGGAGCCTGGTTCCTGAGCGGCCCCACATCGAAGCTGGGCTAGCCCAGCAAGCTCCACTACGTCAGGGCTGGGGGCGGGGCTTATCGGACAAACTCAAAGTTTTTGACCGCCATTTTTTATGGACATGAAGGTGACAGTGGTCCGTGGACGAGACAAACTGCCTCCTTGCGTTGTGGTCCTCTGCAGAAGGTCACAATAAACTAGAGGAGCTTCTAGAACAGTGGTTCTTAACCTGGGTTCGATCGAACCCCAGGGGTTCGGTGAGTCAGTCTCAGGGGTTCGGCGGAGGTCAAGACACACGTTCTGTTCACCTCACTCGTACAAGAGCATCTGGCTGCAGACTCATGGGCAAGTGGAGCTCCACTCCAGAACGGAAATACGTCACCTCTACTCACCTCCACTGTCCACCTCCGCGCTTTAAAAAAAGTGTAAGTTACGTAGGTTAAAAGAACATTATAATACCATAATGTATGTTTACATAAAAGTATTTCACATACATCAAAGAAAGACATAAGTGACACAAACCTAGTATCGGCCTGCGGTCTTTTAATGACCAAAACGTCTAGCCTACCTTTATTTAGTTAGACACCCATTTGACATACGCTATTTTTAATAATAAAAACGTCAACAATGTCGCCCAGTCCTTATTCACGATGAACATAAAACATAAGTCAGGCTCTTTGTTAGGGACTTAGTAGGTTTGTGTTATTTATGTCTGTTTGTTGTTGATGTATGTGAAATACTTTTTTTCCGCATTTATTAATAATAGAAAAAAAGTTAATAAAAAAACTACTATCAATGCTTTGGCTTCTGCCTACCATACACTTTTTCAGCGCTTTGGTCCCCCTTTAGGACGGGCGGTCCAATTTTGAAAAAAATCTTATTTTATTTTTCCAATAACGAAGGGTTCGGTGAATGTGCGTATGAAACTTGCGGGGTTCAGTACCTCCAAAAAGGTTAAGAACCACTGTTCTAGAACAAACCGCTATTAGAAAAACTAAAGCACGAGATGTCTTCAGCGGGGGATAGAACCGAGGAACTAATCACTTGCAGTTTTCTCCAGATCGGCTTTTTCTTGGCCAGTTAACACAGCTACTTCGTCTGCGTCCAGCTCCGCCTCTAGATCTGCAATGAGTCCGGCCTCCACAACATCATTAGCTTCCATGACCTTTTCAGCTTCCTTTGTGAGT
Organism: Muraenolepis orangiensis; assembly: GCA_027704905.1. NCBI lineage: Eukaryota > Metazoa > Chordata > Actinopteri > Gadiformes > Muraenolepididae > Muraenolepis > Muraenolepis orangiensis. The sequence continues at coordinate 1,728,921 of CM050999.1, forward strand.
TCATTTAAACTGTCCCTGAGCTATTTTTCAGACATGTCTTCATATGTCCTGACAACACTATTGGCCAGACGAGAGAATGATCTTTTTGCCTTTGTTCTCTCCCCCTTGAGTTACTCAACTGAAATCCCAGTAGCTTGCTCTGCCATGCTAAACTTCACTTTAGGCTGCTTTAGAATACTTTAGAATGTTGTTTATGCTTTATTGTCCTTTTTTCCAAGATTCCAGGTTACTGCTTGTGTTCCAGTTTGCTGGTCTCCTGGTTTTTCAAGTCAGGTTATGTGATTAGTTTGTGCAGATTTCCCCAACTTGAAAGAGAATGATCTTTGTCTACTTGAAGATTTCAAACTGGATTCCACTCAAATGAACAAACCTTCCTTTTCCTCTTTTCCTTTTATTTTCCAAGTTTCAGTATCTTAATTCCATAACTGCCATATGTTCAACAGTCCATAAACAGGTAGGTATTTAGTTCATGTAGGATAGTTGGTGTTGTGCGTCGCCAACTGTGCTGAATGTTTGTCAAGTTTTCTGTTTTCTGTTTAGTTTAGTTCCAGGGTTTTATTTTGATAGTCTGTCTTCCTCATGTGTTTGTCACTCCCTCCCTTGGTCTGCTTCTCACCCCTGTGATTGTTTGTGATGTCATTATTGCCAGATCGTGTGTTACACTCTCCAGCGTTTTTAGTATATACTCATAGTGTTACAGTAAGATTCATAGTCCACGTTCATCGTTATAGTAAGGTAAGATCAGGTTAAGTAGTTAGTAAGTATTTTTCTAGTTATTGTTAGGTAAGTTCAGTGTAGATAATCATTGTATGTATTTTTGGATCTGTTTTATTTTTTTGTGTTTTTGCTTACACTGCTGAATCGTATTTTTGTGCCCCAAGGCTGAAGTAAAGACACTTTTTGTACTTTATCACTGTGTCTGCATCCGTGCTTTTGGGTCCACACCTTGTACGTCCACGATAGTTGGTTATTCAGTTAGGTGTTAAGTGGTTTAGGTGAAAAACCTTTAAATACAAAGACATAAGAAAATACATAACCTAAATATTGTACATAAATATTGTACATAAATAGACATTGGCAAATACACAATGGAATTTTAGCAAAAGACAGTCATACATATTATAGATATAATATATAAATATATATTATATATATATATCTATATATAGATATTTTGATCAATTAAGCTTAAGTGCCATTTTCAGCATTCCAGTAAAGCATTTCATAGTCATACAGTCATATTAAAAATATACACTTCAAGTCAAGTGAAGACAAGTTTATTGTCACTTCACAGTTTACACAAGTATAAAGCAGTGGGTGAAAATCTTATGTGCAATACCCAACGACAGACAGCAGTTATAAAAATAAGATAAAAATAGATAAAAATAGAATAAAAATAGAATAAAACAGAATAGAATAAAGAAGTTAAAAAATAAAAATGCAATTTATAAAATGCAATATATCAGCACAGAAAAATAGCAATATGTATATATTCCCTGGGGGGCTCCCGTGTTGAGGGTCAGTGGCTCTGAGGTGGTGCTGCCCATCCTCACCACCTAGCGGCGGTCCGACAGGAGGTCCAGTATCCAGCTGCACGTGGATGGGGGCACGCCTAGACCTCTAAGCTTGGTGTCGAGCTTGGCAGGAACTATAGTGTTGAGCGCTCAGCTGTAGTCCACAAACAGCATTCGCACATAACGGTTCTTTCCCTCCAGGTGGGAAAGGGCAGTGTGGAGGGGGCATGGGCATGGGTCCAGCGTGGCAGGTAACACGGAGCAAATAAAGTCCTTGACCAACCTCTCAAAGCATTTGCTGACAATCGAGGTGAGGGCTACAGGTCTATAGTCATTCAGGCATGTTACCTTGGGTTGTTTAGGGACAGGCACGATGGTGGACATCTTGAAGACCGCGGGAACAACAGCCTGGGACAGGGAGAGGTTGAAGATGTCTTCAAAGACTCCTGCCAACTGGTCTGCACATGCTCTGAGTACGCGGCCCGGGATGTCGTCGGGGCCTGCCGCCTTACGGATGTTCAGCCGCTTGAAGGTGCGGCGCACATCCGCCTCCGAGATGTTCAGCAGGCTGGTCTCCTCATGCGGCGCTGGCTTCGGCGGGCTGCCGTTCACGTCGAACCAAGCAAAAAAGGTATTTAGCTTTCCTGGGAGGTAGAGGAGTTCTCTACACAACTGGTTCTCCCTCTGAAGTTCGTTATCGTCTGTAGCCCCTGCCACATACCCCTCGCGTCGTGGCTCTTGAATTTCTCCTCCACTCTGTCCTTATACTCCCGCTTGGCAGTGACGATGGTCTTACGGAGGTCGTTGTCGTGTTATTTCACAAGCATACACGTGAGTCCTCTGTGTTTGATTGTAAGTGACTTTTATTGCTAGCTCCATATACCGCCGTCTCGCTCCGCTCCTAGCCTAGCCTGCTCTAGCGGGCCATGATGTCACTACGGTGGCCTGTACTCTGTGTTGTATAAACGCACACCTATTAACAATAACACCACATCTCCCTTTCTAGAATCAATGAGTAGACTGTCAATGATTCACCAGACCTTAGAGGATTATTCTGCCTCTATATCTAAAAGGTCTGTTCCTATCTGAACTGATCAAATAACCACTTTTACCTAAAGCCCTATATAAACATTCTTTTTAGTCTCTTACAGGTCCAACCTAGTTGGTTTCACCACGACTCTCCCAGACCTGGTTCTAGGAGTAGCTGGCGGTTGCGGGACATTCTGCTTTGGAGGTTCTGCCGAACTCCTTCCCAGAAGTTGCTCAGTAACACCACCTCCACTCTGCGCCGGTGACGACTCCATGGGGATGAGATGGCGGCGGTTTCGCCTTACTGTCCCATGAGGTCCATCCACAATGTATGAACGCGGCGTAGAGTGGCTGCTGACCACAACTCCAGTTGCACTTTGATCTGTGACCCACACGGGAATGAGCCCGTTGAGGCTTTGTGCACGATGACGCCGGTTGTAGCTTTGCGCATCTCAAGTCCTCTTTTCCTCTTCTTTCAGGACAACCACCTCCTCCTGCCCATCAGAGTCTCCTGCCCATCAGAAGTTGAGCTGGACTGTATCCGTTATGCAACGGGGTGGCCCTGTATGCTAGCAGAGCGCGGTATGGGTCAGCTGCTTTCTTCAGAAAAACTTTTACTGTCTTGACCGCACGTTCTGCTTCCATTTACATTTACATTTAGGACATTTGGCAGACGCATCCAAAGCTTCAAAGCGACTTATAATGAGTGATGATTTGTTATAGTAGACAATAGCATATCGCTGAGGTACGCAAACATAAAAATAGAGCAGTTCACAAGCATTCATATTAACAAGATGAATAACACAATTTCGTGCTGCCAGGTCACCTGCTTAAGTAGCTGTGATAAGAGTGTGTTATCAACATTAAGGATATACACTTGCTAGAATATACAACATGCTCAGAGCTATTAATGTCAGGACTTAAGTAAGTTAGGGGTTCACAAAGGAGAAGGAGGGTTCATGGAGAGTCCAGGTGGACTCTGAACAGGTGGGTCTTGAGTCTCTTGCGGAAGATGGCGAGGGACTCTGCCGTCCTGACATGAGACGGGAGTCCATTCCACCACTGTGGAGCCAGAGCCGTGAAGAGCTGGGTCTTGGAAGAGCGATGCTCTGGCTGGGATGTAGGGCTTGACCAACATTTGGAGGTAGGTTGGGGCAGTTCCATTGACTGCCCTGAAGGTCAGTACCAGAGTCTTGAACTTGATGCGAGCATTTACCGGAAGCCAGTGGAGATCGCGGAAGAGAGGGGTCACGTGGGAGAATTTTGGTAGGTTGAATACCAGGCATGCTGCTGTGTTCTGGATGCGTTGGAGGGGCTTGGTTGCAGAGGCGGGGAGTCCCGCCAGGAGAGAGTTGCCGTAGTAGAGGCGGGTAATGACGAGCGCTTGGACCAGGATCTGCGCCGTTTCACGTGTGAGGAAGGGCCGGATCCTGCGGATGTTGTAGAGGGCAATTCTGCAAGATCGGGCCACCGCGGTGACGTTGGCATTGCAGGACAGCTGGTCATCTAGCACCACACCAATGTCTCTTGTTGTGGTTGCGGGGGAGACTTGGGTGTTCTCGATGGTGTCCAGTAGGTCCATCTGAGGGCAGTCTTTCCCCGGTATGAAGAGGAGCTCAGTCTTGTCAAGGTTGAGCTTCAGGTGGTTGGCGGCTGTCCATCTGCTGATGTCGGCCAGGCATTTAGAGATGCGTGTTGCGATTTGGGTTTCTGAGGGGGGAAAGGAGAGAAACAGTTGAGTGTCATCTGCATAGCAGTGATAGGAGAAGCCATGAGATGTGATTAGATTAGATTAGATGCTTCCCTATTACTTTGTGGATATCTCGGGCTGCTTGTGACATGGCGAAACCCGTAGGACGTTGCAAACGCTGCAAAGGCCATTCCGGAGAACTGCGGCCCGTTGTCCATCACCAGTTCCTCCGGGATACCGTGCGGAGATCGATTTGAGGTGATGGATGACGTCTGTTGATTTTGTGGGAGTCAGCAGAGCGATCTCCACGTATCTCGATGAATAGTCCACAACCAGCAGGTAAGTCTTGTTCTCCAGCATGAACAGGTCTGCTCCCAACTTCTGCCATGGTCTCCCCGGGTATTGAGATGGCATCAGTGGCTCCTTTTGGTTTTGTCTCTCTTTGCTGCATGTTCGGCAGTTGAGAACTAACTCACTCAGCTGCTGGCTCAGCCCGGGCCACCATACAGACTGTCGTGCACGCTCCCTGCACTTTACCACCCCCTGGTGGCCTTCATGAAGCCTGGCAAGCACATCATTCCTCATTGTTGAAGGGATGACAAGCCTGCTTCCCCTCAGCAAGAGTCCATCCTCTACTGTGAATAACGCCTGTTCCGCTCAGTACAGCCTGAGAGCCGGTTCACTGTTGTTGTGTGCTGGCCATCCCTCTGCACTCAGCTGCATCACCTGTGCGCACACACAGTCCCTCCCCAGCTGCTCTCTTAGCTCGTCCAGGTAGGCGGCGCGCGCTGGCAGGTTCTCCAATATCATGTCCACGTAGATGTTTGTACTCTCAAACAACTCCTTTTCATCCGGTGTTTCCCTCCTCTTCACAGGAGCACGTGAGAGCGTATCGGCAGTCCACAGGTACTTCCCTGGCACATGAGCAATGGAGTAGGAATAGCGCATCAGGCGCATCCGGAAGCGCAGAATCCGCGGAGGGAGAGTATCCAACGCCTGAGACCCCAGGAGACTCAGGAGAGGCTTGTGATCCGTCTGTAGCTGTGTCTGCCGATGAGAAAGTTGCGCAAACTCTCGCAAGCCCAGGTCAGGCCTAAGGCCTCCTTCTCGACCTGCACGTATCTCTGCTCAGTTTGTGTGAGAGACCGCGACACGTAGGCTACTGGTCTCCACACTCCATCCCATTTTTGGAGGAGCACACTCCCTAAGCCGTAAGACGACGCGTCTGCTGAGACTTTGCACTCCCTGTTGGGATCATACATGGCCAACACTGGTGGGGATATTAGTGCATCCTTCAAATCTTGGAAGGCTCTGGCCTGCTCGATGCCCCACAGCCAGCAGTTCTTCTTTGACAGAAGGTCTCGCAGAGGCTTGTCTCTCTCCGCCAGCTGAAAAGCCGAGAAAGCTTCTCAGCTCACTCACGTTCATCGGCTCCTCCATCCTCCTTACGGCCTCCGTCTTACTCGGGTCGGGGCTAATGCCGCTGGTGGAGATGATATGGCCTAGAAAGGTCACCTCTTCTTTTGACAGGTCGCACTTATCTATGTTCAGGGTGATTCCGGCCTTCTCGATCCTCCCCAACACGACATGCAGACGAGCATCATGTTCCTCTTGTGTTCGGCCCCACACTAGCACATTGTCCATATGGCAGACGACACCCTCCAGCCCTTCCGTGACCTCGGTCACCATTCTGTTTTAGAAGTGTTCGGGGGCGGAAGCGATGCCGAAAGGTAGACGATTGAAGTAATATCGGCCAAAGGGCGTAATGAAGGTTGTATACTTTGACAAATCTTCAGTCAGAGGGATTTGCCAAAATCCCATATTTGCGTCCAACTTACTGAATATTCTGGCTCCAGCCAGCATTCCCAGTGTTTCCTCCACTGTCGGCAGGGTGTACTTTTCCCGGCACACTGACTCATTGAGGTTCGTGAGATCAACACATATGCGTACAGCACCTGTCTTCTTGGGAACCACCACAATGCCGGCACACCAGTCAGTTGGCTCTTCGATCCGGCTGATCACCCCGAGGCTTTCCATGCGGGACAGTTCTTTCTTGACTTTGTCCATCAGTGGCAATGGAATCCTTCTGGGCGTCTTCAGCGAGAATGGTTGGGCCCCAGGTTTCAGCCTGATTGCATACGGCTGTCTCATCTCACCTAGACCACTGCATATCTTCGGGTAGGTTTTCTTGAGCGTCTCCATTGTGATACTGTCTAGACGTGCCACAAGCTCCATCTTACCGATAGCAGGCCTCCCCAGCAACGCTGTGTGCAGGTGTCGAGTGACATACACATCCTCCAACACCTCTTTCTCTCCCCTCCTCAGCAACAGCGTGGCGACGCCCACAACATCTAGTGGACTCCTCCCAGGTCCCATCAGTGGCTTAGTTGACTTCCGGAGGGTAGGTGGATTTTTGTCTCTGTAAATCTCTTGGAATACAGTGTGAGGCATCACTGTAACATCAGCACCGGTGTCTATTTTGAATGGCACATGACTGTGACCGATGTTTATGCTGACAATCCATGGCTCACCATCAGCTGTGATGCTGCCTAAGAACATACAGTCCTCGTCTTCTTCACAGGAGCAGGAATAGTCCTCTTTAACCTCAGTGTACAGCTTTGGATGACTTACACACACGCTTGTAATGTCCCATCTTCCCACATGAATGACATTTCACTTCATTAGCAGGGCAATCCGTTGTGGATGGGACAGAGAACTGCCGCATTTATGACACTGGACACTTTTCCTCTTTAAGTATTGGGCACTGTGTGGCTTGGCTGGGTAGCCGTTAGCCTGTTGAGGTTTATTTCTAGCATATGTCCTGCTACTGCTCTTAAACACTTAAAAACACGTAAAATATCATCCGCCTCATCTCCCATGCAATATATTAGCGTGTTGACTTGATTCTCTTCAGAGCTAGCATTCAGGTTACTTGCCAGACGGACTCGGGAGGCTGGATGCTGAACGTAGCACTTGAGCCTGGCGCTGCTCTCTGGGCTGCAGCTGCTCCCGCATCAGCATTATTGGTGCAACCAAAGTCATGTACATCCCCTCAAGTCTTTCTGTTCCCCGGACCTGGAGTACCTGATGCTTATGTGCCGTCCATACTGGCTACCTCGGGAGTTTACAGCGGTAACCGTGACCGCTGTTTACATTCCCCCACAAGCCAACACGGACACAGCGCTGAAGGAACTGTACGGGGCTATCAGCGAACAGGAGTCGGCCCACCCCGAGGCTGCTCTCATCGTGGCGGGGGACTTCAACAAGGCGAACCTGAAGAAGGTTCTCCCGAAGTTCTACCAACACATAAAGAGCAACACACGGGGCGAGCGGATCCTCGACCACTGCTACACTCCCTTCCGTGATGGCTACAAGGCCCTCCTCCGCCCACCGTTCGGCAAATCAGATCACCGCTCTATCCAGCTACTCCCCGCCTATAGGCAGAGACTGAAGCAGCAACCGATCGCTGTGAGGGAGGTCCAATGCTGGTCGGACCAATCAGATTCTACGCTGCAGGATTGTTTTGATCACGCTGACTGGCACATGTTCCGCGTTGCCTCGGACAATAACATCAACGAGTACGCGTCGTCGGTCACCGGGTTCATCAAGAAGTGCATAGATGACGTTGTTCCGACCAAGTCGGTTCGGATATATCCCAATCAGAAACCGTGGATTAACGGCGATGTTCGCGCTGCCCTACATGCGCGTAACGCCGCCTTTGGTTCCGGGAATACGGAGGAATATACGAGAGCCCGTTACGACCTCCGTAAGACCATCGTCACTGCCAAGCGGGAGTATAAGGACAGAGTGGAAGATCAATTCAAGAAACACGATGCGAGGGGTATGTGGCAGGGGCTGCAGAAGATAACGAACTTCAGAGGGAGAACCAGTTGTGTAGAGAACTCCTCTACCTCCCTCCCAGGAGAGCTAAATACATTTTTTGCTCGGTTCGACGTAAACGGCAGCCCGCCGAAGCCAGCACCGACTGGGGAGACCAGCCAGCTGCGCATCTCGGAGGCGGATGTGCGCCGCACTTTTAAGCGGCTGAACATCCGTAAGGCGGCAGGCCCCGACGACATCCCGGGCCGCGTCCTCAGAGCATGCGCAGACCAGTTGGCAGGAGTCTTTGCAGACATCTTCAACCTCTCCCTGTCCCAGGCTGTTGTCCCCGCGGTCTTCAAGATATCCACCATCGTGCCTGTCCCTAAACAAACCAAGGTAACATGCCTGAATGACTACAGACCTGTGGCCCTCACCTCGATCGTTAGCAAATGCTTCGAGAGGTTGGTCAAGGACTTTATTTGCTCCGTGTTACCTACCACGCTGGACCCATGGCAATTTGCATATCGTCAAAATAGATCCACGGACGACGCAATTGCCATGGCCCTCCACACTGCCCTTTCCCACCTGGAGGGGAAGAACTGTTATGTGCGAATGCTGTTTGTGGACTACAGCTCAGCATTCAACACAATAGTTCCTGCCAAGCTCGACACCAAGCTGAGAGGTCTAGGCGTACCCCCATCCATGTGCAGCTGGATACTGAACCTCCTGTCGGACCGCCGCCAGGTGGTGAGGATGGGCAGCACCACATCAGAGCCACTGACCCTCAACACGGGAGCCCCCCAGGGATGCGTGCTGAGCCCTCTCCTCTACTCCCTCTACACCCACGACTGCATGGCTATGCACAGCTCCAACGTCATCGTCAAGTTTGATGACGACACAACAGTGATGGGCCTGATCGCCGGCGACGACGAGACAGCCTACAGGGAGGAGGTCGGATCGCTGGAGCAGTGGTGCCAGGAGAACAGCCTCGCTGATGAAGCCATATCTAGGAGCTTATATTATTTAATAGTTATCCATTTGTTTTATTGTTCTTTTTTGTTTATAGTAAATCTTCCTTTTAATTCTTACTTAAGCTTATCAAATAAGTTGTACTATGCCTCTGTTTTGAAAAGGCAGCCTTTGGGCACCGGAGCCGGGGGACCTGCTCATTATAAATATGGGAAACAGGTGGTAGTGAGGAGCACCCGGTAGGCATATGGTTTTTTACCATCGGGTAAGAACTAAAGAAAAAGTATTTGTATGTGTCAAATAAACTGCACTAAAACGAATTTTGCTTGGACCTTAATTTTTACCAATGCGTAGGATTCGCTAAACGGGTGCCTCAGCGGCACTTTGCTTTGAGTTATATTTCTTTCTTATATCTTTATGATTTGGCCGCTTTATAGTAAAAAACCCGCCGCATGAAAGGACATTCTTTTTTGGAAACCCTTTTTCTTTGGATGGCCCGCTGCAAAGAGGGATAAAGGATTTCCTGAATCTTCCGCGAGTGGCTTGGAAAGACACAGGAGGACAGACGCCGGCGTCGTCATGGAAATGTTTGTACGCGAGGCAGTGCGTGTGGGACTCGTGAGTAAACAAGAGGAAAAAATGAATGAGTCATGCTTGTTGTGATTTAATTAATGGATGCATACGCAAATGAACATATGAGCCATACGTGTCAAATGTTATGGATGGAATAATTAAACGCTTCATCAAAGAAATAAGGACGTCTGTGCAAGCCAGTTTTACACACGCTGCGGAGAGCAGCGTTCTGGATTAACGCAGACGCAATCTGATCAAAGAAATTGAATACAATTAAAAGCAATTCAAGTAAAAATGACTGAACCTAAAACTGTTAAGGAGGCAGAGGATCTTTTAAAATCCCTCACGGCCACACGCAGAGGGAAACTTGGAGTGTGCACAAGAAAACTAAATGAAACTAAAGCCCTGCTCACTGACGGTGGAAATGTTGATGAAGTTGATGATTGCATGCATATGTTTAAGACTGCTATGGATGAATTCAATAAAGTGCATCATTCGCTCCAACAACTCTTATCTGAAGAGGAAAGGGACATTGATGTAACAGACTGGTATGAACCCAGAATTATGAACTTTAATTACTTTGCAAAGGAAGTTAAAGCATGGAGAAGAGAACGTATTGCACAACTACAAGTTGATCCACTGGACAGTATCTCCAATGCCTCAAAAAGGACTGCAACATCAAGGGCCTCGTCTGCTGCTAAGTTAGCATCAGCAGAAAGGGCAGCTCTGGAGGCTAAGTCTGCTGCCTTAAAGGACATGCATGCACTGCGACTGGAGGAAACAATTCTCAAATCAAAAATGGAAAAGGTGGAGATGGAATCACAGATTGCAGCAGCAGATGCCAAAATGAGGGTACTTCTCAGCCCAAATGAGGATGATCATCTTGGCGATGCTATGAATGCCGAATTTAGATGGAGAAGATGTACTGGACAATGTGGAGCAAACGTATACAGACACTTCTGTCTTGGAATTTATTGAAGTAGCTGCTGTACCTAAAACTCCACTGCATAAAACTATTGTGGATATCCATAAAATATCTCGGCAAGCAAAAGGTGCATCACGCCCACAACTGGAAAATCCTGTAATCAACACTTTTACTCAGGAAAACCTCAACACACTGGCACAGAGACAAAAGGACATAGCTGATCTCATGATAATGCAACAAAACCTATCCCTGCTACCTAAGAGAGAGGTGCCGGTGTTTAATGGTGACCCACTCTCTTACCAACCGTTCATGCATGCATTCAGATACCTGATTGAAGAAAAAACTAGTAGCTGCCAGGACAGGCTCTACTTTCTTGAACAATTTACATCAGGTCAAGCCAGAGATCTGGTCCGTAGCTGTCTTCACATGGATGCACAAAGAGGATATTCAGAGGCCATGCAACTTTTAAAGAGACATTATGGAAATGAAATGAAAATTGCAAATGCTTATCTGGATAAGGCACTCAACTGGACAGCTATCAAGCCAGATGATGGAAAATCTCTTCATGCCTACTCACTATACCTAAGAGAATGCCTGAACGCTATGCAGGACTTGGAGTACATGGATGAGCTAGACGTCACATCAACTTTAAGAATGATTGTATCCAAGCTACCATATAAGCTCAGGGAAAGATGGCGCACAACAGCGTATGAAGAATTTCAAAGGAAAAACATCAGAGCTAGATTTAAACATCTGGTCGAATTCACCGAAAAGCATTCTGACATATTATTGCACCCAGTGTTTGGAGAAATTAAAGACTCAAATCCCACTAAAAGGATAATCACCAACAATAGGACAACTGACCTCAGAACACCTAAATGGAGCAGTAGCTTTGCCACAGCTGTCGCCGCAACTGAACCTTATGACACCAAGCTACAGGCATTTAAGGTGCAGCAACCCACCTACATCAAAGCTGCCCCTGCAGCCATATGTAGTTTCTGTCAAGGCAGGCATGCAGTAGTGGACTGCTTAAAACTCAACTCAGAGCCTCACGACCAAAAGGTTAATTATCTAAAGACAAATGGTTACTGTTTTGGTTGCCTTAAGAAGGGTCACATGAGCAAAGACTGTACATTCAAGCTAAACTGTCTAACATGCCAAAGGAAACATCCAACACTGCTGCATATTGATGCTTTAAATTCAAAGGAAGTCACCCTGCAAAACAGTAGAACAGAACCAAAGTTAACGTCCATCAACAGTGCGAAAGTATCAGCTGATCAGTCAACAGGGGCCGGTGAGAATTGTGCACTTGCTATTGTTCCGGTGCAAGTTAAAGCAGCAAAAGGAAGCAAGTATATTCAAACCTACGCCTTTCTTGACCCTGGGAGCACGGCCACATTCTGTACTGAAAACCTAATGAACCAACTGAATACTAAAGGACGAAAGACTGAAATTATACTCCGCACAATGGGACAAAAAAGGAATGCAAAAAGCTATGAAATCACAGGACTGGAAATAGGAAACATAAATGGAGGACAATTTATCAACTTGCCTGAAGTGTACACACAAACTAAGATTCCTGTCTCAAAGGAAAACCTTCTCACACAATCCGATCTTGAAAAATGGCCTCATCTCAGTCAGATCCAAATCAAAGAAATTGATGCAGACATTGAAATGCTAATAGGGATGAATGTTCCCAAAGCCTTGGAACCCTGGGATATAATCCACAGTCAGGGTAATGGACCGTATGCAGTGAAGACAATGTTTGGATGGGTGGTCAATGGGCCCCTCAAATCTCACACTGCTATGGATACTTCTGAAACAATGTCAGCAACCGTCAATAGAATTTCACTGGATAATCTGAGGGACCAGCTAGTCTCACAGTACAACCAGGATTTCCCTGAAAAGGAATATGAGGAAAAAAGAGAGATGTCATGTGAGGACAGGAATTTCATGGACCTGGCGGAAAGTTCAATAATTATCAAAAACGGACATTACCACTTACCTCTACCCTTCCGTGATAAGGACTTGGCCTGCCTAACAGTTACAACATGGCACTACATCGCACAACCAATCTTGCTGGGAAATTCAAGAGGGATTCAGTTTACGCTGAAGAATATAAAGCCTTCATGGCAAAGGTATTGGAAAAGGGCATGCCGAAAAGGTTCCACAAGATCAACTTCAAAGATCAGACGGCAGGCTCTGGTACATACCGCATCATGGGGTTTACCATCAAAGAAAGAAGAAACTCAGGGTTGTATTTGACTGTTCATCTTCATTTAAAGGAAAGTCCCTGAATGCTGAACTCCTCCAAGGTCCGGACTTGACTAATCCCCTTCTAGGCGTCTTGCTTCGTTTCCGTCAGGAAAAAATTGCAATAATGGCTGACCTACCTGAAGATCGTGTGGCTCCAGACCTTCCACCTTTCTCTCATGTGGGAATTGACTATTTCGGACCCATGGTGGTTAAAAGAGGTCGAGGCCATGTGAAGCGGTGGGGGGTAATATTCACCTGCCTTGTGAGTCGAGCTATTCATCTGGAGGTGGCGAATACCTTAGATACTAACTCCTGCATCAACGCCATAAGGCGGTTTTCATGTCGAAGAGGACCAATTCTAACAATCAGAACAGATCGTGGGACCAACTTTGTAGGCGCTCAGAAAGAACTGGAGACTGCTCTAAACCAGCTTGATCAGAAAAGGATCCAGGATTTCCTGCTCTCGGAGCATGTCAGGTGGCTGTTCAATCCCCCATCAGGAGCACACTTTGGAGGAGTGTGGGAAAGACTGATCAGGCTGGTGAAAAAAGTACTCTTTTCAGTTCTTAAACATCAGGTCATGGATGACGAAATGCTACAAACAGCCTTTTGCGAAGTTGAATCTATTCTCAATGACAGACCAATCACAACGGTGTCAGCTGATCCTAATGATTTAGAACCCCTCACGCCAAACCACCTGCTGCAGCTGAAAACCAAACCACTCTTACCACCTGGACTCTTCTGCAAAGATGACCTCTACACCAGAAAGAGATGGAGACAAGTTCAGTACATTGCAGACCTCTTCTGGCAGAGGTGGGCTAAAGAATATCTGCCACTCATGCAGCAAAGGCAGAAGTGGGTCAACACTAGAAGGAATCTTCAACCCAACGATATTGTGGTCATCGTCGATGAAACAGCACCAAGGAACTCATGGCCCCTCGACCGTGTGGTTAAAACCCTGCCTGGACCCAAAGGTCTGGTCAGAAGTGTGTTAGTTCAGACCAAGACTAACATCCTGCAAAGGCCCATTAGTAAGCTCTGTCTACTCCTGGAAGCCAACGGAGCCAAGAGCTAGCCAATGCCCTACCCCTTATCGCCTGCACACACTCACACTATCTTTACATCTTTCCATACCCAATCCTCTCTCTATTTCAAACTGCACTGATACCCTTTTAATTACTGTCTCCTGCCTCAGGTACCGTGAGTGGTGAGACCACAGAGGACACTGATGCAGCATGGACTCTGGAGGGGGGGATCTAAGTGGGGGCTAATTGAAATGACTTGTTGAATGTGGATATGCATATTAGTCGATTTTGTATGATAAACAGAAATGTGATTTGATATCTTGCGTAGTTTAAAATATTTAAAGGTGTTACCTGGCTCCATAGAATGTTTTGTTGTAATTGATTTCCTATGGCATCACAATTAGGGGCCGGTATGATGAAGCCATATCTAGGAGCTTATATTATTTAATAGTTATCCATTTGTTTTATTGTTCTTTTTTGTTTATAGTAAATCTTCCTTTTAATTCTTACTTAAGCTTATCAAATAAGTTGTACTATGCCTCTGTTTTGAAAAGGCAGCCTTTGGGCACCGGAGCCGGGGAGACCTGCTCATTATAGATCTTGGAAACAGGTGGTAGTGTGGAGCGCACCCGGTAGGCATATGGTTTTTTACCATCGGGTAAGAACTAAAGAAAAAGTATTTGTATGTGTCAAATAAACTGCACTAAAACGAATTTTGCTTGGACCTTAATTTTTACCAATGCGTAGGATTCGTTAAACGGGTGCCTCAGCGGCACTTTGCTTTGAGTTATATTTCTTTCTTATATCTTTATGATTTGGCCTCAACGTCAAGAAGACCAAGGAGCTGATCGTGGACTTCAGGAGGCAGAGGGGAGAGCACAGCCCTATCTCCATCGACGGCGTTGCAGTAGAGAGGGTCAGCAGCTTCAAGTTCCTCGGCGTGCACATCTCCGAGGACCTCACATGGTCCACGCACACCACACACGTGGTGAAAAGGGCCCAACAACGCCTGTATTTTCTCAGGCGTCTGAAGAAATTCAGCATGGGCCCCCGCATCCTGAGAACATTCTACAACGGCACCATCGAGAGTGTTCTGACAGGGTGTATCACCGCCTGGTACGGGAACTGCACGGCACTCGAGTGCAGAGCGCTTCAAAGGGTGGTGCGGACGGCCCAGTATATCGTTGGAGGTGAGCTCCCCTCCCTCCTGGACATTTACAACCAGCGGTGCGTGGCCAAGGCCAAAAGAATTATAAAAGACATTGCCCACCCCAGCCACGAACTTTACTCACTATTACCGTCAGGCAGGCGATACCGCAGTATCAAGTGTCGTACAAATAGGCTTAGAGATAGCTTCCACTGTCAGGCCATCAGGCTGCTGAACAAGGGCGTATAACATATAACAATGTATATTTTATTACATTGATTTATATATATATATTGCTCTTTTCTGTGCTGATTTTTGCATTTTATAAATTGCATTTTTTATTTTTTATTTTTATTTTTATTTTATATTCTTTATTCTATTTTTTATTCTATTTTTATCTATTTTTATTTTATCTTATTTTATAACTGCTGTCTGTCGTCGGGTATTGCACACAAGATTTTCACATCACTGCTTTATACTAAACTGTAAACTGTGAAGTGACAATAAACTTGACTTGACTTGACTTGACTTGATTATCAACCATGCTGTTCGCCGTCAACCAGCTCCAAATGACACTTATTGTCCGACTAACTTTTAACACTTCACTCACAGGACTTCTGACACCATGTCATGTTATTTCACAAGCATACACGTGAGTCCTCTGTGTTTGATTGTAAGTGTCTTTTATTATTAGCTCCACATACCGCCGTCTCGCTCCGCTCCTAGCCTAGCCTGCTCTAGCGTACCCGGCCGTGACGTCACTACGGTGGCCTGTACTCTGTGTTGTATAAACGCACACCTATTAACAATAACACCACAGTCGTAACGGGCTCTCGTATATTCCTCCATATTCCCGGAGCCAAAGGCGGCGTTACACGTGTGTAGGGCAGCGCGAACATCACCGTTAATCCACGGTTTCTGGTCGGAACAACGTCATCAATGCACTTCTTGATGAACCCGGTGACCGACGACGCGTACTCGTTGATGTTATTGCCCGAGGCAACGCGGAACATGTGCCAGTCAGCGCGATCAAAACAATCCTGCAGCATAGAGTCAGATTGGTCCGACCAGCATTGGACCTCCCTCACAGCGATCGGTTGCTGCTTCAGTCTCTGCCTATAGGCGGGGAGTAGCTGGATAGAGCGGTGGTCTGATTTGCCGAACGGTGGGCGGAGGAGGGCCTTAATACTAAAGAGCCAGTACATATAGCCGTGAAACTACGTTTCCTTAGCACAGCAGTACAATAGTATGTATGTATGTATGGCGAGGGAGTCGGAGTATGGCGGCGTACGAGATGGCTGCCGTGTCGCGAGCTCCCACACGACGACGCAGTTTTTTGTTATTTATTCTTTTTATCGCAACTATTTTAGTTCAGGAAGTTTGCAGCACGTTCACTTATAACTTTTGCACACTTCGGGAGATCAGATCGACAGTCGCTCGCCGCCTACCGGAGTTTTTTCATTCTTTCGACTCGGACGTCCCGCCCGAAGTCACAGCTGGATTATCTCCGACCATCTTGGGCACGATTACACGCAAGCGTCGCCGGAGGAAGCGAGGGAAGCGAGCCGGCGTGCTAGTCAGGCTGAGATGTCGATCCGATCGCCCCCCACTACCCACCATTCTACTGGCTAATGTACAGTCTCTGGACAATAAGTTAAGCAAGCTATAGGCTCGTATTCAATTCCACCGGGAAACTAAGGACAATTGTATCATCTGCCTTACGGAGACATGGATGTCGGAGGGGGTTACCGACGCAGCTATCGAGCCGACAGGCTTTTCCGTCCACCGGGCGGACAGAACAAAGGCTCTCTCCGGTAAAGATCGCGGGTATGTCTCATGATAAACAGATCTTGGTGCAACCAAAGTCATGTACATCCCCTCAAGTCTTTCTGTTCCCCGGACCTGGAGTACCTGATGCTTATGTGCCGTCCACACTGGCTACCTTGGGAGTTTACAGCGGTAACCGTGACCGCTGTTTACATTCCCCCACAAGCCAACACGGACACAGCGCTGAAGGAACTGTACGGGGCTATCAGCGAACAGGAGTCGGCACACCCCGAGGCTGCTCTCATCGTGGCGGGGGACTTCAACAAGGCAAACCTGAAGAAGGTTCTCCCGAAGTTCTACCAACACATAACGAGCAACACACGGGGCGAGCGGATCCTCGACCACTGCTACACCCCCTTCCGTGATGGCTACAAGGCCCTCCTCCGCCCACCGTTCGGCAAATCAGACCACCGCTCTATCCAGCTGCTCCCCGCCTATAGGCAGAGACTGAAGCAGAAACCGATCGCTGTGAGGGAGGTCCAATGCTGGTCGGACCAATCAGACTCTATGCTGCAGGATTGTTTTGATCGCGCTGACTGGCACATGTTCCGCGTTGCCTCGGACAATAACATCAACGAGTATGCGTCGTCGGTCACCGGGTTCATCAAGAAGTGCATAGATGACGTTGTTCCGACCAAGTCGGTTCGGATATATCCCAACCAGAAACCGTGGATTAACGGCGATGTTCGCGCTGCCCTACATGCGCGTAACGCCGCCTTTGGCTCCGGGAATATGGAGGAATAGACGAGAGCCCGTTACGACCTCCGTAAGACCATCGTCACTGCCAAGCGGGAGTATAAGGACAGAGTGGAAGATAAATTCAAGAGCCACGATGCGAGGGGTATGTGGCAGGGGCTGCAGACGATGACGAATTTCGAATGTCGGCATGCCCCGACGACATCCCGGGCCGCGTCCTCAGAACATGCGCAGACCAGTTGGCAGGAGTCTTTGCAGACATCTCCAACCTCTCCCTGTCCCAGGCTGTCGTCCCCACGGTCTTCAAGATGTCCACCATCGTGCCTGTCCCTAAACAACCCAAGGTAACATGCCTGAATGACTATAGACCTGTAGCCCTCACCTCGATCGTTAGCAAATGCTTCGAGAGGTTGGCCAAGGACTTTATTTGCTCCGTGTTACCTACCACGCTGGACCCATGGCAATTTGCATATCGTCAAAATAGATCCACGGACGACGCAATTGCCATGGCCCTCCACACTGCCCTTTCCCACCTGGAGGGAAAGAACTGTTATGTGCGAATGCTGTTTGTGGACTACAGCTCAGCGTTCAACACAATAGTTCCTGCCAAGCTCGACACCAAGCTTAGAGGTCTAGGCGTGCCCCCATCCACGTGCAGCTGGATACTGGACCTCCTGTCAGACCGCCGCCAGGTGGTGAGGATGGGCAGCACCACATCAGAGCCACTGACCCTCAACACGGGAGCCCCCCAGGGATGCGTGCTGAGCCCTCTCCTCTACTCCCTCTACACCCACGACTGCATGGCTATGCACAGCTCCAACGTCATCGTCAAGTTTGCTGACGACACGACAGTGATGGGCCTGATCACCGGCGACGACGAGACAGCCTACAGGGAGGAGGTCGGATCGCTGGAGCAGTGGTGCCAGGAGAACAGCCTCGCCCTCAACGTCAAGAAGACCAAGGAGCTGATCGTGGACTTCAGGAAGCAGAGGGGAGAGCACAGCCCTATCTCCATCGACGGCGTTGCAGTAGAGAGGGTCAGCAGCTTCAAGTTCCTCGGCGTGCACATCTCCGAGGACCTCACATGATCCACGCACACCACACACGTGGTGAAAAGGGCCCAACAACGCCTGTATTTAGAGATAGAGATAGCTTCCACAGTCAGGCCATCAGGCTGCTGAACAAGGGCGTATATCATATAACAATGTATATTTTATTACATTGATTTATATATACATATTGCTCTTTTCTGTGCCGATATTTTGCATTTTATAAATTGCATTTTTATTCTTAATTTTCATTTTTTAACTTTATTCTATTTTTATTCTATTTTTATCTATTTTTTATCTTATTTTATAACTGCTGTCTGTCGTCGGGTTTTGCACATAAGATTTTCACATCACTGCTTTATACTTGTGTAAACTGTGAAGTGACAATAAACTTGACTTGACTTGACTTGACTTGAATAACCATTCCTATTATAGACAGATTTACATCAATCTAATTATCCAACACAACCACATTAGTTCAAATAGCAACGGCAACAGGTTTATAAAAGTATGTCTTCTTACCGGCTGCCTCTCCGAACTTCGTAGATTTTAAATCAGTTGTGCACAATTGGTTCCGCTTCTCAAAATAATTAAATAATAATTAATAAAAAAGCAATGACTTCATGTGGTTGCTTCCTCTGTGTGACGTAGCCGCTTCAAACCCACCAGGTAGCACGAGGCTGATTGATTCTCCCTCCGTTCTGCTCCCTGGATGCTTTAACTGCCTGTGGCTTCTGAAAACTTAACTGTTATTTGTGAATCATTTTATTTTATTTTATAAATGCAAAGGTGATCTCAAATTTATAGTTTGACTTAACACACACACACACACACACACACACACACACACACACACACACACACACACACACACACACACACACACACACACACACACACACACACACACACACACACACACACAGCTACTAATGACTAAACGGCTGGTTAATGTTCAAATTTTATCAGCCAATAGTTCAATAGATTACCATTGGGGTTGTTTTGGAGCTGAAGCTTATCTATCAGCCACTAGCTAATGTAACCTGGTAAAGCTGGTAAAGCTGGGGCAGATTTTGCCCCTTGCCTCCCCTGCACACAGACTGCACATACACTCCTCTTCTGAGGGTGTTATCAGGAAAAACTCTGCCCTTCGTCCCATGCTCAAACACACACACACACACACACACACACACACATTTACATTACATTTACATTTAGGGCATTTGGCAGACGCTTTTATCCAAAGCGACTTACAAGGTGTACATTAGTTGAAGCAGACAATAGCATAACACTGAGGTACGCAAACATCAACAATACAGCAGTTCACAAGCATTCATATTAACAAGATGAATAACACAATTTGGTACTGCCAGGTCACCTGCTTAAGTAGCTGTGATAAGAGCGTGTTATCAACATTAAGGATATACACTTGCTAGAATATACAACATAAGAGCTATTAATGTCAGGAAGTTAGGGGTTCACAAAGGAGAAGGAGGGTTCATGGAGGTGGACTCTGAACAGGTGGGTCTTGAGTCTCTTGCGGAATCTGGCGAGGGACTCTGCCGTCCTGACATGAGACGGGAGTTCATTCCACCACTGTGGAGCCAGAGCCGTGAAGAGCTGGGTCTTGGACGAGCGATGCTTGGTTGTCATCAGTGAAGGTCGAACAAGTCGCCTGGCAGAAGTTGAGCGGAGCGCTCTGGCTGGGATGTAGGGCTTGACCAACGCCTGGAGGTAGGCTGGGGCAGTTCCATTGACTGCCCTAAAGGTCAGCACCAGAGTCTTGAACTTCATGCGAGCATTTACCGGAAGCCAATGGAGATCGCGGAAGACACGCACGCACGCACGCACGCACGCACGCACGCACGCACGCACGCACGCACGCACGCACGCACGCACGCACGCACGCACGCACGCACGCACGCACGCACGCACGCACGCACGCACGCACGCACGCACGCACGCACGCACGCACGCACGCACGCACGCACGCACGCACGCACGCACGCACGCACACACACACACACACACACACACACACACACACACACACACACACACACACACACACACACACACACACTCTAAGCCTTACCACCATGTCTTTCTCGCCAGTAATAGTCAAACATGAAGACAGCACATCTAGGATGATATGTCCTCCGCTCGACACTGGTGCACACAACATATACTATTACACTGTTAGAAGCTTTACAGACAGTTGCTAGTTTTAAGCATAGTCCTGGTCCACTACATTGGGCAAAGGATTCAGAGACTCCTAACACGCTCCAATACAAAGACAATACTCATCCTATTATAGATGGGAGAATGGAATGCACTGCCTTATCTATGCAACTTCCATTTATTTCTGCAAACTAGTAAAAAATTAGTTTTGATAAAACTACAAAACATTAAAAACAAAGTATAATAAAAACACAAATACCATACTTTTAAAAGAGTTGATGTATTTCACTTCAAACTGTGCCGTCTTGTCAGGTTGCATCCAAGTAAGTACAGCACATTAATGCCCCACACGAAGCAATCGACCAACTGGACACTGCACATTTAGCCTTATGTTTTGGTACTTTTATTTCTGACGACAAAAAAAGACAAATCCAATTCTGTGGCTTTTTTCTTTGAGATGTTGTTTGATAATGATGATGATTGAGTATGCTATTCACGCTTGACACTCAAACTTCAATTAAACTTAGAAAAAATTATAAAAATACTTACTTTGATGAGTGACATTACAATTCACACATGGGATTCAAACGGCAAGTTCATATATATATATATGTATATATATATACATATATATATACGCACACATAAATAAAGGAGTACACACACACATACACACACACACACACACACACACACACACACATAACTAAACACACATGCGCACACCTGCACTTTTGTGTCCACCGACCAAACGGCTGGTTAATGTTCAAATTTTATCAGCCAATAGTTCAATAGATTACCATTGGGTTTTTTTGGAGCTGAAGCTTATCTATCAGCCACTAGCAAATGTAACCTGGTAAAGCTGGTAAAGCTGGGGCAGATTTTGCCCCTTGCCTCCCCTGCACACAGACTGAGGGTGTTATCAGGAAAAACTCTGCCCTTCGTCCCATGCTCAAACACACACACACGCGGCGCAAGCATATAAAGGGGCTTGGCCTGTGTCTCTCAGTGTGTGTAAATCATTCCCTCTGTCCGGGCCAGACAGCCGCCACACAAGCGCCAGGATGCCTGCAGACTACAACGGACGATGGGAGATGGTGACCAATGACAAGTTTGAGGACATCATGAAGGCCCTCGGTAAGAAGCTTCTTCTCCCCATGACACCCTCAGAGAGAGAGAGAGAGAGAGAGAGAGAGAGAGAGAGAGAGAGAGAGAGAGAGAGAGAGAGAGAGAGAGAGAGAGAGAGAGCACAGCGTCTTCGGTCAGGCCAGGTTAACCTTCACTCTGAGTGGGCGAACATATCATTTGGTTCAGATAAATAGGACCTCATCGATGAGAGCCGTGGAAGGAAACTGATTTAATTTCTCACTTTAGGGCAAGCAGGGGAATGAATATCAAAATCGTCTGGGCGTGCGATTCTCTTTGTCAGCGTTCACACGGCCAGGCAGGGAGTTGGGCATGAAGGTCATTTTTAAAGCTAAAATGAGTCTGCAAACCAGACACCATGAAAGGAATAATAATAATCATAATAATAATATCATAATACTATAGGGCCGTCTGTGCTCATGCCGGCTCATCAAAGGCAGTTGGTAAAACCAGGTGGTGTGTGTGGTTGACATTCATGACACACACACACACACACACACACACACCACACACACACACACACACACACACACACACACACAGTGTGTGATCGTGATCGTAAGCTGGCGTTTTTAACGTAACGTTAAAAACATTTTGTCAGACATCGACTTCGCCACCAGGAAGATCGCGGCCCACCTGACCCAGACCAAGGTCATGGTGCAGAACGGAGACGTGTTCCAGACCTCCACCCTCAGCACATTCCGCAACTACGAGGTCAACTTCAGCGTGGGACTGGAGTTTGAGGAGTACACCAAAGGCCTGGACAACCGCACGGTCAAGGTAGTCACACACACACTCCCCCCTCTCACTCACTCACTCACACACACCCACACTCCTCTAACTCACACACACACACACACACTTACCCACCCTCCTCACACACACACACACTATCTCACACACACTATATCACACACACACACACACACACACACACACTCCCCCCTCTCACTCACTCACACACACACACACACTTACCCACCCTCCTCACACACACACACACACACACACACTTGTGTCTCCTCTTTCACACATCTGGATATTTAGGTTTTACATCCGTGATCTATAGCTCATCACCCAAGCACACACAAAACTACATTTCACGATGTGATACATCATGTATGTACTATTTATGTACATTTTTTGTACTATTATTTTTGATGTATTATTTTAGTTCATTATTGGACATAATTTAACACCAGATATTGTATGCTACACACAGGTGTGGTGTTGTGTAGAGTGACTTGCATTGACTACACACTTGATTGAGTCTACAGCCACATAATTTACTGCGTGACAGACGGTGTTTATCTAGACACCCTGGTTCTGTTGGTGTAGATATCAGGAAGCCATAAACTGACTACAGAGAGCAGAGTCATCACATTTGATTAGAAGTGACCATAAATTCAGGTGGGGTAGTTGTGGGGATCGTAAATGAGAAGGAGTTTAATTCAAAGTGAGGCTCTTAATTACGTCATTAAATAACTTTATGACTTGTGTATCGTCACCCATTTGAACATTTGCTTTAACTAGGGCTAATTATAAGGCCGTTGCTATTAACCACAATGATTTAATGTGTGTGTGTGTGTGTGTGTGTGTGTGTGTGTGTGTGTGTGTGTGTGTGTGTGTGTGTGTGTGTGTGTGTGTGTACGTGTGTGTGTGTCTGTGTGTGTACATACAGTCGCTGGTGAGCTGGGATGGAGACAAGCTGGTGTGTGTCCAGAAGGGAGAGAAGGAAAACCGTGGCTGGAAGCACTGGATCGAGGGGGATATGTTGCACCTGGTGAGAGATACAGACAGAGGCTGAGAGAGTGAGACACAGAGATATAGAGACAGAGAGTGAGACAGAGATATAGAGACAGACACAGAGAGACAGAGAGTGAGACACAGAGAGACACAGAGTGAGACGCAGAGACACAGACAGACACCGAGATATAGAGAGTGAGACACAGAGATATAGAGACAGAGACACAAAAAGACACAGAGATATAGAGACAGAGACAGTGAGACACAGAGATACAGAGTGAGACACATAAATTCAGAGTGAGACACAGAGAAACAGAGAGTGAGAGACATAGTGAGACATAGAGAACAAACATATTTTAAATCACTTTCCAAAGTTCTGCGTAATAACTGTCAGCTGTTAAATCCCAAGAATCCCAGAAACAATAAATAACTGATTAGGAACCTTGACAGAACCTTCCAGCAGGTGACGAGAGTTCTTGGAGTGAGATACAAATCTATATGGCCGCCATAAAACTATACAACATAAAATGTTCCGTGATTAGTCAAGAGTGAATATTATGCAACTTTTGGCTAGCTTAACTTAAAATGTTTAATGTTTTTTGTTGTCCCCTTCAGGAAATCACGGTTATGGATAAAGTCTGTCACCAAGTGTTTAAGAAGAAACAGTGAGACCACAGCCAGTTCCTGCTAGCAGACCAGTAGCCACGTGCTAAATGGAGCTCCCTTTGTGTAAAGAGCTGTAATAAACATTTGCTTGCACACACTGACGTTGACTCATGTGTGTCTGTTTGCTGTCACATCAATTTATGCTTATCGTACTGACTAATGATTTGTCAGTATAAGCCTAATGCAAAAAGCACTCATATCTCTTATGCTTGGGCCCAAATAAATTTAAAAAAAACTCAGTAAACATGGTTAATCATAATCATAAATACACATTCTCCTGAACGTGTATTACATTGATATACTTATACTTATATTTATTGAAAGTCAAATAGCCTAGACACATTCATTATGTCCTTATTGCATAAACCTCTTGGTTATAAATGAAAATGTGTTGATTCAGTTTGTTTTGCCAAGTTCAAAGTTCTCAACATGGGGGCGTATGCTGCTTGGTGAGCAACAGTTGGTGTACAGACGTTCAGGTTCTTTATCAACACAGCTAATCTAATCTGGAATTACTGACAATCAAGTGTCGCCCTTTTTACTTGCCGAGGGAAATCTCCGCTATTCGCATGGCGGCGGTTTACAACCAACCACGGGCTGATGGAACATCGCATTGGACGAACTTTACATCGAAGTGAGCAAACTTCAGAATCGCTACCCCGAGGCAGTCCCCATTGTAGCGGGGGACTTTAACCACTGCAATATAAAAAAGGTATTACCAAAATACTATCAACACATCTCATGTCCGACCAGACAGAACTCTTGATCATTGCTACACCACCATCAAGCACGCTTATCGCGCTCTTGTGCGGCCGGCTTTCGGCAAATCAGACCACGCCTCCGTGCTTCTACTTCCCGCTTATGGGGCCGTCACACCATAACGTTCTGGTAAGTGTTCTATGAACGTTCTAAGAATGTTTAATCGTTCAATTTTCGAGCGTTCTAGGGTGAGGTGGACACATCTGGTGTGTGACTAACGTGTGACTAACGCATGACTAGCGTGTGACTAACGCATGACTAGCGTGTGACTAACGCATGAGGAGCGTGTACCAGCGACCAAGTAAGACACCCCTGAAAACGATTAGCGTGTGCTGACGTGTCACTGGCGCGCGAATTACGATTAGTCAGATTCAGATTCAGATTCAGAAAACTTTATTAATCCCGAGGGAAATTAAGGTGCAACAGTTGACACAGGGGGAATAAATGCACACACAAGAATACTAAAACCTAAGCTAAAAAACAAAACAACAACTAACTAAAATAAAACTATTATAAACAAATAGTTAAAATAATTCTAAATGAAGTCTAAATGTATTGATAAGTGAAGATAATTTACAGTATTATAACAGTAGTACGTAGGTATATACAATACACAACAATACGTATAGTGCAAATTGGCAGTAATAATATATTAATAAATAACTCAACTGAAAAGAACTGAAAAGTGACATGTGAAAAGTGAAAAAGTGAAAAGTGAATTCGGATTTGAAATAGAATTTACAGTGCAAAGTACAATGAGATGATTACAGTGCGTTGACCAAAAATAAAAGAAAAATAAGTACGTTGGCCTCAGGTCACTAAGTCTCCACTGTCCCTCTCACGACCCGAGGTAGAGGAATTATAGAGTCTAATAGCCACAGGAAGAAAGGACTTCCTATGGCGTTCTGTGGTGCACCTGGGTGGAATGAGTCTGTTGCTAAAGGTGCTTCTATATGAGGTCAGCACCTGATGGAGAGGGTGAGAGTTGTTGTCAAGGATACTACGCAGCTTGCGCAGCATCCTTCTCTCAGACACCACCAACAAGGAGTCCAGCTGGACCCCCAGGACAGCGCCAGCCTTCCTGACAATCCTGCTGATCTTGTTGGCGTCTGCTGATCTCAACCTGCTTCCCCAGCACACGACTCCGGAGAAGATGGCACTGGCTACCACCGACTGGTAGAACACATTCAGCATCTTGTTGCAAACGTTGAAGGACCGGAGTCTCCGCAGGAAGTAAAGACGGCTCTGGCCCTTCTTGTAAACCGCCTCAGAGTTCTTGGCCCAGACCAGTTTGTTGTCCAGATGAACTCCCAGGTATTTATATTCCTGGACAGCTTCAGCGGACACACCCTTGATGGAAATGGGTGTGGGTGTGGATTTCCTCCTGCGGAAGTCCACCACCATCTCCTTCGTCTTGTCAGTGTTGAGCTGCATATGGTTCAGCTCACACCACTCAACGAAGGAGTCCACGACGCCCCTGTACTCCTCATCGTTTCCCTCGCTGACACAACCAACAACTGCAGAGTCGTCCGAGAACTTCTGCAGATGGCAGGACAAAGAGTTGTATTGGAAGTCTGAGGTGTACAGGGTGAACAGGAATGGGGAAAGAACAGTTCCCTGTGGAGCACCAGTGCTGCTGACCACAGTGTCAGACACACAGTCCTGCAGTCTGACAAACTGTGGACGACCCGTCAAATAGTCAGTAATCCAGGACACCAGGGAAGAGTCCACCTTCATCGCCGTCAGCTTACTTCCCAGCAGGGCAGGCCGGATGGTGTTGAACGCACTGGAGAAGTCGAAAAACATGATTCTCACAGTGCTCCCGGGTCTGTCCAAGTGGGCGTAGGCACGATGGAGCAGGAAGATGATGGCGTCCTCCACTCCCAGTTTCGGCTGGTAGGCAAACTGAAGAGGGTCCAGTGATGATCTGACCAGGGGCCGAAGAAGCGTCAGGACCAGCCTCTCAAAGGATTTAGCCACGTGGGACGTCAGCGCCACCGGTCTGTAGTCGTTTGAGGTGCTGGGACGTGCCTTCTTCGGAACCGGCACCAGGCAGGATGTCTTCCACAGCACAGGGACCCTCTCCAGTCTCATGCTCAGGTTGAAGATGTACTGCAGGACTCCACTCAGCTGGGCAGCACATGTTTTGAGGACCCTCGGGCTGACGCCGTCAGGACCTGCAGCCTTGTCTGGATGGAGCCTGCACAGCACTTTCCTCACCTGCTCAGCTGTGAAGGTATGTGAGCCGTGTGTGGGGGCTGGAAGAGTCACTGTTGTGTTGATGGGGGAGGGGTGAGGTAGTGGTGGTGGGGGAGAGAGAACAGGTATGTTGATGCTGGAGAGGGACGGTGGGGGAGGGGGGACAGCAGGGCTGGGGGGCTGGAGGGGAATGGTTGTAGAGGGGCTGGGGGAGGGGGGGTAGACCGGAGCCCACTCATTGAATCTATTGAAAAACAAATTCAACTCGTTGGCCCGATCAGGACCCCCCCCTATTGTCTGGCTACCAGGTTGTTTGTAGCCAGTGATGCTCCTCATGCCACTCCACACATCCTTCAGGTTGTTCTGCTGAAGTTTGTGCTCCAGCTTCCTCCTGTAGTTGTCTTTGCCCTGCTGGATCCTCTCCTTCAGCTCCCTCTGAACCCGCCTCATCTGCTCCCTATCCCCATCTCTGAAGGCCCTCTTCTTCTCATTGAGCAGGACCTTGATGTCTCGGGTGACCCATGGCTTGTTGTTGGGGAAACAGCGTACAGTCTCTGTGGGAACAACACTGTCCACACAGAAGTTGATGTACCCTGTTATACAATCCGTGAGATCATCAAGGTCCTCTCCATGCAAATCACAGAGGAAATCCCAGTCTGTTGACTCAAAGCAGCCCCGCAAGTCCTCATCGGCCTCCTGTGACCATCTCCTCACAGTCCTTGTGGTCACAGGCAGCCGCTGTACTAGAGGCCTATACAGGGGCTGCAGGTGGATGAGGTTGTGGTCTGACCTTCCAAGAGGAGGAAGGGCAGTGGCGCTGTATGCCTCCTTAACATTGGCATACAGCAGGTCCAGTGTCTTATTTTCCCTGGTGGGACAGTCCACAAACTGCTTGAAGGTGGGCAGTGTTGCAGCCAGAGTCACATGGTTAAAGTCCCCAGATATCGCGATGAATGCTTCAGGGTGCTGTGTCTGAAGTCTCGCGACGGCGGAATGGGTGACGTCACACGCGAGCGCAGCGTTTGCCGACGGTGGAATGTAAACAATAACAAGAAGCACATGGGAGAACTCTCGCGGCAGATAGTATGGCCGCAGACTCACGGCCAGCAGTTCAATGTCCGGGCTACACACACGTTCCTTCACAGTAACATGTCCAGGGTTACACCACTTGTTGTTAACGAGAATAGCAAGTCCCCCACCTTTCCTCTTGCCACTCTCGCGGTGCGTCCTGTCCGCCCGGACGGTTAGAAAGCCGTCCACGGTAACATTAGAGTCCGGGGTGTCCTCGTTGAGCCACGTCTCCGTGAAACAAAGCACGCTGCTCTCCCGGTACACCCGCTGGGTCATCACCAGGCCCGCTAGCTCGTCCATCTTATTCGCTAGCGACCTCACGTTCCCCATGGTGATGGAAGGGAGTCAACGTTAGACGAGCGTGTTGAGCGTGTGACTAACGTGTGACTAACGACAGACTAGCATGTTGCTGGCGTGTGGGTTGCATGTTCAAACGGGTATAAAACGCGAGGAAATCACAGTGGATTCAGTTGTTCTTCTGCATATTGAACAGTGCACATCATGCCGCCAAGAGGAAAAAAGCGTGTGAGGGGGACTACTGCTACTGCTACTAGGGATACTAGTAGTAGAAGGGCTACAAGTGCTTCAAGGAAGAAGAATGCACCGCCTCTTTCTCTGGCAATGTCCTCAGATGAAGAAGAACACCACGAGGAAGAGCCCATCCGAGGTGTGACACACCATGTGACACCCCCTGAAGACCCTGAAGACCCCAATGAGGACGTTCCGACCATGCCAAAGAGAGGGAAGAAGCAGAGGAAGGACTGCAGGATCCAGGACCGGGCTGTGGAGGATAGTCTGGTGGAGTTTTTCCGCGAAAACGAAATGCTGTGGAACTCACAGAAGACAGAGTAAAGGAACAAGGCGAAGAGGCAACGGATACTCGAGACCAAGGCCACAGAGCTGGAGATCGGGGTGGACCACCTGTGGACCTGGTTCAAGTCCCTCAGGGACATGTTCACAAGGCAGTATTTATGTTTGAAATTATGAAAATGCTTCAAATAATTGCCATGACTTCAATAATGACCTCTCCGGGAACCATCACCTTTACTCACTTTGTTGGAGTTTACCCCGGTGGACGAGAGGGTCGCCTCCCTACGCCTTAGGGTCATGGGAGGGAAAACTCTGACTGTTGTTTGTGCCTATGCACCAAACAACAGTTCGGAATATCCCGCCTTCTTGCACACCCTGGATGGAGTCCTGCATGGGGCTCCTGAAGGGGACTCTATAGTCCTCCTGGGAGACTTCAACGCACACGTGGGTAACGATAGGGAAACTTGGAGGGGCGTGTTGGGGATGAATGGCCTACCTGATCTGAACCGGAGTGGGGTTTTGTTATTGGATTTCTGTGCTAGTCATGGATTGGCCATAACAAACACCATGTTCAAACATAAGGATGCTCATAAGTGTACATGGTACCAGAGTACCTTAGGCCGAAGGTCAATGATCGATTTTGTTATCGTGTCATCTGGCCTGAGGCCGCATTTTTTGGACACTCGGGTGAAGAGAGGGGCAGAGCTGTCAACCGATCACCATCTGGTGGTGAGTGGGGTAAGATGGCGGGGGAAGCCTCTGGACAGACCTGGTAAGCACACACGTGTAGTGCGGGTGAACTGGGAACGTCTGGTGGATGCCCCTGTCCGGGAGACCTTCAACTCCCACCTCCGGCGGACTTTTTCGGGCATCTCTGTGGAGGCTGGGGTCATTGTTCAAAGCTTCTATTGCCGAAGCTGCGGTTGAGAGCTGTGGCCTCAAGGTCATTGGTGCCTCAAGGGGCGGCAACCCTCGGACTTCGTGGTGGACACAGGTGGTCAGGGAAGCCGTCCGGCTGAAGAAGGAGGCCTTCCGGGCTATGTTAGCCTGTGAGACTCCGGACTCAGTTGCGAGGTATCGACAGGCCAACAGGACGGCAGCCTCGGCTGTAGCGCCGGCAAAGCAGCGGGTGTGGGAGGATTTCGGAGAAACCATGGAGAAGGACTTTCATTCGGCACCAAAGCGTTTCTGGCAAACAATCCGGCGCCTCAGGAGGGGGAAGCGTGGATCCATCCAAGCTGTGCACAGTAAGGGTGGGACATTGCTGACCTCAACTGAGGAGGTGATCGGGCGGTGGAAAGAACACTTTGAGGAACTTCTTAACCCAACTACACCCTCAATGGTAGAGACAGAGCTGGAGGATGAAGGACGGCAAACATCAATCTCCCTGGAGGAAGTCACTGTGGTAGTCAAACATCTCCGCTGTGGCAAAGCCCCAGGGGTTGATGAGATCCGTCCAGAAATGCTAAAGGCTCTGGGTGTTGAGGGGCTGTCATGGATGACACGTCTTTTCAACATTGCGTGGAAGTCTGGGACAGTGCCTGAGGAGTGGCAAACGGGGGTGGTGGTACCCCTGTTCAAAAAGGGTGACCAGAGGGTGTGTGCCAATTACAGGGGTATCACATTACTCAGCCTCCCTGGGAAAGTCAACTCCAAAGTGCTGGAAAGGAGGGTTCGGCCGATAGTCGAACCTCAGATTGAAGAGGAACAATGCGGATTCCGCCCTGGTCGTGGAACAACGGACCAGCTTTTCTCTCTTGCAAGGATCCTGGAGGGGGCTTGGGAGTATGCCCATCCGGTCTACATGTGTTTTGTGGATTTGGAGAAGGCATATGATCGGGTCCCTCGGGAAATACTTTGGGGGGTGCTGCGGGAGTATGGGGTGCGGGGGTCACTGTTGAGGGCCATCCAATCTCTCTACTCCTAAAGCAAGAGCTGTGTCCGGATTCTCGGTAGTAAGTCGGGCCTGTTCTCAGTGGGTGTTGGCCTCCGCCAGGGCTGCGCTTTGTCACCCATCCTGTTTGTTATTTTCATGGACAGGATTTCATGGCGTAGTCATGGAGAGGAGGGGTTTGAGTATGGTGGGCTCAGGATTGAATCGCTGCTGTTTGCAGATGATGTGGTCCTGTTTGCGTCATCAGTATGTGACCTTCAGCACTCACTGGATCGGTTTGCAGCGGAATGTGAAGCGGCTGGGATGAGGATCAGCACCTCCAAATCTGAGGCCATGGTTATTACCAGGAAACCAGTGGATTGTCTACTCCAAGTAGGGAGGGAGTCCTTATCCCAAGTGAAGGAGTTCAAGTATCTCGGGGTCTTGTTCTCGAGTGAGGGGAGGATGGAGCGTGAGATTGACAGGAGAATAGGTGCAGCGGGAGCGGTATTGGGTGCACTTTGGTGCACCGTTGTAACCAAAAGAGAGCTGAGCCAGAAGGCAAAACTCTCGATCTACCGATCAGTCTTCGTTCCTACCCTCATGGCCATGAACAATGGGTAATGACCGAAAGGACGAGATCGCGAATACAAGTGGCCGAAATGAGTTTCCTCAGGAGGGTGGCTGGTATCTCCCTGAGGGATAGGGTGAGAAGCTCAGTCACTCGTGAGAGACTCGGAGTAGAGCCGCTGCTCCTTCGCGTAGAAAGGAGCCAGTTGAGGTGGTTCGGGCATCTAGTAAGGATGCTTCCTGGTCGCCTCCCGAGGGAGGTTTTCCAGGCACATACAACTGGGAAGAGACCACGGGGCAGACTGAGGTACAGGTGGGGTGATTACATCTCCACACTGGCCTGGGAACGCCTCGGGATCCCCCAGTCAGAGCTAGTCGATGTTGCCAGGGAGAGGGAAGTTTGGAGTCCCCTGCTGAAACTGCTACCTCCGCGACCCGATTATAAGCGGGAGAAGATGGATGGATGGATGGACTTCAATAATAATGGAAATTATATACTTACCATATACTTACCTTATGCTTATAATACCTACCAGGTTGGAAAAGAAGAAGAGTGGGGAGGGCCAGCAACAGTTTACGGAGAGGGAGGATACGGATAACGAGAGACGTGGACAAAAGCCAAATTTGGCTTTTTCCACCGTGCTGTCAACCACCGCTCAAAGCCCGCCCAGAGTGTAAGTATTGATGTGGATATTGACCTAATCATATAATTATACTACGATATTGAATAATAAGTGAAAGACAAATGTATGTACAATTGTTTTGTCGTGTTTACCTGTGTCATTCCGTGTCTTTCCAGTTGAAGGCGATCATAGCCCAAACTCAGGGGGGCCTGGATGAGGCCGAGCGGGCAGCGGCGGAGGAGAGGGTTGATGTTGAGGAGTTTGCTGACCCCGTCCCCGTCGTAGAACGTCAACCCACCCCAGCCCTGTCGGTGTCCTCCGACATGGAGACCCTCCAGAGGAAGGCCAAGGAGAGATGATGACGATGCTACGTGAGCAACTCCCGCCTCCTGAGCCAGTCACCGAGAGGACCATCTACGCCGCCTACGTCAAAAGTGTGCTGCTGGGGCTGAGTGTCAAGGACTTTCGCCGGGCCCGGAAAGGCGTCAACAAGGTCCTGAGGCCCTTCTGCGAGATTCAACCGACGACGACAGTGAGGACCGGTCCAATAGACCCCCGCTCCAATAGACCCCCCTCCATACAGCCCTCGACTCAGTCATGGTGAGCTTAATTATTCCCATTACTTTCAATTATAACTAGAATTGGTGCGTTGGCAACGCACCCCCCACCCCCAAGCCATTTTGGTCTTCAACTCCGCGGACCCTGCCTAAATGTCCCTGATTCAAGACCTGCAGCCCTGTGAATCTGGTTGTCAGAAATACTAACCTAATCATATAATTATACTACGATATTGAATAATAATTGAAAGACAATTGTTTATTGTGTATTGTTTATTGTTTACCTGTGTCTTTCCAGTTGAAGGCGATCATAGCCCAAACTCAGGGGGACCTGGATGAGGCCGAGCGGTGTGAATGTGTGATTGTGATTATTATTTCCTTTAATTGTATAATGTTATATTGATGTACTGTTATTCTTACTGTGAATTACGAAATAATGGGTGTTATTCCTGGAGTTTTATGTTATTAAAATAAATTATTTAAATTTGACACTGAATTTGTGTTTCTTAATGTTTATTATTAGAAACATCCACACATCCCCACACATTGTCTATGTCACAAGAGTCCTCATATCATATCCATGTGCCATGGAACAGCACCAGCCTCCGAGTTACACCAGCCTAACCCTAACCCTAACCCTAACCCTGTTCCAGGAGGTTCCTCTGGTGTTTCCCCTGTCTGTTATCCACGTTGGGACCTCTGACATTGACGGTGTCCTCCAGATTGCGCTGTGTTCTCCATTGTCCAGGAATCACTTGATGATTGTCGTCATCCCGGTCCATACGAAAGTTCTGCTGACGTGGATACCGCATACGCATGACATTGTGCAAACACATGCGCGTGGTAACGATGAGCCTCACTGTAGCGGGAGCATGGGTCATGGTGGTGAGGAGTACCTGGAACCTATTGGCAAGGATGCTGAAGGCATTTACGACCACACAACGTGCCCTTGACAGCCTGTAGTTGAAGATCCTCTCGTCGTCGATCATTCCACGGTGCGAGTACGGCTTCATCCAGTTAGGCCTCAAGGCGAACGTGTCGTCACCGATGAGGTAGTACGGCACATCCTCATTGTCGTCGGGCAGGGGTTCAGCTGGTGGGAAGCCGATGGAGCCATCATCGATGCAGTCTTTTAGCTCAGACCCGTTGTAGATTTGTGCGTCGGATGCTGCTCCTTTCCCTGAAAAACACAAATTACATCAACATAAACATACAGTACAAATAACAACTACAAATAATAACACCAAAAATAATTGAATTCAATCTCAATTAAAGACACTATGTGAAAGAACACTTACCACCAACATCTGCCCAGATGAACTTGTAATCTGTGTCCACCAGGGCCATCATCACCACGGAGTAGAATCCCTTGTAGTTGCAGTCGGTTGATCCTGAAGAGTTCGGGCATCTGCAGGCAACGTGTTTGCCGTCAAGGTCACCGCAACAGTGAGGGAAGTTCCACTTTGTCCTGAACTGGTTGGCAATCTCCCGCCAGGCTTCAGGAGTGCTTGGAGGGGTCATCACTTCGTCCAGATACTCGTCAACGATCGCCTGGCACACTTCACGGACGAGGACTGAGATTGTGTTAGATGGAACGCCCACCCAAACTTCATGTCAGCATACTTAGATCCAGAGGCCAAATGTCGCAGTGTCACCGCCAGTTTCAGGCCAGGTTCCAGGGGCTCTCGGTAGAAGGTGTGCTGCTTCGTCAATCTGCCTCTGACACGCTCAAGGATCTCATCAAACATTTCAGGTGGCATGCGCATGAAGTTCTCTGCGGGCGAGGTCCCTCGATGTGCTCAGCTATGTTCAGGTTCAGTACATGTACTTCATGCTGGGCTATGGCAAGCATATATACCCTCCTTAGTCTTTCTGGATCCTCCATGGCGGGTGTACTCTACGGTAGCCCAACATCAACTGAACCCTGCTTTAAAGATTCAAGATTCAAGAGACTTTATTTATCCCGAGGGAAATTAAGGTGCAACAGTTGAAACAGGGGGAATAAATGCACACAAAAAATCGGTTTATATACCCACATGCATGGACGTTCGGGAAACGCTCAACTGACGCTCATTGGACACCATATGACGTTCGTTTGACGTTATTCACACGCTGCGTGCGCTAGGGGTGCGCTAGGGGTCCGTTCAGTGGTCGTTTACAGGTCGCCAGTGAGTCGTTCACTGCAAAGCAAAGATTGTGAACGATTAATAACAACCAAGTAACGCTAGGGTAACGACTGACTAACAATAGCCGTCCGCGTGCAATGTTCGGCGAACGTTAGTACAACGTTCCACGAACGTTCTCCAGCGTTTAACGTTAAACGTTGAAGAACGCTGGTCTCCATGAGAACTTTTGTGCATGTTCAAAACTTTATTTTCGGACCAGCGTTCTCCGCCGATCACCGCCGATCACCGACAATTATCAGCGTTCACACAACGCTCTTCTGGCGCTATACCAGCGACCACGAACGATTACCAACGTTTCATCAAACGTTCATAGAACGCTGACCAGAACGTTATGGGGTGACGGCACCTTTACAAGCAGAAGTTGAAGTCCACGCCCACAATTGTAAAGAACGTGCGTCACTGGACAAACGATGCCGTACTACACCTGCAGGGGGGATAGAAATCACTGACTGGAGTGTATTCAAGACCACTGACCTTGATGTGTATGCAGATCATGTCACAGCATACATTAACAGGCTAGTGGAGCAATGCATCCCGACCAGGTCTGTTCACTCAATCCCGAACCGCAAACATACGGAACAAACTTAAGGAACATTACATTACATTACATTACATTACAGTCATTTAGCAGACGCTTTTATCCAAAGCGACTTACAATAGTGTGTTTCAACAAAGGAAGGTAAGAGAACAACTCGTCACCAGAAGGAAGAAGTGCATTTCATTTCTAACAAGTCTCCAAGAACTGAACCAGGGCTCAGGTAGAAGTACAATAATTCAGGCAAAAATGTAAGGGAAAAAGTACAATAGGTTGGCAAACAATATGCAACAATATCTAGAACAATATATACCTATCTATAATAATATATATATATATATATATATATATATATATATATATAATAATGTAATCTACTTTTGACTGACATAATTGACGCTACGAGGAAGGATCCGGGAAGTGTGTCCTGAAGAGATGGGTTTTCAGCCTGCAGCGGAAGATGGGGAGTGACTCTGCGGTCGTGACCTCCGTGGGGAGTTTGTTCCACCAAGGGGGCCAGGACGGAGAAGAGCCGTGACCGCGTAGATCGGCCACACGGGCCCTTAAGTGAGGGGGCAAGCAGACGGTCCGAAGAAGCCGAGCGAAGTGGACGGGTTGGGATGTAGGCCTTGACCATTGCCTGGAGGTAGGATGGAGCAGTACCTTTTACTGCCTTGTAGGCTAGCACCAAGGTCTTGAACTGGATGCAGCAGCTACAGGTAGCCAGTGTAGAGTCCGAAGGAGGGTAGATGTGTGGGAGTACTTGGGGCGGTTAAACACCAGGCGAGCTACAGCTTTCTGAATGAGCTCCAGGGGCCTGATGGCAAATGCCGGGGCGCCAGCAAGGAGGGAGTTGCAGTAGTCCAGCCGGGAGATGACAAGAGCCTGGATGAGCAGCTGGCAGCCTTTTCAGTGAGAAAAGGCCGAATCCTCCTGATGTTGTAGAGGAGGGATCTGCAGGAGCGTGTCACTGATGCAATGTTTGCCGAGAACGACAGTTGGTCGTCCAGGGTCACACCCAGATTCCTTGAGGTCCGAGTAGGTGTCACCACAGCATCATCAATGGTGACAGCCAGGTCTCGGTGCGGACAGCCCTTTGCCGGGAAGAACACTAGCTCAGTCTTGTCCAGGTTGAGCTTTAGGTGGTGCATCGACATCCAATTTGAGATGTCTGCTAAGCACGCGGCAATGCGTGTTTCCACTTGCGTGTCCGAGGGGGGAAGACCAGTTGGGTGTCGTCAGCATAGTAGTGGTAGGATAAGTCATGGGAGTGGATAACAGCACCAAGGGACGTTGTGTAGAGGGAGAAGAGAAGAGGACCCAGGACCGATCCTTGTGGAACCCCAGTTTTTATCCACAGGCAGTGCGCCTACTGAATTGCTAGGAGTGCTGCCACTTTCACTTTCATAACATTGTCATTAACATTACACTATCATAATATTATCATTAACATTACACTTGCATACTTTGCTGGACTCTGGATTTATTACAGTTACTGCTCTGTACTGCACTGTATTCATGATGCTGCTGCACTACTGGCACTTTAAATGCTTGTAAAGATTTTTGTAAAAAAACAAACATACATATAATTTAAGTCACTTTGCCTCTCTTTTTTGGTTTATTTTGATTGTATATATTATTTTTATTTGTATGGTGTTTTGGAGATGTATACTGCGGGAGGGAACCTATGTACGTTCCTATGTACTTTTTACAAATGGCAAATAAAAATCTTGTATCTTGTATCGGGCAGAACACAAGAAGCCATTTTGAAGACAATAAATATAACGTTAAGTTAAAACTTTCTGTATATTCCTGTATGTGTACAGTGTTGGTGGGCCAAATATCCTCTAGTATAAGGGATGCCTTAAGCCTTTTCTAATTGCATATAACAACTGATCCAACTAATCCAGCTATTGTGAGACTAAATACCGCAATGCATTTAGTCTATTGTTATAAGGCTTATTCTACAAGAAAAACAACAGCGTGCCTATATGTGCAGGTGTATGAATGAAGCAAAGGGAAATGTCTGGAATAGTGTTGCGTAAACAGGAGGATAAAAGTTGAATTACTCAAAAAATAGATTCAAGATTTGTATTTGCCATATGCAGTGAGCATAGTGGAATGCTTACTCCCCATTCCCTCACGCAGTATGGATGTCCTACAACTTAACACTATATACTATACTATGTACTGCTGTCATGCTGCTGCACTACTGGCACTTTAAAATGCTTTTATATGTGTTTCGCAGAATTCAACACATGTACATAGTATACTTAAACTATAAAAAGGTCGAATAGCTGTAATAATATATACAACATAGACAGTACACATACATGTAGGCTACTCCTATACCTTTTTGTATCTCGCTCACTGCCTCATCAGCACGTCTACCTGGTGACCTCTCACCAGGTTTCAATGTGTCTAGTTGTGTTACTATCAGGGACACCATTGTTCTTCTGAAAGAGAAACAAACAACCGGTAGCGTCATGCCTTTATGAAGGGGGTAGTGTTCATTCGATAAGGTGTTTAAACCCTCCAGTCCTGTGGTAACACCGCCTCTCTCCACTACGGGCCCGAGACACCCGGACACTTTGTTCTAGCGCTCGACCGGATGTGGAGACGCGCAGCAACCGGAAGCCTCCTCGGGATCCACGTCGCCAAACTCCACACTCCAAACCGGCTGATCTGGGCTCCGACTGACGAGTCGGGCTTTGATCTGTTACACGGCCCGCTAACCTGGAAACATGGTAGGTTTAACACATTTATATATATATCAGATATTGTTCTGAAATAGTTAGGACAAGTTGATGTAGATGTGTGTTAATTTAGGCCTGTGCACATTTACCTGACTTACAGTCGAGCATCGAAAGTATGGCTTCGATAGTTTACCTGGACGGCAGTGCAAACGAGAATAATCGATTTTCTCTAATAGAATAATAATACTAATAATGCTAATAATAATAAAGAAACGTAACGGCTATCAAGTCATAGCATATGTCGGACTCGATGTCCGTATGCACACATTGACAACAGTCGCACATACTTTACAAAAAGTGACGGCTCAATGTTGATAAATAAACATATTTTTGAATTATAAACCATTATAAACCTGTATCATTTAATTTTTTCGCTTTGTCGGCTTAAAGTGTAACAGCGTGACAACTAAAACATAGGGTGAGGAGAAGGACAAGTTCCTTGATTCAGTCAGTAAGATGTGGAACGAGGAGTATCGACAGACCCGCCCCCCAGAACCGGACACGCCCCTCAGAACCGGAACATGTCGGAGTACAAGAGAACAAACACATACCACATCCCCGATCACATAACTCTGCACATATAGCATTTAAACAACCATTTATGGTGGAGTTTTCAGATATGATTTAATGTTGCGAAAATAAACAGTTGCAGAACGCCAATCAAATAATCTAATTTCCTGCCTCACTCACTCCCTCACCTTACAGCCTCTGCGTTTGGACATCAAGAGGAAGCTGACGGCCCGCTCGGACCGTGTCAAGAGTGTGGACCTGCACCCCACCGAGCCATGGATGGTGGCCAGCCTGTACAGCGGAAGCGTGGTGGTGTGGAACCACGAAAGTCAGGTAGGTCCAGTCACTCCCCCCGCTTTAACGCCTGGCAGAGGGGCCGTGAATCTGCTCAGCACTTCAGTGTTTGCCAGTGCTTGCTGATTCGCTTTTGCTTATTCACTCTGTGTGTCTATTGGCTTCACTATTCGTCATTGTGGCCCGTGTTTGATGTACTCATTGTGTCAAGTCTAGAGAGCCAACTGAACTTTAACCTGAGCTCTGGTTCTGCTCTTGGAGGCTTGTTGTTAGGAAGGAGATGCACTAATGACTTCTGGTGACTAGTAGTTCTCTTGTCTAGCTGTTGAATGACCTTATTGTAATGTAATGTATTTTATATGATGTTATGATATATGTGTATATGTATCTAAAAGTCTCTGCTAAATTACTAACGCAATGTGTGTGTTTCGGTCTCAATCTGCGTTCAGACCTTGGTGAAGACCTTCGAGGTGTGTGACCTGCCCGTCAGGGTGGCCAGGTTTGTGGCCAGGAAACACTGGGTGGTTGTTGGAGCAGTAAGTCCTCATCACTCCGCTAGATCCGTGTAAACATCTACATACGTACATATATATCTGATGCCTTACAAACCAAAATACCTTTACTACTAATAAAGACCTAGTTCAGACAAAACACCGTGACGACCTCTTCCCCTCTGTCTGCCCGGTCCTCTCTAGGACGACATGCAGATCCGTGTGTTTAACTACAACACGCTGGCCAGGGCCCACATGTTCGAAGCCCACGCCGACTACATCCGCTGCATTGCCGTGCACCCCACCCAGCCCTACATCCTCTCCAGCAGCGGTACGCAACACGCTGAACGCCCAAAGCTAGGCATGTAAATACATGAAGGGGAACTAAAGGTGTGTGTGTGTGTGTGTGTGTGTGTGTGGTGTGTGTGTGTGTGTGTGTGTGTGTGTGTGTGTGTGTGTGTGTGTGTGTGTGTGTGTGTGTGTGTGTGTGTGTGTGTGTGTGTGTGTGTGTGTGTGTGTGTGTGTGTGTGTGTGTGTGTGTGTGTGTGTGTGTCAGACGACATGACTATCAAGCTGTGGGACTGGGACCGGAAATGGACGTGTACTCAGGTGTTCGAAGGACATACCCACTACGTCATGCAGGTGGTCTTCAACCCCAAGGACAACAACCAGTTTGCCAGTGGCTCCCTGGACCGAACCATTAAGGTACACATGACCCCTAAGAGGAAGAGAGACAGAACTCCAGAGCCATAGTGTTACCAAGTAGGGCAAAACACACATTTTTTATTATTTATTAATATTTTTGTTAGATCAAATCTGTCAATAAATGTTACATGTTATAAAAATAGTAAGCAAGCAAATATTCAAATTATTCAGAAGAACCAATGGCTTTGTTCAAAGGCATAATCCAGCATGGACTCCCGGCCTTGTCTCTTCTCAGGTGTGGCAGTTGGGCTCCAAGTCTCCTAACTTCACGCTGGAGGGCCACGAGAAGGGGGTCAACTGTATTGACTACTACAGCGGAGGGGACAAGCCCTACCTCATCTCAGGGGCCGACGACCGGCTGGTCAAGATCTGGGATTACCAGGTGAGCTCCGTGCTCTGAATAAGCTGCAGGGATGGGCGTTAGAACTCATGACTCTTGTGGTTAACCAGTTGTGTGTTTTGTAGATATCGCTAGATGATGTATTTGGTTGAAATGGCTTGTTTTGTTTTGTGCCTGCAATGAACTCAATAAGGGCTGACTCATTACATTAGACTAAAACCGATATAACCTTAACCTGAACATTTATCACCTCTCTGGTGACCCTACTTTAACACCACCGCCTCAGCTTTTGATTTTTCAGTGTACATCAATATACCCTCCCCTATAGTTATTTTAGTTCCCTGCTTAAGATGCCGATGGATCAATCCAGTACGTTCTGAACCAGTAAGTTCTAAACTTGCCGCTCATCTTGAGTGCTATGGACGGCGATTACGTTCGAGCTGCATTAATGGAGTACTTCAACAGAAGGGACCATTGGCCTTTTCTTCTTCAAAACTGTCATCTTGTATTATGTTTCTCGGTTGATAAAGCATAATGAAGCAGACGGTTCTATTTAGAATTTTTATTTATTTAAAAAAACATTATGAACATTAAAAACAAAATTCACAATATACAATAATCACAAAATGTGTGTGCAGTGCAATAAGTCAATGTCAATAAGCCAGGCTCCGAGGGGGCAGACGACTCCATAAACGACTAAAACAAGAGAAAAGTGCATTAAAACATGTCTTCACTACACTTCACTGTTTTTAGAAAGTAGCGTCCTACTGGCTATGGTTATGGTAAACTTGACTTGGTTACCAAGGCTATGCTAGCAGCTAACAGAAGCCTAGCAATCATAGCTCCTCATTTGTGATGATAGGAACATAACAGTGATGTGATAATGAGCAGCTCGCTAAACAGATTATAAATACAAAGCTGGTTGGCAACACGGTAAAGATTTATAAAGTAAAACTTACCAGGACCAGAGTGACAGCAGCGGATCATCAGGTTGTTATCGATTAGCTCCTCGGTTCTGTCCCCCGCTGAAGACATCTCGCACTGTCTTTTTTCAAATAGCGGTTTGTTCTAGAAGCTCCTCTAGTTTATTTTGACCTTCAGTGGAGGACCACCATGAAGGAGGACCACCATGAAGGAGGCCGTTTGTTTCCTCCACCGACCACTGCTGCTTCGCCTTCACGTCCATAGCAAATCTTTAGTGATTTAAAAAATGGTCACAAATTGTTAGTTGGTCTGTTGGCCACGATAAGCCCCGCCCCTAGCCCCTGAAGTAGCGGTTCTTGCTGCTAGCCCAGCTTCGATTTGGGGCCGCTCTGGAACCAGTTTTCCGGGCCAACAACTGGTTCTTTCGCGGTGGAAACACAAAGAACTGGTTTGAGATTAGGCATCAGCTCCGAACCAGCCCTCAAAATGCCTTGGTGGAAAGTTCAGTTAAAATTCTAAATCTGGAGGATGGAATCCTCTTTATTGGTCACATGTACACACAGTGAAATGTGTTTCTCTGCATTTAACTCATCCAAGTGTAAGGAGCAGGGGGCAGCTGTTGTATATACAGCCCCCGGGGAAACTGTTAACATACACGGCTCCTCCAGGTCTTGTTACAATGATGTTCCAGATACTTTCCCATGATTAATACATGGGAAATTCCTTTATGGTAAGCCTTTGTATTATATTTTATGCTTTTTCATGTTATTATGAAAAACCACTGTGAATCGACTATACTTTTATAGCGCCAATGGATGTACTATATTCTATTTCATTTAGATGTATTTCTCCATTCTGGCGATCATCATATCAACATATCAGTTTGCATGTGTGACAGTGATCAGAGTAACACCTGTGAGTAGTGCATGTGTGACAGTGATCAGAGTAACACCTGTGAGTAGTGCATGTGTGACAGTGATCAGAGTAACACCTGTGAGTAGTGCATGTGTGACAGTGATCAGAGTAACACCTGTGCGGAGGCTTCCGAACCGGGCGACGTGGTTTACCTTCCGTCACATGAAGGGTTAACCTCCATGCTCTCTCTCCCTCCTCTCACCGCTCAGAACAAGACGTGCGTCCAGACGCTGGAGGGCCACGCCCAGAACGTGACCTGTGTCCACTTCCATCCTGAACTGCCCATCATCCTCACAGGCTCCGAGGACGGTGCGTGTCCCTCAGCGCTTTACGCTCACCTGTAGGGGTGATCCATGCTTATCGGATTGGTCTTTCGTTCTTTGTTCGTCTGGGCTCAGGCACGGTCCGGGTGTGGCACTCCAGCACCTACCGTCTGGAGAACACGCTGAACTACGGCATGGAGCGGTCCTGGTGTGTGACGGGCCAGCGGGGTTCCAACAGCGTGGCTCTGGGCTACGACGAAGGCAGCATCATCATCAAGGTATCGGCCTTGCGGTCCTTGTTATTTTGCATCCGCACTGTTGCTGAGACGACGCCGAGAATCCGGGAGTGAGCTGCACAAACTTTACAATAAGTAAAAATAAAAAGCAAAGATAACAATAAAGAACGATAACAAGTGTCTAAGTAGGTACATATGGCGGCTGGTTCAAAAAGCATCTTGAAAGTGACCGAAATGCAGTATGAGAGGCAGCAGCATCATAAATACAATACAGTACAGTACAGTAACTGTAATAAGTCCAGTAAAGAAGTATGACACAGTGTAATATTGGTGACAGTGTAATGATGGTAGCAGCCCTCCTAGCAGTTCAGTAGGCACACTGCCTGTCCTTGAACCTGCTAGGCCTGGTTTGGATGCTGCGGTACCGACTCCCGCAGGGGGGAGAAGGGTTGGTGTCCAACAGTCCAAGCATAAAACCAATATTGGAGTAACTGCAAAAAATCCTATTCTCTCACCCCACTCCTCCACCATCAGATGGGCCGCGAGGAGCCGGCCATCTCCATGGACGCCAGCGGTAAGATCCTATGGGCGAGGCACGCCGAGGTGCAGCAGGCCAACCTGAAGGCCATGGGCGAGGCGGAGGTCCGGGACGGGGAAAGGCTGTCGCTGGCCGTCAAGGACATGGGCAGCTGTGAGATCTACCCCCAGATGCTGCAGCACAACCCCAACGGGAGGTGAGGCTGAGTGAGGTGGATCCGTTGGGATGATGAGATTACATTTAGCTAGCTAAATCCTCCCCTGTTGTCCCTAAAGCCCCTCCCCTGTTGTCCACCAGGTGTCCCTAAAGCCCCTCCCCTGTTGTCCACCAGGTGTCCCTAAAGCCCCTCCCCTGTTGTCCACCAGGTGTCCCTAAAGCCCCTCCCCTGTTGTCCACCAGGTGTCCCTAAAGCCCCTCCCCTGTTGTCCACCAGGTTTGTAGTGGTGTGCGGCGACGGCGAGTACATCATCTACACGGCCATGGCCCTGAGGAACAAA
>CM050999.1:1777833-1800333 GCA_027704905.1 Muraenolepis orangiensis
GCAAACTCTGAT
The DNA here is from genome assembly GCA_027704905.1 of Muraenolepis orangiensis. Lineage (NCBI taxonomy): Eukaryota > Metazoa > Chordata > Actinopteri > Gadiformes > Muraenolepididae > Muraenolepis > Muraenolepis orangiensis. The sequence goes on from CM050999.1 coordinate 1,777,846, forward strand.
GAATTGCTTCAAACCCACCATGTCTCCATGTTTGTATTTTATATACTGAAGCTCAGAAATGTTTTGCTACAGTACTAGTGTGGCCGTCAATGCTGCCACATGCCACTAAAATGGCTTCTTAGGGCTCCTCCCGGTGACAAGGACACAGGGCGACCAGTAAACCGGTTTATTGTATGTTTGGGCAGGTCTAAGCAAACTGTGTGGGTGGGGGTGTGTGGGTGGGGCTGGTTTAACCTGTGGGCCTTGATTATCTCGATGCACCACAGGTGTGCAGCCTCACCCGCCCCAGAGTCTAATCAGTCATGACCCGCCCCAGGCTGCTTCACCCACCCCACAACTAGGTCCTAGTACTGATACTAGAAGGGTAGGGGGGATTATGTATGGTTCTCAAGGGCATCTTGGTAGGGAGGGAGAAGCATTTAATCACACAGCTGTCCTAGCCAGGGGAGGCTTATCATGATGATATAATATAAATATTGTTTTTGCATTAAGATGGCAACATCTTTGACCCAAAGTAATAGTGATCAGCACACAACAAGTATTAAGTATTGAGCCAATTCAGTAATCGATCAACGTGATTTCATGTATTCAAATTTTTTTTGTTAAAATATTTTGTTTTAGTTGCCCTGTCAAAGATGCATTTTCTGCTTTGTTTGATTTTCTCAGTTTGCGATCGTTATAATGATTTTGTGTTAAAATAATACAGATCAATGTGTAATGTGTGTAATACAATGGCATATATATATATAGCATGTTGAGAGAGTGTGTTGTCCTTTTTTAGTTTTTTTTTTGTTTTTATCCACAGGCAGTGACCTACTGAGCTGCTAGGAGTGCTGCCATTATCATAACATGTCATTAACATTACACTATCATAACATGTCATTAACATTACTCTATCATAACATGTCATTAACATTACACTATCATAACATGTCATTACCAATACACTATGTAACATGTCATTAACATTACACTATCATAACATGTCATTAACATTACACTATCATAACATTGTTATTAGCATTACACTATCATAACATGTCATTAACATTACACTATCATAACATTGTCATTAGCATTACACTATCATAACATGTCATTAACATTACACTATCATAACATGTCATTAACATTACACTATCATAACATTGTCATTAGCATTACACTATCATAACATGTCATTAACATTACTCTATCATAACATGTCATTAACATTACACTATCATAACATGTCATTACACTATGTAACATGTCATTAACATTACACTATCATAACATGTCATTAACATTACACTATCATAACATTGTCATTAGCATTACACTATCATAACATGTCATTACACTATCATAACATGTCATTAACATTACACTGTCATACTTTGCTGGACTTTCTGGACTCATTACAGTAACTGCACTGTTCTGTACTGTACATCACTGTATATCTAGCTCTAAAGAACTACTGGCACTTTAAATGCTTTTAAAACTTTTTGCACAATTCAAAACATTTTAATATCATCTGTCACTATATTGTTCTTTTATGTAAATGTTTATTGTATATAGTATTTTTTGATAGTATTGTTTTAGAAATGTATACTGCGTGAGGGAATGGGGAGTAAGCATTCCATTGTACTTGTTGCAAATGGCCAATAAAACCTCTTGTATCTTTGCAGGGCTTCCGACAGCAGGCCCTGGCTGTGTCCACAGACCCAGAGCACAGGTTTGAACTGGCCCTGCAGCTGGGAGAGATGGAGACGGCACACCAACTGGCCACTGAGGCAGAGGTCAGGACCAACCTGTGCACACACACACACACACACACACACACACGCACTTATCTGTCACACATGCGCACTCATACACACACACACACTATCGCTCTCTCTCACTCATACACACGCGCGCACTTATCTCGGTCAAACACACACACACACACACACACACACACCCTATCTCTCTCTCTCTCTCTCTCTCTCTCTCTCTCTCTCATACACACACTATCTCTCTCTCTCTCATACACACACACACACACACACACTTATCTGTTACGCACGCACACTCATACACACACACTCAATTTAGTACTTGTGTGTACAATGCGATGCAGCTAATCCTTTCTCATCCAATGCAATTTGCATATCAAAACCCCATGAAAGTATTAATTCATGAATGTATTAAGTGCTTCATATTGAGGGTTAATAAGATCAAAATGAAATATATGAATACATGCGTAGTTATACATTATTAATTAAATGCTTAAATAAATTGCTAAATATCTAATTAAATAAATGAATCAATAAATAGTTATGTAATTGAATTGTATCTTTATGTACAGTATTCATTTATTCAATTATTTTTATACATTTATGTATATATATTTATGTATCACATTTACTTATATATACTTATATATATTTATCGACACATTTATTTATCTATTCATCATTGTATTTATGGATGTACGATTATTTATATATTTACTATGCCCTTTTAACCCTGCAAAGCTTTATCGTGCCTTGCAGGTACTACACGCAGCATTGGAAATGTCTGCCCTCTAGTGGTGCAGTAGTAGAACAGTAAAATCGAATTGCTCAAAAAACGACCTCTAGTCATCTTGTTAGATCAGTTTTTAATTGTTTTAGTTTTCTTCTCTTAGGTTTATCAAGGAACCCAACATGGTAACAAGTTTAGACATTTAGAAAAAAATAATTTCAAGATGTCATCATACTCTCTGTGGTTTACAATGCACTGTGTAACATTTATATATTTATTAGTGCTGTCAATAGATCAAAATATTTAAACGGATTAATCACAATAAAACTATGTGATTAATCAGATTAATCTCAAGTTTAAAACAAACATATTTACTTGTAGTTTTGTTTTTTGCGGGTGGAAAACAAATGCAGATATGGAAGAAAGAAATGCTAAATGCAGTTGGAGATCAAGATTTCATTATTTTATTTGTTACTTTTCACTTTAGTTTTCAGAGCAAAAAGGTCAGGAGGTGCTTAGTATTGCCCAAATCATTGATAATAAGATTAATATTAAGCAGACAACTGCATACAAATGTGTTACTAAATAATGTCTGCAACAAAGTGAACATCAACAGCTTGCCTGTAAATAGTTTGCAAATAAACATCTAATGCAAATGAATGTTGCAACAAGTAGACCACTTTAAGAAACTGAATTACAAAGTACCAAAGTGAACAATCCTTTTTCACATTGTTAACTGTAAAATGACATTGAAACTGAGTGAACTTGGTGGACTTTCATCTCCGCTGTGTTTGCTGGACTGTTTGAAATGTCCAACTATTTGACGGCACTTTGCTAAAGCCCCATCAAATCCACAGTCGCGGAGTGAGACCAACGGCCCTCTGTCTAATGTGCGCTATACACATATATACAGTTGAAACCAGAAGTTTACATACACTATATGAAAAGACACATACGATTTTTTTCGCACTGTCTGATATGAAATCAGACTAAACTTTTCCTGATTTAGGTCCGTTAGGATTACCAAAATTATTTCTATTTGCTAAATGCTAGAATAATGAGAGAAGGAATTTTTTTTTAAGAAGGAACAATTGTTTTATTACTTTCTTCAAAGTCAGAAGTTTACATACACTAAGACTACTATGCCTTTAAACAATTTGGGAAAGCCCAGATGATGATGTCATGTCTTTGGAAGCTTCTGATAGGTTTATTGACAACATCTGAGTTAATTAGATACACACCTGTGGATGTATTTTAAGGCACACCTGAAACACACTGCTTATTTGTGCAACATCATGGGAAAGTCAAAAGAAATCAGCCAAGATCTCAGGAAGAGAATTGTGGACTTGCACAAGACTGGTTCATCCTTGGGTGCAATTTCCAGATGCCTGAAGGTGCCACGTTCATCCGTTCAAACTATTATACGCAAGTATAAACACCATGGGAATGTCCAGCCATCATACCGCTCAGGAAGGAGACGGGTTCTGTGTCCCAGAGATGAACGTGCTTTGGTCCGAAAAGTGCATACCAACCCAAGAACCAAAGCAAAAGACCTTGTGAAGACGCTGGCTGAAGCTGGTAAGAGTGTGTCATTATCCACAGTGAAACGAGTACTGTACCGACATGGGCTGAAAGGCTACTCTGCCAGGAAGAAGCCATTACTCCAAAAGAAACACAAAAAAGCTAGATTACAGTTCGCAAATGCGCACAGAGACAAAGACCTTAATTTTTGGAGACATGTCCTGTGGTCTGACGAAACTAAAATTGAACTGTTTGGCCATAATGACCATCGATACGTTTGGAGGAAAAAGGGGGAAGCTTGCAAGCCTGAGAACACCATCCCAACTGTGAAATACGGAGGTGGCAGCATCATGTTATGGGGTTGTTTTGCTACAGGAGGGACTGGTGCACATGATTGCACTGGTGCAATCATGAGAAAAGAACATTATGTGGAAATATTAAAGCAACATCTCAAGACATCAACCAGAAAGTTAAAGCTTGGGCGCAAATGGGTCTTCCAAATGGACAATGACCCGAAGCACACTGCCAAACTGGTTAAAAAGTGGCTTGAGGATAACAAAGTGAATGTTTTGGAGTGGCCATCACAAAGCCCTGATCTGAATCCCATTGAAAATGTATGGGCAGAGCTGAAAAGGCATGTGCGAGCAAGACGGCCTACAAACTTGGCTCAGTTACACCAGTTTTGTCAGGAGGAATGGGCCAAAATTCCTGCCAACTATTGTGAGAAGCTTGTGGAAGGATATCCAAAACGTTTGACCCAAGTCATACAGTTTAAAGGCAATGGTACCAAATACTAATGAAATGTATGTAAACTTCTGACTTTGAAGAAAGTAATAAAACAATTGTTCCTTCTTAAAAAAAATTTCCTTCTCTCATTATTCTAGCATTTAGCCAATAGAAATAATTTTGGTAATCCTAACGGACCTAAATCAGGAAAGGTTTAGTCTGATTTCATGTCAGACAGTGCGGAAAAAAATCGTATGTATATATATATATATATATATATATATATATATATATATATATATATATATATATACACACATTTATACAGGGCATATGCTCAAAGGAAGTTTCTTTGCTGCCGCAATCATACTGCGAGGAGCGCGATGTGTTAAAGTGAACGTTCCGCCCAGCGCTCCTTGGTGCGTCTCCTCATCGTCCTGTTGGTTTAACGCTGCCGCTCAGGTCATTCCCAGGTGCGCATGCGCGCTGGAAACACTGAGGGAGGAGCCTCTAAACCGGATACTATGATTCTAAACCGGATACTGTGATTAATCTGAGTTCAAATAAATAGTGCGCGTTAAAGTCTCGAGATTAATCACATGCATTAACGCGTTAACTTTGACAGCCCTAATATTTATGAATGAATGCTGTATCCTGTCCTGAATTCTTATTTGTGTTCTGTACCGTCTTCTCTCCTCTGCTGCAGTCGGAGCAGAAATGGAAACAGCTGGCGGAGCTGGCTACTGCCAAGTCCCAGTTCGGCTTGGCCCAGGAGTGCCTCCACCACGCCCAGGACTACGGGGGTCTGCTGCTGCTCGCCACAGCCTCTGGGAACTCCCACATGGTGGGCAAGCTGGCCCAGGGGGCGGAGGAGAAGGGCTGGACCAACGTGGCCTTCCTCACCTTCTTCCTGCAGGGGAAGTCAGTATCTGAATAGGAAAACCAACAAGGAACATGATCTGCAGTGTCTCTCGTTTAGCATCGTCTCTCTATATGGTCTCATTGTGGGTCTTTTATTTTTTTCAGATTGGAGAAATGTCTCGATCTCCTCATCAAAACCAAGCGTCTGCCGGAGGCTGCCTTCCTGGCCAGAACCTACTTGCCCAGCCATGTGCCCAGGTGCGCTTGTTCTTCTGAAGTTATGTGAGACAGCGGCCAACATCCAAACGCCTCAGGAATCAGTGATTCACTCTGTCATAATGTTAGCTAAAATTGGCAGCTTGTTTTTTTTGTCCTTACTTACCGTTTTATATTTTGTTTACTTTTAAATTAATCAGTCGGTATAAGACAGCGTGTGTGCTTTGCCTTGTGTTTTTAAATGTACTGCATTTATGGAGTACATTTATTAAATTAAACGGTGTCCGCCATAAGTGTAACGGATGCCAGCAGGTGGTGCTGTGCAGTGGAAATCCTCACTCCCCTAAATAGAGGTTCTAGCGATGAAGCCAAGGCCTGTGGGTTTTAGCTCTCATGTTAGTCGCCTTTCATGCCGGAGGTCATCAGTTCGAGCCCAGTGCGGGACACTGACTGTTACACAAGGAGACGATCCCGGGGATCAAACCAGCAACCTTCCGGTGGCCAGACGATCCGCTCTACCTCCTGAGCTACACCATAGGGAGTCTTGCCATGTGCTGTGGTGGTGATGTCCTCTCTCGTACCTCCAGGGTGGTGAAGCTGTGGAAGGAGAGCCTGTCCAAGGTGAACCAGAAGGCAGCCGACGCACTGGCCGACCCCACCCAGTACAGCAACCTGTTCCCGGGCCTCCAGCAGGCGCTGCTGGCCGAGCGGTACCTGGAGGAGACCCACGTGGGAGCCCGGCCCGCCGCCCAGTACCCGCTCATCACGGTCCGTCGGAGACCTTTCAACATCACGTCATTTGATGGACAAAGATGTATACTTATATTGGTTATAGGTTATAGGGCACCGTATCTGTAATTAGGAACTATGCGATAATCCTATTTATTGATTTGTGAATTGTAGTTGGTTTTCTTTCTTTCATTCAGTTTTTGTCTTTTGTCATTGAGCCGGGTTGATAGACGGTTATTTTGAACCGTTGCTTTCCAGTGTATATAATTCCAACTTGGGCTTGATGCCATGACCTTCCTGAGTCTGACTATGTCTGTGCACGTGCAGCCCAATGAGGAGCGGGGTATTCTGGAGGAGTCGGCAGGGTACGTGCCGTCGGGTGTGGCCGCTGTGCCAGAGGTACATCACTCTCTCATCGTCATCAAAGATCTCTCAATTTAACTTATTCAAAAGAAAACATACTTTAAAACTGTAGATGCTCATCGAAGGCCTCGGCTTCACTTGAATATGACCACAGCTGAACACAAGCATTTTTTCTTCCTCAGGAATTAACGGAGGGCGTAGAAGATCGGCCCGTGGTAGCGGCCGAGATGGCTGACCGAACCCAGAGGGAGGAGCCTGCGGTGGACCTCGTGGTTCCGGCAGCAGAGAAAGCTCCAGAAGTAACACAAAAGCTTGTCGAGGCGGTCCGTGCCGCACCCGTGGACCACGTCTCGCCCTCCGGGGAGACGAGCGAGCGGGAAATGTCTCTCGTGGGCGAAGAGTCTCGCGCAGTGGCGTGTGAGTCCGAACCGACTGTGCTGGTCTCCCGTACCTCAGAAACCATCGTCACCTCGGGAACGGTGATAACGGAAACCACAGCAACCGTAGCGGAGTCCTCAGTGACACTCACAACGGATGTCATGGCAACCGAGGCCACGTCAAAAGACATGGCGCCCGCAGAAGTGGCGAGGGAAGTCCCCGACATGGACCTCCTCAGCTTTGATTCAGTAGCGCCATCTGCTGGAGTTGAGGAACTTGTGTCTTTAGGAGACTGTCCTGAGGTGGACGTTCCCGCTCCCGTGGAAAACCTCCAGGAGTCGGTTGCATCTTCGGTATCACAGCAGCCAGGTGCTGTCCTGGACACGGTCCTTGGAGAACCTCCACTGGAACCAGAAGCCACAGATGATCCAGCAGTGGCCCCCATTGAGACACAGCTCTCAGCAAAGAAGGACGTCGCCGAAGCAGAAGAAGCAACAGCAGAGGATCCGGCGGAGGACCTTGAAATGGAGATGAGCGACGAGGTGAGAGACCAGATGAACGCCATCAGCCAATGTTTCACATCGGTGCAAAAGCATACACACTGTTATGGGTCTCTTCTGTTATGGGTCTCTCCTGCCGCTCCAGTGTGGGTCTGAAGTTACTTTACCAGTTTAACTTTTACTGGGGCAATCCGATAACTTCATCTAACGGGCCCATTTTGTTTAATCTCATGCTTGATTTTTAGATCACGTCTGATTGGTCACAACCTGCATGTTATTTGGAAGAGATTTTAATTTATTTATTTTTTAGGGCATGGAGGATCTCGATTTGGACAACTTTGACCTGGATGACATTGAGAACGAAGACATCAACTTGGATGACGACTTCCTAAATTAAATAACATGAATTATTTGATATGCTTGGGGGAGAAAGGGAGGGGGGGGGGGGGTGGACAGGACCAAAAAAGGGATTTCCCATCAAGCTTTGTTGAACATAACGTGTATCAACGTCATTCCAGTATCATCTACCAAATGAGCAATGTTGATGTTTCTTATCTAGTCTAAAGCATCTAAAACCACCTGTCTGGGTCTTTTCAACACTCATAGAGGGGGGGACGGGACGTTGGAACTTTCTTTGTTGACCAAAGTTGAATTCCCAATATAGGCAATATTTTGTACCTTTCAGAAATGATATATTGGCTATTAGAATTTATCCAACCCTAATCCCCAACCAGCTGTACGTTCTTCTATTCTGGTCGCCTTGACTACAGATCCAACAGTTTGTTTACTCCGTAAACTTTTTATAACTTGCAATGTGGTGAAAGGCGTTATCAATGTTTGGGAAGAAAAGTGTCACATGACATCTCGCCCAGATATGAAAAACTATCACAGAAGTGCCTTCATTTGAATTTGAATGTGGAAAATACAATAAATGCAATATACAATACCATATGTAGTTATTAGGCAACTTAAGAAGGCGGACAACCACGTACAAATACATTTTTATTATGGTGTTATCTACATCGGCAAGTTTGTTTCCATGGATTATGCTTTGCTGCATCTAACCAGGCTGGCTCCCTTTTAGATCAGGACGTCCCACTCAAACACAGGGTGAATGTAAATACATCCAAGCTACCGTGGACGGTACATGTGTCCAGTTCTGGGGGCTGTATCCTTCAAACGTGCTCCAGGGACGCGGCTGGGCCTTGGTCAGTCTGTCCATGGGCCTGGAGAGCCAACTCCATGTAGCCCGACCTCTGGGATTCCTTCTGAGCATAAATCTGCGAAGGAAAAAGAAGAAAGGGTTGAAAGGTGAGGCGCAGTGCGGTACGGACGGGGTTGAAAGGTGAGGCGCAGTGCGGTACGGACGGGGTTGGATCACAGTTTAACCGTGTAGTCCTGCGATGTGCTTTAGAAAGCACTTAAAGGCTGTCAAGAGTTAAAGGGAGGAATGGAGCGTGACGAAGGAGGCCCAGGCGGTGAAGGAGCGTGTGGACCAACGGCTCCGCTGAGTTGATCTTTCTTTACGGGCCGAGAGGAGCCGGTCGGGTCTAATAGGAAGTGACGTGTCCCCGGTCTGGCCCCGGGGTTCCCACACAGCCGAGGAACCCTCCGCCTCGTCCCAGAGGGAAGGCATCTTCCTTGACCCCCACCTGGGCAGGGACCCCTGATCGTGTTCTTGCTACTTATGGACTGTCATTTGTTTTTCACGGTGCGACTCCGGGGCCGAGGTTCCCACTCCACTTAAGAACCCACAGGCCAACGCACTCTTCCACCTAATCGCTTTCTTCTTCCAACTTTGTTTTTACGTCGATTTTCGCACTTTTATAATATAGCATTTAGAAACCATGAATGCAAATGTAAGCAAAATACAGGTTTTGATGCATTTCTGCCTTTGAATGTGTTCACCCGACTAAATATGAATTTTTTTTTTATTCATGGTTGTCACCCAAACCAATCTGTTCTGAAATGTGTGGGAAAGGTAAAGGATTTTCAGGAGGCATCAAGCAAAGGTTATACGCCAAAAATTCCGCCGAGTATCCAATGAGTTTATTAAAGTCGTGGTCGTCAAGAACACCCACAGGTAAACATGTCATTGCTGACGGTTGCGCTCACCTTGAGCAGATCAGTGCCGGTGGCCTGCTGGCTTCGGGCCTCCTGGGCAGACTCACTGTTGGGGTGGAACATGTTGAAAAGAGACACCAAGCTGACGGCATCCTGCAGTCTGAGGACACACACATTAGCAGACTTATGTGCAAAGCGACTTACAATTAGGTCATTCAACGTAAGAGAACCAGAGAACTACAAGACACCAGAAGTCATCTGCATTTCTTTCCTAACAGATCTAAATCTAGAGGATTGAATCCTCTATTGGTCACATGTAAATACAGTGAAGTTAGTTTCTCTGCATTTAACCCATCCTAGTATGAGGAGCAGTGGGCAGCTATTGGATATACAGGGGAGCAGTGTAGGGGTCTGGTGCCTTGCTCAAAGGCACCTCGGCAGTGGGGACTTGAACCGGCGACCTTCCGGTTCCTAAGCAGAGTCCCAACAAACTGAGTTATCCTGCCGCCCAAGAGCAGAACCAGAGCTCGGGTAAAAGTACAATAGGTTGTCTCTAGATTTGACACAATAAGTCCATTGACCAGAATCCATGACAACAGTGAAGCCAATGCTCAAGTCCCATGACTGGGAGATGTTGAGGTAATCAATATACATACATGTTTTCAACATATAGGAGGAGTTAGTCGTTTAGCAGATGCCTTCATTGAAAGCAATGTCATTTAGTTGTAGGTAGCCATCTTGCTCTAGGGCACTTAAAGGAAGGCTGAGCCCGGAACCTTCTGGGAGGACGTAAATCACACAAGCATCCCTACTAAAAAAAGTACTAAAAGACATTGTAATGCTGTATTTAACTCTAACCAACAGGGTGGATATTTGTCTACTGGGGCCCTTGTTCACAGGTGACCTCCATGCATAATTCACTTCAGAATAAAACCAAGTCCACTCACAGACTTCTCTGCAGCATGTCCACGAGGAGTCCGTCCACCCGCCGCACACCGACCAGGTACCAGGCCAAGCCTCCGAAGTGCCTGGTGGAACGCAGGAGCTCATACTTGCCATGCTTCTCCAAGTCCTCGTAGGTGGCCGTGTGAGTCTTCAGAGAGGGGTTGGCAATGGGTTCAATGACAGGGTGTTTCAATGAGCGCCTTGACCCCAACCCTCCTGGTCTCAAAGGATGTCCAGCTGCTGCCCCCCCCCGTCATAACTACTGTTCTTCTACACAATCTTTTTGCAAGGTGTACAATTATACATTATAGTCGATTAATAATCCCTCTTACCTTGATGTACTCTGGAGAGTCCGGCTCAAACTGAACCAGACACAGGTTCAGCACGTCCTCGTGGCGTTCCTCGGTGAACACCCTCTGACCCACGGAGGGACCGAGAACAAGAGGAGAAGAAAGAAAGAAGAGTCTTTACTGTTTATCCTGCTGGGCCTATTGATCACTTAGTAGTTGATGACAAAGAAATATACACTCCAATGACAATCGATTGAATTGACACTATTCTGAGTCATAAAGTGAGCTCTGACAGACTCCAGCCAAGCCATACCTTGAGGTTTTCCTCCTTAAAGAGGAGGGGTGCTGTAAGCTTCCGTCCCTCTTTGGGAAAATACACCTGGATGAGCCGGTCTCTCTCCTCCCAGGTGGCTTTCCTCAGGGCCCCGCTGGGCTCCCGCACCACAATAAAGCGCTCCTGGTGGGGAACAAAGATGAAGATGATAATGGTGACTAGGACGACGGCATGCACCAGGAAATATAGATTTTCAATTGCTGTTTTTATGTGAAAGTGCTCCACGAGGATTGGTGCACCATCCCATTGTACTTCTTCAATGACTAAATGTTTGACCTCCATTGAGCCGATCGGCCGCTGGAAATCAACCCACGGAGATGATAGAAGGCCTTACTCTGTGTGGGATGGTGAACGTGATGTCAGTGAACACCAGTTTGGCGGTCTCAATGCCCTCCAGGATGGGGTCCACAGATAGCACATCATTGATGGGTTTCCTCTCTGGCAAAACGGGGGGCATCTTCAAAAGCTTCTCCGCTTGTTCTCTTGCCAGATGGGTGGCCTACACACACACACACACACACCATGCTTAACACTGCCGAACAGACTGTTCTGCATCAATACCACAAAACTTCTTCACAGCCAATGTCACTTGGGTTTGTTATGTGTTGTGGTTGGCAAAAAGCAACACGTGACCTGAACTTTACACACAAATGACTGCGAAGTAACCATTGTTTTAGGCATAATGCAGAAAAGTTGTGTTATTTGTTGCACAAATCGATTTCCAAAGGGTTCTAGTTTACGAACCCTTTGGCCTTTAGCCCTTAGGCGAGAGGCCTGGATAAATGCAATTCATAGAAAGAAGTGGGAGCCTTCAGGTCACTCGCGACTCTGTTCGATACACTTCCTCTCAGGTCCATATTGGGTAACGATTAGGTTTAGTTTTTAAACATTTGATTACAGTTTACTTTATTCAATGTTTTGGTACGAATTATCTGTTATTGGATGATTGCATAATAAAATGCATTTTGCATGAAATAACTTAATAAATTGAAATTCAATGCATGTGTGACTCAGGATCCCTTAGGAAACCATGCTGTGTACATATCACCGAAGCTCAAATCTGGCTTGGGGTTATTTAGCCATCCTTTCAATGCGTATGGAAGTGAAGCCCAACCTTTAACATACGTTAGTTTAGAAGAATATCTACAACTAGCGACTTGTTTAAGAGATTTTACGTATTCAGAGACTAGGAAATGTGGTGAAGCAGTCGAGCAGGTCGTACTTTCTATGAAATAGAAACAATAACACTATTTGGCAACTGTAAAACTGCGCATGCTTGGAAATGACGTCAATGTTTGTAAACACAAAACATTGCTCTATGTCCATCTAGATCTGTGCCCAGATTTAGCTTAAGTTTAAAGTCTGTTTTTTAATTTACAATTTATATTTTCAATTGCTGTTGTGTGTAAAGAGTGACGGAGGATTGCTACACAATTTTGTTGTGCAATGACAATAAAGGCGTTCTGGTTCTAGTTCTGATGATGATGATGGTGGTGGTGATGGTGAGTAGTGATGGTGGTGGTAGTGATAGTGGTAGTGATGGTGGTAGTGATGGTAGTGATGGTGGTAGTGATGGTAGTGATGGTAGTGATGGTGGTAGTGATGGTAGTGGTGGTAGTGATGATGGTAGTGATGATGGTGGTAGTGGTGATGGTGGTAGTGGTGGTGGTGGTAGTGATGATGGTGGTGATGGTGGTAGTGGTGATGGTGGTAGTGTGATGGTGGTAGTGGTGATGGTGGTAGTGGTGATGGTGGTAGTGGTGATGGTGGTAGTGGTGATGGTGGTAGTGGTGATGGTGGTAGTGGTGATGGTGGTAGTGTGATGGTGGTAGTGATGATGGTGGTGATGGTGGTAGTGGTGATGGTGGTGATGGTGGTAGTGGTGATGGTGGTAGTGGTGATGGTGGTAGTGGTGATGGTGGTGATGGTGGTAGTGGTGATGGTGGTAGTGGTGATGGTGGTAGTGGTGATGGTGGTAGTGATGATGGTGGTAGTGATGATGGTGGTGATGGTGGTAGTGATGATGGTGGTGATGGTGGTAGTGGTGATGGTGGTAGTGGTGATGGTGGTAGTGATGATGGTGGTAGTGGTGATGGTGGTAGTGGTGATGGTGGTAGTGATGATGGTGGTAGTGGTGATGGTGATAGTGGATGATGGTGGATGGTGATGTGGTGGTAGTGATGGTGGTGGTAGTGATGATGGTGATGATGGTGGTAGTGATGGTGGTAGTGATGGTGATGGTGGTAGTGATGATGGTGGTAGTGGTGGTGGTGATGATGGTGGTAGTGGTGATGGTGGTAGTGGTGATGGTGGTAGTGATGATGGTGGTAGTGGTGATGGTGATAGTGGTAGTGATGGTGATGGTGATAGTGGTGGTAGTGATGGTGGTAGTGATGATGGTGATGATGGTGGTAGTGATGGTGGTAGTGATGGTGATAGTGGTGGTGGTGATGATGGTGGTAGTGGTGGTAGTGGTGGTGGTGATGGTGGTGGTGGTGATAGTAGTGATGGTGGTAGTGATAGGTGTAGTGAGTGGTAGTGATGGTGGTAGTGATAGTGATAGTAGTGATGGTGGTAGTGGTGGTGGTGATGGTGAGTGGTAGTGATAGTAGTGATGGTGGTAGTGATAGTGATAGTAGTGATGGTGGTAGTGATAGTGATAGTAGTGATGGTGGTAGTGATAGTGATAGTGATAGTAGTGATGGTGGTAGTGATAGTGATAGTAGTGATGGTGGTAGTGATAGTGATAGTAGTGATGGTGGTAGTGATAGTGATAGTGATAGTAGTGATGGTGGTAGTGATAGTGATAGTAGTGATGGTGATAGTAGTGATGGTGGTAGTGATAGTGATAGTAGTGATGGTGATAGTAGTGATGGTGGTAGTGATAGTGATAGTGATAGTAGTGATAGTGATAGTAGTGATGGTGGTAGTGATAGTGATAGTGATGGTGGTGGTGGTGATGATGGTGGTGGTGGTGATAGTAGTGATGGTGGTAGTGATAGTGATAGTAGTGATGGTGGTGGTGATGGTGATGGTGGTAGTGATAGTGATGGTGGTAGTGATAGTGATAGTAGTGATGGTGATAGTGATAGTGATAGTAGTGATGGTGGTAGTGATAGTGATAGTAGTGATGGTGATAGTGATAGTGATAGTAGTGATGGTGGTAGTGGTAGTGATAGTGATAGTGATGGTGGTAGTGATAGTGATAGTGATGACGGTGGTGGTGATGGTGGTAGTGATAGTGATAGTAGTGATGGTGGTAGTGATAGTGATAGTGGTGGTAGTGGTAGTGATGGTGGTAGTGATAGTGATAGTGATGACGGTGGTGGTGATGGTGGTAGTGATAGTAGTGATGGTGGTAGTGATAGTGATAGTGGTGGTAGTGTAGTGGTAGTGATGGTGGTAGTGATAGTGAGTGATGACGGTGGTGGTGATGGTGGTAGTGATAGTGATAGTAGTGATGGTGGTAGTGATAGTGATAGTGGTGGTAGTGGTAGTGATGGTGGTAGTGATAGTGATAGTAGTGATGGTGGTAGTGATAGTGATAGTGGTGGTAGTGGTAGTGATGGTGGTGGTGATAGTGATAGTAGTGATGGTGGTAGTGATAGTGATAGTGATGGTAGTGGTAGTGATGGTGGTGGTGATAGTGATAGTAGTGATGGTGGTAGTGGTAGTGATAGTGATAGTGGTGGTAGTGGTAGTGATGGTGGTAGTGGTAGTGATAGTGATAGTGGTGGTAGTGATGGTGGTAGTGATAGTGATAGTGGTGGTAGTGGTAGTGATAGTGATAGTAGTGATGGTGATAGTAGTGATGGTGGTAGTGGTAGTGATAGTGATAGTGGTGGTAGTGATGGTGGTAGTGGTAGTGATAGTGATAGTGGTGGTAGTGATAGTAGTGATGGTGGTAGTGGTAGTGATAGTGATAGTGGTGGTAGTGATGGTGGTAGTGGTAGTGATAGTGATAGTGGTGGTAGTGATAGTGATAGTGATAGTAGTGATGGTGGTAGTGATAGTGATAGTGGTGGTAGTGATAGTGATAGTGATAGTAGTGATGGTGGTAGTGGTAGTGATAGTGATAGTGGTGGTAGTGATAGTGGTAGTGGTAGTGATAGTGATAGTGGTGTAGTGGTAGTGGTAGTGATAGTGATAGTAGTGATGGTGATGGTGGTAGTGATAGTGATAGTAGTGATGGTGGTAGTGATAGTGATAGTAGTGATGGTGGTAGTGATAGTGATAGTAGTGGTAGTGGTAGTGATAGTGATAGTGATAGTGATGATGGTGGTGATGGGTCTAGATTCCAAGGGGAGGTGGTGAAAGTGGGACGGTACCTCATCCAGCTGCGTGTCCGTCATCAGTTTGTAACGGGGCGGCTTCATGTCCTGCTGCCCCGGGCGGAAGACCTTCTGTAGGTCCACGCCTGTGATCTTAGTGAGGACTTCCTGCACGGAGGGGTCTGTGAAGCGGGGCTTCGCATGGCCGTCTGGGAGAGCTGGAGTCATACAATATTAACTTAGACCGCTGTTATACTGTTAGACTGCTGAAATACTGTTAGACTGCTGTTATACTGTTAGACTGATGAAATACTGTTAGACTGATGAAATACTGTTAGACTGCTGAAATACTGTTAGACTGCTGAAATACTGTTAGACTGCTGTTATACTGTTAGACTGATGAAATACTGTTAGACTGATGAAATACTGTTAGACTGCTGTTATACTGTTAGACTGCTGTTATACTGTTAGACTGATGAAATACTGTTAGACTGATGAAATACTGTTAGACTGATGAAATACTGTTAGACTGCTGTTATACTGTTAGACTGCTGTTATACTGTTAGACTGATGAAATACTGTTAGACTGATGAAATACTGTTAGACTGATGAAATACTGTTAGACTGATGAAATACTGTTAGACTGCTGTTATACTGTTAGACCGCTGTTATACTGTTAGACTGATGAAATACTGTTAGACTGCTGAAATACTGTTAGACTGATGAAATACTGTTAGACTGCTGTTATACTGTTAGACCGCTGTTATACTGTTAGACTGATGAAATACTGTTAGACTGCTGAAATACTGTTAGACTGATGAAATACTGTAGACTGTGAATACTGTTAGACTGATGAAATACTGTTAGACTGATGAAATACTGTTAGACTGATGAAATACTGTTAGACTGATGAAATACTGTTAGACTGATGAAATACTGTTAGACTGATGAAATACTGTTAGACTGATGAAATACTGTTAGACTGATGAAATACTGTTAGACTGATGAAATACTGTTAGACTGATGAAATACTGTTAGACTGATGAAATACTGTTAGACTGATGAAATACTGTTAGACTGATGAAATACTGTTAGACTGATGAAATACTGTTAGACTGATGAAATACTGTTAGACTGATGAAATACTGTTAGACTGATGAAATACTGTGTAATTGGCAAAACACAAATGAATAAAGGAGCATTTGCCCTTTCAGTGAAATGTCTGTGAAAATGCACACACGATTATGACATGTATGTAATCGTTATTATACTTTGCACCTGTTTATACCGTTATATTCATACGTATACTGCAATTATGTAAATATGTACAGTGAATTTGTGAAATTGTAGGGTATTTGGGGATTTTTTGTAATTTTGAGCAAATATTTGGGAGCTGGCTATAACATGTCACTGGTCATTGTGCATGTCCATAAACCCTTAACTAAACGAACCGATACACCCTTAACTAAATGAACCCTGGTTAGAGAACCCTCGTCGGGGAGCCCAGGAGACGGACCAAGGTCAGTCAGACGGCTTCATGGTTCAGTCACTCACGGCGGTCTGTCGCTCCCAGACACACCGTCCTGTCTGTCGCTCCCAGGCTCACCGTCCTGTCTGTCGCTCCCAGGCTCACCGTCCTGTCTGTCGCTCCCAGGCTCACCGTCCTGGAGACACACGTGTTAACAGGGTGGTGTTGATGGAGATTTATCTTTTTACTATATCTGACAAGCAGGCACCGTGCCGCACCGAGGGCTGCCATGTTTGTTGTTACCTCACCGATGAGCGGACGTGACGTAGTTTGACGTCACCTTAAAAACCGCAGATGCACCATGGGGGATGTAGTGTTTAAGGGAGGAGCGGTCAAACGGCCCCAGAATATTTACACTTAACACCAGCCAATCATAACCTCTTTCAGCCCCCACTAATTGTCATTAGCTGATCACCACACCTGCAAGGTTTCTCAACAACAACTCAAAAGCAGGCATACTGTTATGAAGGGTGAGGATTTCGTTTCAGAATTTAGAATTGTAATAATAGGCCTTCTGTTGTATAGCTAACATGATGTTCTTATTGTGTCAAGTCTAGAGAGCCAACTTACTGAACTTTAACCTGAGCTCTGGTTCTGCTCTTGGAGGCTTGTTGTTAGGAAGGAGATGCACTAATGACTTCTGGTGACTAGTAGTTCTCTTGTCTAGCTGTTGAATGACCTTATTGTAATGTAATGTATTTTATATGATGTTATGATATATGTGTATATGTATCTACTGTATATATCATATTATTGTGGCTTGTTAGGAAGGAGATGCACTAATGACTTCTGGTGACTAGGTTAGTAGTAGTTAGTAGTTAGTAGTTCTCTTTTCTACCTGTGTTGAATGTGCTTATTTTAAGTCGCTTTGGACAAAAGTGTCTGCAAAATGACTGCAATGTTATGTTAACCAAATATGATTGTGACTATATTATTGCATTCATTTGTATGACTATTAAGAATAAACAGTAGGCTACGTGTGTATTGATCTACTGTTTTTGTTTAGTTGTGCTGTACTGCCTAACCTACGTTCTGTTATTTAGAGGTTGTGCATTCTCCTTGATCTCAGCCTCATTGAAGGAAGTTCAGGTCATTCTCTTCTCGTGTGTTGATGCTCTTCTCGTGTGTTGATGCTCTTCTCGTGTGTTGATGCTCTTCTAGTGTGTTGATGCTCTTCTCGTGTGTTGATGCTCTTCTCGTGTGTTGATGCTCTTCTCGTGTTGTGATGCTCTTCTAGTGTTGTGATGGGTTGGCGATGGGTTGACTGTCCACACAAGGCAATGGACTTATGGTGATGGAGTTTGATTCTGTATCTTTTCATACTGTATGATTGTACTATGTAGGCTGATTCATTAAGAAATGTCTTGGACCTTAAGGAACAAGAATCTCTTGTCTTAAGTATGATTTTGGCTGTTTATGTTATATCATGTTCAATATTATTAGTACATATTAGTATCATTGACCGTATGAGATTGTGCTGTGAATTACAGTTCATATTGCATGAATCTGTCTCATCCATTTACCGCTTCATTTGGTCCTGGCGTACCATGAGCATGGCGTCTTATTTTATTTTGTGTATTTAAAAATTGTTATATATATATATATTTTTTTTTTTAATATATATTTATACTAAAATAAGTTTGGTTGTGAGGACCCCTTTCTTTCATTTGCCAGTTTACTGTTGTGATGTAGCTATTTATTACTTTTTTGGCATATCTTACTTGACATGCAGAAGGACCAATAATCAAAGTCTTTATTATGTGGAGGACTGATATTTACGTTAAACATAAAGCAATATGTCAAATCTAAAACCGATGAACCGTTGATGTGATACCTGACTCTTAGGTGACGGTTCCACACCACTTGGTTTTGCATTGACCGACTCCCTCTCTAGTTGAATCTGTGCTACTGCATACATCATGGATTATTAGTGCCATGTCTTGATTTGCTCTGCAGGGGGCGCTGTCCTACCAAATAATCGTGTAACTGCGTACATTCAATTGCAAACGGGTATTTCAAGCTGGCGATGCTTTGACCTTTAAGTGATGAAGACGCAGGGGAGCGACATACAGGTGTGTTCTCAGACTATAGGAATTCAGACCACTCCAGCTCCTTGGAGATACCTTGTAATTGGCTAAAATGAATGAATAAAGAAGCATTTGTACCGAGTAAATTGTCTTCACAAATTCGCATACTATGACTTGTATATAATCACTATTTAACATATTTACACAAAATGTAAAATTGAAAATACTCTAAACACCAACCTCATATAAGTCAAATGCGAAAGGTTCCAAACTCAATGAAGACATACAATGTTGAGTAAAGAGGTTTAATAAGCAATACATGTAAAACCTCTGCCTATTTATTGTTCTAACATATTCTGAAATTGCTCAACTGCAGTCATCAAAAATAAATATTATGTCTTTAAATATGATGTTTTTATTTATCATATATATTTATATTTGAAATCTGCAGCAGTGAAAATGTTATATTATATTTGATGTTTGTTAATATAATTTATATAAATGGTTATAAATAAATAGCAACTTTTGTACATTAGTTCTAACCTAAAGTGACAAAGACGTATTTGTAAGCGCATACAAAGTAACGCAAAATAAGCCTTCAGTGTCTCTCGCCCCACCCTGTCTCTCTCCCCTCCCTGTCTCTCTCCCCTCCATGTCTCCCTCACACGTCACCCCGCCTCCTATAGCTTTACCCCCCCCCCACCGCCCCCCACCGCCCTGGAGAGGGCATTAATCAACTGATGAGCCCCATGAAGCCCTTCCTCTAGGATCTGATTCCTCTCTGAGAGCCCCCCCCCCCAACTGGCTCCCTACTAATCTGCGGTGGGATTTAGATATTAGGCGGACAGACGGAGGTGTGGCCGGGCCAGTAATGAGGCGAGCAGCGGCCCGGCCCGCGGCCCCCAGAACTCGCGGGGGCCAAACGACGTGCGGATTGAGCTGTAAGCCCCCCCCCCCCCTGCATGGCCAGATGTACACAGCTGTCCCACCGCTGAAAGATGCTAATCCCGCAAGCCACTGAGTGCCCGGGGGGAGAGAGGAGAAGGGGAGAGAGGAGAAGAGGAGAGGGGAGAGAGAAGGGGAGAGAGAAGAAGAGGAGAGGGGAGAGAGGAGAATGGAACGAGAGAGAGAGAGAGAGAGAGGTGGAGAGGAAGGAACATAAAGAAGGAGAGGATGGGGAAATACAGACGACTTAATGAAGATGTACCCTTTGTAGTTTTCCATGGCTTTGGCAGCGCTTGTAAAATATAGCTTGATAACAATGGTCCGATTGATTAAGGCTAAAGGATGTACGATGCCATTCAAATTGAGCAGAAGGACTCATCAAATATATTTAGTCTTGTAACTGATTTTCCTTGGCACCTAAAGATCATTATGTCATTAAGCAAGCTGGTTTTTATTACTTAAATATTTACTCAATACAATAACAGTACGATTTATAAAATTTTTACATATGTACACGCACTCCAAATACTGACATGCCTATTCAGGGAGAACATGCCCACAATGCAATAAAGAATATTCTGAGAATGGAGAACTGTTTTACACCAAAGCCCCTGTATTAGTGGAGACACACACACACACACACACGTACACACACACACACACACACACACACACACACACACACACACACACGTACAAGCACACACATGTACACACATACACAAACACACGTACAAACACACACATATATACAAACACACGTACAAACACACACATATATATACACACACACACACACACATATATACAAACACACACACACACACACACACATATATACAAACACACACACACACACACACATATATACAAACACACACTCAGGTCACACACACACACACATATACAAACATACACACACACACACACATATACAAACATACACACAAACAAATACATACACACACACATACACACACACACACCACTCAGACAAACTCTTTATCTTACATTGAGCGTAAGAGTGTGTGTCAGCGTGACTGGAAGCTGCAACAGGAAGCTGATAGGTGGAATCTGAGAGCAGAGGAGGGTGAGCTGGAGAGGGGGGGGGGGCCGGGGCCTGGGGGGGGGGCCGGGGCCTGGGGGGGGGGCCGGGGCCTGGGGGGGGGGGTCCCGGGGAGCTGGTAGAAGCCCTGTGTGTTTATGAATGTTTCTGCACGGTGAAAAGAGAGCAGGTTCAGGGCAGGGTGAAGAGGGAAGGTGTGTGTGTGTGTGTGTGTGTGTGTGTGTGTGTGTGTGTGTGTGTGTGTGTGTGTGTGTGTGTGTGTGTGTGTGTGTGTGTGTGTGTGTGTGTGTGTGTGTGTGTGTGTGTGTGTGTGTGTGTGTGTGAGATAGAAGAAAAATACCTAGAACTACATTCTTTCATTTTCACCAAGATTGTATAATATATGTATATATTGTATAATAATATCAAAATAACTTTTTTGAAGGCTGTATTGAATCATATTCCATTATGTAATTCTGTATTGATAACCTAGCACGGTATCACCTAACCCTAACCTAACCCTACCCTACCCTAACCCTAACCTAACCTAAACCTAACCTAACCTAACCTAAACCTAACCTAACCTAACCTAACCCTAACCCCATCAAACAAACAAACCGTTTACTGTACATCTCAGAGGAGTTGGTCAGTGGGGATTATTTACATCTTACAAAGTCAAGGCTGTTAAATGAGGAGTGAATCCTCCATCTGTTTCCAAGGTGAGGCTACAGTGTGTGTGTGTGTGTGTGTGTGTGTGTGTGTGTGTGTGGGAGGGGGGGGGGGAATCCACTGCTGGTGCTTGTGAGTGGGCACTCAAGGCCAACCACTTTCCCACCTGCAGACACACACACACACACACACACACACACACACACACACACACACACACAATTACACCTGCACCTGCTCGTTACTTCTGGGTCTTTTGATCTGAGAGGAGAGGAGGAAGGAAAAGTGAGCGAGTGGAGGAGGGCAGGAGGTGCAGGGAGCAGATAGAGGAGAGACAGAGGAGAGACCGAGGAGGAGATAGAGGAGAGACCGAGGAGAGACCGAGGAGCAGATAGAGGAGAGACCGAGGAGCAGATAGAGGAGCAGATAGAGGAGAGACCGAGGAGAGACCGAGCAGATAGAGGAGAGACCGAGGAGCAGATAGAGGAGAGACCGAGGAGGAGACCGAGGAGCAGATAGAGGAGAGACCGAGGAGGAGACCGAGGAGGAGACCGAGGAGCTGATAGAGGAGAGACCGAGGAGCAGA
>CM050999.1:1805333-1815333 GCA_027704905.1 Muraenolepis orangiensis
CAGCTTCTCCCTGGCATATGAGCCTGTCCTCCGGGAGATACTGTGGGAGGTGCTGAGGGAGTAGGGGGTGAGGCGGTCACTACTGGGGGCCATCCACTCTCTGTACTCCCAAAGCGAGAGCTGCATGTGTCCAGATCCTCGGTAGTAAGTCGGGCCTGTTCTCAGTGGGCTTCCTCCAGGTCCTGTTTGTAATATTCACAGGACAGAAAGGACGAGATCGCAAATACAAGCGGCTGAAATTAGTTTCCTAAGAAGGGTGGCTGGTATCTCCCTTGGGGATAGGGTGAGAAGATCATCTCCCTTAGGGATAGGGTGAGAAGCTCAGTCACTGGTGAGAGACTGGGAGTAGAGCCGCTGCTCCTACGCGTAGAAAGGAGCCAGTTGAGGTGGTTCATCTAGTAAGGATGCTTCCTGGTCGCCTCCCGAGGGAGGTTCCCCAGACACATCCAGCTGAGAGGAGACCACGGGACAGACCAAGGTACAGGTGGGAGGAGGGGACCACGGGGCAGACCAAGGTCCAGCTGGGAGGAGACCACGGGGCAGACTAAGGTCCAGGTGGGAGGAGACCACGGGGCAGACCAAGGTCCAGCTGGGAGGAGACCACGGGGCAGACCAAGGTCCAGCTGGGAGGTCCCAAGGTCCCAAGGTCCCGCTGTTTACATTCCCCCACAAGCCAACACGGACACAGCGCTGAAGGAACTGTACGGGGCTATCAGCGAACAGGAGACAGCACACCCTGAGGCTGCTCTCATCGTGGCGGGGGACTTCAACAAGGCGAACCCGAAGAAGGTTCTCCCGAAGTTCTACCAACACATAACGAGCAACACACAGGGTGAGCGGATCCTCGACCACTGCTACACCCCCTTCCGTGATGGCTACAAGGCCATCAGACCACCGCTCTATCCAGCTACTCCCCGCCTATAGGCAGAGACTGAAGCAGCAACCGATCGCTGTGAGGGAGGTCCAATGCTGGTCGGACCAATCGGACTCTATGCTGCAGGATTGTTTTGATCGCGCTGACTGGCACATGTTCCGCGTTGCCTTGGACAATAACATCAACAAGTACGCGTCGTCAGTCTCCAGGTTCATCAAGAAGTGCATAGATGACGTTGTTCCGACCAAGTTGGTTTGGATATACCTCAACCAAAAACCGTGGATTAACGGCGATGTTCTCGCTGCCCTACAGGCGCGTAACGCCGCCTTTGGCTCCGGGAATATGGAGGAATATACGAGATCCGAGAGAGACCTCCGTAAAGGAGGTCTCTCTCGGACTGCCAAGCGGGATTATAAGGACAGAGTGGAGGAGAAATTCAAGAGCCACGACGCAAGGGATATGTGGCAGGGGCTACAGACGACAACAAACTTCAGAGGGAGAACCAGTTGTGTAGAGAACTCCTCTACCTCCCTCCCAGGAGAGCTAAATACTTTTTTTGCTTGTTTCGTGGTTAACGGCAGCCCATCGAAACCAGCGCCGCCTGAGGAGACCAGCCTTCTGAACATCTCGGAGGCGGATGTGCGCCGCACCTTCAAGTGGTTGAACATCCGTAAGGCGTCAGGCCCCGACGACATCCCGGGCCGCGTCCTCAGAGCATGCGCAGACCAGTTGGCAGAGTCTTTGCAGAAATCTTCAACCTCTCCCTGTCCCAGGCTGTTGTTCATGAGGTCTTCAAGATGTCCACCATCGTGCCTGTCCCTAAACAACCCAAGGTAACATGCCTGAATGACTATAGACCTGTAGCCCTCACCTCAATTGTCAGCAAATGCTTCGAGAGGTTGGTCAAGGACTTTATTTGCTCCGTGTTACCTGCCACGCTAGACCCATGGCAATTTGCATATCGTCAAGATCCACGGACGACGCAATTGCCATGGCCCTCCACACTGCCCTTTCCCACCTGGAGGGAAAGAACTGTTATGTGCGAATGCTGTTTGTGGACTACAGCTCAGTGTTCAACACGATAGTTCCTGCCAAGCTCGACACCAAGTTTAGAGGTCTCGGCGTGCCCCCATCCACGTGCAGCTGGATACTGGACCTCCTGTCGGACCGCCGCCAGGTGGTGAGGATTGGCAGCACCACCTCAGAGCCACTGACCCTCAACACGGGAGCCCCCCAAGGATGCGTGCTGAGCCCTCTCCTCTACTCCCTCTACACTCACGACAGCTCCAAGTCATCATCAAGTTTGCTGACGACACGACTGTGATGGGCCTGATCGCCGGCGACGACGAGACAGCCTACAGGGAGGAGGTTGGATCGCTGGAGCAGTGGTGCCAGGAGAACAGCCTCGCCCGCAACATCAAGAAGACCAAGGAGCTGATCGTGGACTACAGGAAGCAGAGAGGAGAGCACAGCCCTATCTCCATCGACGGTGTTGCAGTAGAGAGGGTCAGTGGCTTCAAGTTCCTCGGCGTGCACATCTCCGAGGACCTCACATGGTCCACGTACACCACACACGTGGTGAAAAGGGCCCAACAACGCCTGTATTTCCTCAGGCGTCTGAGGAAATTCAGCATGGGCTCCCTCATCCTGAGAACATTCTATACCGGCACCATCGAGAGTGTTCTTACAGGGTGTATCACCGCCTGGTACGGGAACTGCACCGCACTCGAGCGCAGAGCGCTTCAAAGGGTGGTGCGGACGGCCCAGTATATCATTGGAGGTGAGCTCCCCTCCCTCCTGGATATATACAACCAGCGGTGCGTGGCCAAGGCCAAACGTCATCATAAAAGACAATGCCCACCCCAGCCACAAACTGTATTCACTTTTACCGTCAGGCAGACGATACCGCAGTATCAAGTGCCGTACAAATTGACTAAGAGATAGCTTCCACAGTCAGGCCATAAGGCTGCTGAACAAGGGCGTATAGCAGATAATAATGTATGTTTTATTACATTGATTTATATATACATATTGCTCTTTTTCTGTGCCGATATATTGCATTTTAGAAATTGCATTTTTATTTATATTATATACTTATTTTATTATATTCTTATTCAATTTTATCTCATTTTTATAACTGCTGTCTATCGTTGGGTATTGCACAAAAGATTTTCACTCACTGCTTTATACTTGTGTAAACTTTGAAGTGACAATAAACTTGAATAAACTTGACTTGACAGGTGGGAGAAGGAGACCACGGAGCAGACCAAGGTCCAGGTGGGAGGAGGAGACCACGGGGCAGACCAAGGTCCAGGTGGGAGGAGGTGACCACGGGGCAGACCAAGGTCCAGATGGGAGGAGGAGACCACGGGGCAGACCAAGGTACAGGTGGGAGGAGGAGACCACAGGGCAGACCAAAGTCCAGCTGGGAGGAGACCACGGGGCAGACCAAGGTCCAGGTGGGAGGAGGAGACCACGGGGCAGACCAAGGTACAGGTGGGAGGAGGAGACCACAGGGCAGACCAAAGTCCAGCTGGGAGGAGACCACGGGGCAGACCAAGGTCCAGGTGGGAGGAGGAGACCACGGGGCAGACCAAGGTCCAGGTGGGAGGACGAGACCACGGGTTAGACCAAGGTCCAGCTGGGAGGAGACCACGGGGCAGACCAAGGTCCAGCTGGGAGGAGACCACGGGGCAGACCAAGGTCCAGGTGGGAGGAGGAGACCATGGGGCAGACCAAGGTACAGGTGGGAGGAGGAGACCACGGAGCAGACCAAGGTCCAGGTGGGAGGAGACCACGGGGCAGACCAAGGTCCAGATGGGAGGAGGAGACCACAGGGCAGACCAAGGTACAGGTGGGAGGAGGAGACCACGGGGCAGACCAAGGTACAGGTGGGAGGAGGAGACCACGGGGCAGACCAAGGTCCAGCTGGGAGAAGACCATGGGGCAGACCAAGGTCCAGGTGGGAGGAGACCACGGGGCAGACCAAGGTCCAGGTGGGAGAAGACCACGGGGCAGACCAAGGTACAGGTGGGAGGAGGAGACCACGGGGCAGACCAAGGTCCAGGTGGGAGGAGACCACGGGGGAGACCAAGGTACAGGTGGGAGGAGGAGACCACGGGGCAGACCAAGGTCCAGGTGGGAGGAGACCACGGGGCAGACCAAGGTCCAGGTGGGAGGAGGAGACCACGGGGCAGACCAAGGTCCAGGTGGGAGGAGGAGACCACGGGGCAGACCAAGGTCCAGGTGGGAGGAGGAGACCACGGGGCAGACCAAGGTCCAGCTGGGAGGAGACCATGGGGCAGACCAAGGTCCAGGTGGGAGGAGACCACGGGGCAGACCAAGGTCCAGCTGGGAGGAGACCACGGGGCAGACCAAGGTCCAGGTGCGAGGAGACCATGGGGCAGACCAAGGTCCAGGTGGGAAGAGGAGAGCACGGGGCAGACCAGGGTCCAGGTGGGAAGAGGAGACCACGGGGCAGACCAAGGTCCAGGTGGGAGGAGGAGACCACGGGGCAGACGAAGGTCCAGGTGGGAGGAGGAGACCACGGGGCAGACCAAGGTACAAGTGGGAGGAAGAGACCACGGGGCAGACCAAGGTCCAGGTGGGAGGAGGAGACCACGGGGCAGACCAAGGTCCAGGTGGGAGGAGGAGACCACGGGGCAGACCAAGGTCCAGGTGGGAGGAGGAGACCACGGGGCAGACCAAGGTACAGGTGGGAGGAGACCACGGGGCAGACTAAGGTCCAGGTGGGAGGAGGAGACCACGGGGCAGACCAAGGTCCAGGTGGGAGGAGGAGACCACGGGGCAGACCAAGGTCCAGGTGGGAGGAGGAGACCACAGGGCAGACTAAGGTCCAGGTGGTAGGAGGAGACCACAGGGCAGACCAAGGTCCAGCTGGGAGGAGGAGACCACAGGGCAGACCAAGGTCCAGCTGGGAGGAGGAGACCACGGGGCAGACTAAGGTCCAGGTGGGAGGAGGAGACCACGGGGCAGACCAAGGTCCAGCTGGGAGGAGACCACGGGGCAGACCAAGGTCCAGGTGCGAGGAGACCATGGGGCAGACCAAGGTCCAGGTAGGAAGAGGAGAGCACGGGGCAGACCAAGGTCCAGCTGGGAGGAGACCACGGGGCAGACCAAGGTCCAGGTGCGAGGAGACCACAGGGCAGACCAGGGTCCAGGTGGGAAGAGGAGACCACGGGGCAAACCAAGGTACAGGTGGGAGGAGGAGACCACAGGGCAGACCAAGGTCCAGGTGGGAGGAGGAGACCACGGGGCAGACCAAGGTCCAGGTGGGAGGAGGAGACCACGGGGCAGACCAAGGTACAGGTGGGAGGAGGAGACCACGGGGCAGACCAAGGTCCAGGTGGGAGGAGGAGACCACGGGGCAGACCAAGGTCCAGGTGGGAGGAGGAGACCACGGGGCAGACCAAGGTCCAGGTGGGAGGAGGAGACCACGGGGCAGACCAAGGTCCAGGTGGGAGGAGGAGACCACGGGGCAGACCAAGGTCCAGGTGGGAGGAGGAGACCACAGGGCAGACCAAGGTCCAGGTGGGAGGAGGAGACCACGGGGCAGACCAAGGTCCAGGTGGGAGGAGGAGACCACGGGGCAGACCAAGGTCCAGGTGGGAGGAGGAGACCACGGGCAGACCAAGGTCCAGGTGGGAGGAGGAGACCACGGGGCAGACCAAGGTCCAGGTGGGAGGAGGAGACCACGGGGCAGACCAAGGTCCAGGTGGGAGGAGGAGACCACGGGGCAGACCAAGGTCCAGGTGGGAGGAGGAGACCACGGGGCAGACCAAGGTACAGTGGGAGGAGGAGACCACGGGGCAGACCAAGGTCCAGGTGGGAGGAGGAGACCATGGGGCAGACCAAGGTCCAGGTGGGAGGAGGAGACCACGGGGCAGACCAAGGTCCAGGTGGGAGGAGGAGACCACGGGGCAGACCAAGGTCCAGGTGGGAGGAGGAGACCACGGGGCAGACCAAGGTCCAGGTGGGAGGAGGAGACCACGGGGCAGACCAAGGTCCAGGTGGGAGGAGGAGACCACGGGGCAGACCAAGGTCCAGGTGGGAGGAGGAGACCACGGGGCAGACCAAGGTCCAGGTGGGAGGTGGAGACCACAGGGCAGACCAAGGTCCAGCTGGGAGGAGGAGACCACGGGGCACACTAACGTCCAGGTGGGAGGAGGAGACCACGGGCAGACCAAGGTCCAGGTGGGAGGAGGAGACCACGGGGCAGACCAAGGTCCAGGTGGGAGGAGGAGACCACGGGGCAGACCAAGGTCCAGCTGGGAGGAGGAGACCACGGGGCAGACCAAGGTCCAGCTGGGAGGAGACCACGGGGCAGACCAAGGTCCAGGTGGGAGGAGACCACTGGGTAGACCAAGGTCCAGGTGGGTGGATTACATCTCCACACTGGCCTGGGAACGCCTCGGGATTCCCCAGTCAGAGCTGGCCCATGTGGACAGGGAGAGGAAAGTTTGAGGTCCCCTGCTGGAGCTGCTACCTCCGCGACCCGACCAGGATAAGCGGTAGACGATCTTTGTTAAATACTTGATCCTGATTGGTCCATAACGTTCCAAGGGTGTGCATTATCTGTCAATAACAGGACACCTCTGCCTTTTAACAGTTAATTAATGCATTATCAACAAGGGCCAAATACATCAACCACACACCACCACCCCTGTGGTCAAAATCTCAAATAATTCAACTGAGGCCCATTATATTAGATGATATTGCGACTGAAGGTATATAGACAGTACAAGTACAGTACTGTATGCATGTTTGTGTGCAGCGTATGTGTGTATGCTGTATGTGTGCATGGTGAATCTTATATGGTCATTCATGGGATTCTATATATGTGTGTGTATACATGTGTGTGTCAACTTTGTGTGAGTGTGTTTGTATGTCTGCACGTATATGTGTGTTTTCATTTGTGTGGGTGACCTCAGCCTCTCCACCAGGCTGTAACCCCCGAACCCATCCTGAGTGGGACGTTCCGTCCCTTTGAAGTGGCTGATAGTCGGGCTCTCTCTCTCTCTCTCTCTCTCTCTCTCTCTCTCTCTCTCTCTCTCTCTCTCTCTCTCTCTCTCCTCTCTCTCTCTCTCTCTCTCTCTCTCTCTCTCTCTCTCTCTCTCTCTCTCTCTCTCTCTCTCTCCCCCCCCCCCTGGCCCTGGCTCTGTGCCTGGGGCCCTGCGTGGGATGGTCCGGTTGAGATGACCGCGGTGCAATGATGAGTCGAGCCGCTCACCCTCCCCACTCCCCTCCTCCTCCTCCTCCTCCTCCTCCTCCTCCTCCTCCTCCTCCTCCTCCTCCTCCTCCTCCTCCTCCTCCTCCTCCTTCTTCTTGTCCTTCTTCTTCTTCTTTTGAAATGTCATGTGATCACGTGAGGCGGTCATGTGATCACTCGGAGTGCCTTCATGCGGTGGGAAAACATCCCGACAGCTGGCCTTGAGAAGGTTCCTCAAGGTCCCCTCCTGGGGCTCTGGAACGCACCCTCCTGATAATAGAGATAATACTCTCTCTCTCTCTCTCTCTCTCTCTCTCTCTCTCTCTCTCTCTCTCTCTCTCTCTCTCTCTCTCTCTCTCTCTCTCTCTCTCTCTCTCTCTCTCTCTCTCTCTCTCTCCACGTTGGGCTGAGGATGACCTTTGACCTTCACATGAATATCATTAAGGGTTCTATTTGTAGAGGTCCCTGTTTGTCAGCTGTTTGTCAACTCATTTCTACATTATGCTTCCCCCCCCAATAGAGAAGCGGATCTGATGGTGTGTGTGTGTGTGTGTGTGTGTGTGTGTGTGTGTGTGTGTGTGTGTGTGTGTGTGTGTGTGTGTGTGTGTGTGTGTGTGTGTGTGTGTGTGTGTGTGTGTGTGTGTGTGTGTGTGTGTGTGTGTGTGTGCGTGTGTGCACATGCGCGGGCGTTTGTGTGTGTGTATACCATAGCCTTTGACATATCGTTAATTTGAAAAATGTTTGAAGTATGATGCAACATCAGCTGCTCTCACTTAGCTTTGAGCTGCTCTTCTCTGAGCAGTCCCCTCTGCTCTCACATTACCACACAACATGCACTGCTTGTGCGTGTGTGTGTGTGTGTGTGTGTGTGTGTGTGTGTGTGTGTGTGTGTGTGTGTGTGTGTGTGTGTGTGTGTGTGTGTGTGTGTGTGTGTGTGTGTGTGTGTGTGTGTGTGTGTGTGTGTGTGTGCATTTGGAGACAGAAAGCATTGGAAGTGTAGGATGGAGGCATCATACATAGAAAAAAGCACACCTTTTTAATTCCTCCCTGGAAGTGCACCAGCAGGTCCCGTACAGACCCATTTCTGTGCACACTGTTGTGCACACAAATCCAAATAGGAACCAGACCAAACCTGTGTCGGATAAAACCACGGACCAGTCCAAATCCAAACAATGGAGTGGAAGAAGGGATCTATCCCTCTGTTGTGTTTCTATCCATCAGCCCCCCGGCCTACAGGCCCAGTCTGGGGTTGGAGGCTGTTGAATACTCAGCGGTTGAGTAATGCTGGCCGCTCCTCCATTCTCACGCTGTTATCAATAAACAGCTCAACTGTTTATTGCCCCAAACTTCCACTTATTGTTTCTAGCTGTCATTTAGGAGACATTAAGGCTGTTCACCTGCTGCCCGCTAAAGTATGTATGATCCAATAATATGATGAATGATGAATTATCAATAATTATTACATGCATACCCCCAGAAATAGGCAAATGACGCGGTGAAGATAATGATAAAGATAATGCCACGTCTCCACAACACGTCTCCTCGTGTGTGGGTGGTGGCTGGTTGTGAGTTTGAAACCCACCACTCTCACCTTTAGGTCACCGCTGAGTGACAGCAGCCGTCACTTCCTCTTTGTCACTTCCTCCTCCTCACCACCTCCCTGTCACTTCCTCCTCATCACTTCCTCCTCATCACCTCCTCCCTGTCACTTCCTCCTCGTCACCTCCTCCTGGTCACTTCCTCCTTAGTCACTTCCTCCTCATCACTTCCTCCTCATCACCCCCTCATCAATTCCTTCACCTCCCCATCACTTCCTCCTCCTCACCTCCTCCCTGTCACTTCCTCCTCGTCACCTCCTCCTGGTCACTTCCTCCTTAGTCACTTCCTCCTCATCACTTCCTCCTCGTCACTTCCTCCTTGACACTTCCTCCTCATCACCCCCTCATCACTTCCTTCACCTCCCTATCACTTCCTCCTCATCACTTCCTCTTAATTATCACTTTCCCTCGTCACTTCCTCCTCATCACTTCCTCCTCATCCCTTCCCCCTTGTCACTTCCTCCTCATCACTTCCTCCTCATCCCTTCCCCCTTGTCACTTCCTCCTCATCACTTCCTCCTCATCCCTTCCCCCTTGTCACTTCCTCCTCATCACTTCCTCCTCATCCCTTCCCCCTTGTCACTTCCTCCTCATCACTTCCTCCTCATCCCTTCCCCCTTGTCACTTCCTCCTCATCACTTCCTCCTCATCCCTTCCCCCTTGTCACTTCCTCCTCATCATTTCCTCCTCATCACCTCCTCTCTTCTCTCCTTCACGGTTGTTATTTAATTCCTATTATAGTTTCCCCGCCTTAACCTCCTTATTTCATTCTCCCTCGCTGGCTGTCCATGAGGCTGTCCATGAGGCTGTCCATGAGGCTGTCCATGAGGCTGTCCATGAGGCTGTCCATGAGGCTGTCCATGAGGCTGTCCTCGCTGGCTGTCCATGAGGCTGTCCATGAGGCTGTCCTCATGGCTGTCCATGAGGCTGTCCATGAGGCTGTCCATGAGGCTGTCCATGAGGCTGTCCATGAGGCTGTCCATGAGGCTGTCCTCGCTGGCTGTCCATGAGGCTGTCCATGAGGCTGTCCATGAGGCTGTCCTCGCTGGCTGTCCATGAGGCTGTCCATGAGGCTGTCCTCATGGCTGTCCATGAGGCTGTCCATGAGGCTGTCCATGAGGCTGTCCTCATGGCTGTCCATGAGGCTGTCCATGAGGCTGTCCTCATGGCTGTCCATGAGGCTGTCCATGAGGCTGTCCATGAGGCTGTCCTCATGGCTGTCCATGAGGCTGTCCATGAGGCTGTCCTCATGGCTGTCCATGAGGCTGTCCATGAGGCTGTCCATGAGGCTGTCCATGA
>CM050999.1:1817833-1822833 GCA_027704905.1 Muraenolepis orangiensis
TGCATTATGGGTGATGATGCCGTGCTCTGGATTCTCATTGGTTAATATCAGTAGAAATATGACTTTAGAGCTGACCCTTATACCGCATGGCTAGAGCTTATCATTTATCAAATTGGATGTTATTTTGTCCTATCGGATAGTTTTTATCCACAGGCAGTGACCTACTGAACTGCTAGGAGTGCTGCCACTATCATAACATGTCATTAACATTACACTATCATAACATGTCATTAACATTACACTATCATAACATGTCATTAACATTACACTATCATAACATTGTCATTAACAATTAATTATTATACTTTGCTGGACTTTCTAGACGCATTACAGTCACTGCACTGTACTGCGCTGTATCCATGATGCTGCTGCAC
The DNA here is from genome assembly GCA_027704905.1 of Muraenolepis orangiensis. NCBI lineage: Eukaryota > Metazoa > Chordata > Actinopteri > Gadiformes > Muraenolepididae > Muraenolepis > Muraenolepis orangiensis. The sequence goes on from CM050999.1 coordinate 1,818,208, forward strand.
TACTGACACTTTAACTTGCTTTTAAATGCTTTTTGCACAATTCTACACACATCTTCAGTCACTTTAATGTTTATTTTTATTGTGTCAAGTATTTTTTTTTGTATTGTGTTTTAGAATTTCATACTGCGGAACGGAATGGGAAGTAAGCATTCCATTTTACTTGTTGCAAATGGCAAATCAAAATCTTGAATCTTGAATCTATCGATACACCAATACAGCTAGAAACACTCTGGAAAGGAAAATCAATATGGAAGAACACAAAAGACCAACAGAAAGAGAGACTGTAATGAAACAGAAACTACGTCACGTTGTGTCTCGGACCTTGGCAGCAACACACAGATTCTAGCCTCCAGATTTTAGATTTTAGTTTCCACATTCTAGACTGTAGCCCACTGCAGGGAAATGAAATCTAAGACGGCTAATTCTCTCACCTTCAAGCTTTTTAATCACCTATCTCTTCATTAACCTACTCATTGTATTTGTCTTTCTAACACACACACACACACACACACACACACACACACACACACACACACACACACACACACACACACACACACACACACACACACACACACACACACACACACAGAATGCGTTACCATGACTAATACCTTACCTCTTGGCAGGCATAAGCCGGGTTCAAAGGTCAGGCCTGTGTAAATAAACAGGGAGCTGTAGGATGGGCTCCAGTGTGCCGCTCTGCATTACTGTAGGCCGTTTGATTGGTTTAAACTTTGGCTCCCACTTCACCGTACACGTGTCAGCCATTCACCTTCGTCTTTCCAGAATTTATAAACAGTATATTTTTCTGCGTCAATTATCGTTTGCGTGAAAGGCATTGGGCTGCTCTCGGTTGAACTCATCTTCCCTCCGCTCCTCCACCGCGGAGAAAGAAACGGGGAGCGTGAAAAACAATAAGATGACGAAGAATCAAATGAAACAACAATAATTCTCTGCTTTCCTCTATTTCACCGTTCTTTGGTTTAATTGCTCCATTGATGTGCGGTTTAGAAGTGGACTGGGAGCCTGGCTGTGACCCCCTCCCTCCCTCCCCCTCCTCCCCTCCCTCCCCCCTCCCTCCCCCCCCTCCCTCCTCCCCTCCCTCCCCCCTCCCTCCCTCCCTCCCCCCTCTCCCCCCCCTCCCTCCCCCTCCCCCCTCCTCCCCCTCCCTCCCCCCTCCTCCCCCTCCTCCAGGAGACAGGTATAGTGTTTCTCCCTGAGCTTTACACTGAGCCCGCCCCCCCACACAAAGCCTCAGCTAATGGACCCAGGCCAGCCGGCGCATACTGGTCAGCGGGTGGAAGTGTGAGTGTGTATGTGTGTATATATATATATATATATATATATGTATGTGTGTATATATATATATATATATATATATATATACTGTATATGTGTATCTGTGTATATATATATATATACAGTATATGTGTATCTGTATATATTTATGTATATATATGTATATATATGTATCTGTATATATTTATGTATATATATATATGTATATATATATATATATATATATATGTATATATATATATATATGTATATATATATACGCACACACACACACACACACACACACACACACACACACACACACGTGTGTGTGTATATATATATATATATATACACACACACATGTGTGTGCGCGTGTGTGTTTGGGGGTGAGCTGCATTTGATTGAACGAAAGAAAACCATTCCATGGATGGAAATGGGATTAGTTGTCACGGCGACGGAGGAGAGGCCCGATCGGCCCGATGATGGCTCACATGGGACGTGATTGGACGGCTGTTTGTGTCCTGCAGGGCAGCGTGGCGGCTCAGCCGGGGGGCCTACGGGACCTCGGGGACATAGATAACACGACTGATTGAATGAGCGCTGTGTGTGTGTGTGTGTGTGTGTGTGTGTGTGTGTGTGTGTGTGTGTGTGTGTGTGTGTGTGTGTGTGTGTGTGTGTGTGTGTGTGTGTGTGTGGGTTCTGATTGCACTGCATGATAGCACTGCAGGGGTTTTTTCGTGGATTAAACTGTTGCCGATGCTCAATTTGCTTGAGAGGGAAGATACAGGGGGGAGAGGGGAGAGGGGAGAGGGGGAGAGAGGAGAGAGGGGAGAGGGAGGGGGGGGGAGAGAGAGAGGAGAGGGAGAGGGGAGAGAGGAGAGAGGGGAGAGGGGAGGGGGGAGAGAGGGGAGAGAGGGAGAGGAGAGGGGAGAGGGGAGAGGGAGAGGGAAGATGGGGAGAGGGGAGAGGGAGAGGGAAGATGGGGAGAGAGGGGGAGAGGGGAGAGGGGAGAGAGGGGGGAGAGGGAAGATGGGGAGAGAGGGGAGAGGGGGGAGAGAAGGGGAGAGGGGGAGAGGGAAGATGGGGAGAGGGAAGATGGGGAGAGAGGAGAGGACACAACTACCAAGGTGACATGAACATGAACCCTCCTTCTCCTTTGTGAACCCCAAACTTGCTTAAGTCCTGACATTAATAGCTCTTAGCATGTTGTATATTCTAGCAAGTGTATATCCTTAGTGTTGATAACACGCACGTTATCACAGCTACTTAAGCAGGTGACCTGGCAGTACCACATTTAGTTATCATCTTGTTAATATGAATACTTGTGAACTGCTCTATTTTTATGTTTGCGTACCTCAGCGTTATGCTATTGTCTACTTCAACAAATGTACTCCTTGTAAGTCGCTTTGGATAAAAGCGTCTGCCAAATGTCCTAAATGTAAATGTAAATGTAAATGTAATGTAAATGTAAATGTAAATGTAATGTGATGTAATGTGTCGGCGTGTGTCCCATGCGTCTAAAGCATGACTCCAGTAGTTTGGTGGTAGCATAGCGGTGGTAGTCAGGACGCCCAGCAGGCCACGGGCCGTCCGTCTGGTTCTGAAGCTTCTCCTCCGCTCTGCCTTCCATTCATCGCAGCTGCCGACGTTCAGCTTCCCCCCGTCGGCGAAAAAGAAATGAAGTAAGGAATGAATGGTCTGTTTTAATTGTTCGTACATAGCCTATCTTGATTTCTCTTTTATTTTAGAATTTGCGGAAATGTGTAATTTCAATACAAAAATTACATTTGTAATTGTACATTTTAAATTTTGTGTAGCAAATGGAACCATTTATATTGTAATTATATTATATTGTTTAGTTAAAGTTTTTATCGACAGGCAGTGACCTACTGAACTGCCACTATCATAACATGTCATTAACATTACACTATCATTACATGTCATTAACATTACACTATCATAACATGTCATTAACATTACACTATCATAACATGTCTTTAACATTACACTATCATAACATGTCTTTAACATTACACTATCATAACATGTCATTAACATTACACTATCATAACATGTCATTAACATTACACTATCATAACATGTCATTAACATTACTGTTACTGTCATACTTTGCTGAACTGTTAGTTATCAATATGCTGCTGCACTACTGGCACTTTAAATGGTTGTGGGAGTGAGCATTCCATTGTACTTGAATCGATTGTATATTGTGTATATTGTATATATATATACCGAATATATATATGTATATTCGGTATATATATATATACCAAATATATATATATATATATACCGAATATATATATATAGTGTATATATATGTATTGTATGTACAGTATATTAGGGCTGTCAAAGTTAACGCGTTAATGCATGTGATTAATCTCGAGACTTTAACGCGCACTATTTATTTGAACTCAGATTAATCACAGTATCCGGTTTAGAATCATAGTATCCGGTTTAGAGGCTCCTCCCTCAGTGTTTCCAGCGCGCATGCGCACCTGGGAATGACCTGAGCGGCAGCGTTAAACCAACAGGACGATGAGGAGACGCACCAAGGAGCGCTGGGCGGAACGTTCACTTTAACACATCGCGCTCCTCGCAGTATGATTGCGGCAGCAAAGAAACTTCCTTTGAGCATATGCCCTGTATAAATGTATGTATATATATATATATGTATATATATGTGTATATATATGTGTATATATATGTGTATATATATGTGTATATATATGTGTATATATATGTGTATATATATGTGTATATATGTGTATATATGTGTATATATATGTGTATATATATGTGTATATATATGTGTATATATATGTGTATATATATGTGTATATATGTATATATGTGTATATATATGTGTATATATATGTGTGTATAGCGCACATTAGACAGAGGGCCGTTGGTCTCACTCCGCGACTGTGGATTTGATGGGGCTTTAGCAAAGTGCCGTCAAATAGTTGGACATTTCAAACACAGTCCAGCAAACACAGCGGAGATGAAAGTCCACCAAGTTCACTCAGTTTCAATGTCATTTTACAGTTAACAATGTGAAAAAGGATTGTTCACTTTGGTACTTTGTAATAAAATAAAATAATAAAAATCTTGATCTCCAACTGCTTTTAGCATTTCATTCTTCCATATCTGCATTTGTTTTCCACCCGCAAAAAAACAAAACTACAAGTAAATATTTTGATCTATTGACAGCACTAATAAACATTATATATATATATATATATATATATATATATATATATATATATATTTACAGTTTATATAAGATTTGATCTCATTCTACACTCTTCTTTTCCTGGGTCA
>CM050999.1:1825333-1835846 GCA_027704905.1 Muraenolepis orangiensis
TACATGGCTATTCAATCTAATCACTGTAACCATCTCAGGAGAAGCTAAAGAGTCCAACCTCACACGCGTGTGTGTGCTGCTGTTCTTCTGATCCAGGTCTCGTTCATCTCTACAACACGGAGCGGACACGCTCTCTGTTTGCAGAGATAATATTGATATTATTCCAGGTAATCAGGTCTTGGCATGTAAGCCCATTTAGTCCCACCTGTCCTTACAGCGGCGAAGATAACGCTTTCAAAGCCAGCAAGATCCAGACTCTGAATGTTGGACACGTCTCAGCTGCCTTCTTCATTCCAAATCGGATTGAGTTGTTATCTGTTCTTTAATCCTGGAGACGAACTACCGGACCATTCTAATCTACTGTTCCTCTTAACTGGGGTCCTGACCTGGTTCTGTTTGTGCTGTTTTTACGAAGCCAGTCAACGTTGTTTCATTACATTAGATTACAGTGCAGTCATTTAGCTTTTAGACACTTTTGTCCAAAGCAACTTACAATAAGGTCAAGAGAACTACTAGTCACCAGAAGTCATTAGGGCATCTCCTTCCTAACAAGCCACAATAATATTATATTTACAGTAGATACATATACACATATATCATAACATCATATCAAATACATTACATTACAATAAGGTCATTCAACAGCTAGACAAGAGAACTACTAGTCACCAGAAGTCATTAGTGCATCTCCTTCCTAACAACAAGCCTCCAAGAGCAGAACCAGAGCTCAGGTTAAAGTTCAGTAAGTTGCCTCCTTATATTATACACAATAAGAACATGGGGGGGCATGCCTAACAGTGAAGCCAAAAGACACACTGTTCATCAGATTTTCTTGGGGGTCAACCCCACACACACACACATGTGCACGCACACACACACATGCATCCGCACGGTGGTAGCCCGTTACACGCACACACACAGCCCCCCCACTTCTCCCCCGAATTAAAAATGGCCTCCGCTTCCACTGTTGACCTTGGGATCAGCTTTCCTCCTTCTCATTATTATTAGGTTATTAACACAAACCCTCGGCCCAGAGTCTCTTTTTAAAGTCTAACACAAATGTGATTAGGGCCTCTCTCTACCTATGGCCATCTAACGCTGTCTGCTCCTCGTTAACCCTGCTCACAGCAGAGAGGAGGACCCTCCACTGCTCTCTGCTGGAGCGTGGGGGGGGGGGGGGGAGGAGGAGGAGGAGGAGGAGGAGGAGGAGGAGGAGGAGGTGAGGGTTGCAGGGTTTGCAGCACATTACCGCTTTATTGAATTAATTACGATAAGGATCGGGGCTTTAAACGCAGGGTGAGACGTGGGGCTCGGTTCTCTCTCCCTCTCTCTGCCTTTCTCTCCCACTAGCTTCTCTCTCTCTCTCTCTCTCTCTCTCTCTCTCTCTCTCTCTCTCTCTCTCTCTCTCTCTCTCTCTCTCTCTCTCTCTCTCTCTCCCTCTCTCCCTCTCTCACTTTCTCTCTCTTTCTTTTTTTTCTTTCTTTCTTTCTCTCTCATTTCTTGATAGGGATCGCTCTGAGCAGTTCCTCTCCCTCCTCCTCCCCCCTCTCACCCCCTCTCTCTCTCCCCCCTCTCTCCCCCCGCCTTTGCTCCCTCTCCCTCCCTACAACAGACCCCGACGGTGGACGAGGGATATTGGATCTGTCAGTGCTGAACTCTGTGGCACGGTAACCAGCTCCATAAGGTGAGCCCAGGGTTGGGCACAGTTTACCGCACTGATAGCCCCCCCATATACGCCTGCAACACCCACAAATTTGTACTACATACTGAAAAAATAATGAGAGCGAGAGAGAGAGAGGGTGAGAGAGAAGTGGGGGGGGAGAGAGAGGGTGAGAGAGAAGTGGGGGGGAGAGAGAGAGAGAGAGAGAGAGAGAGAGAGAGAGAGAGAGAGAGAGAGAGAGAGAGAGAGACTGAGAGCTCTTTCATGATGGGGTTGGATGGATCTAAGGGGTCACCCAGGGGTGGCCTGAGGTCGGGTGCCATAACCAGTTCCACTGGCTGCTGCAATGAAGTGTGTCATCACATTAGGTCCTTCACCTTGTTTACCTTCCCCCGCATAACGAGGGCTCACCGTCCCCAAAGGCCACGCCCCCAAAGGCCCCCACAGGCCACGCCCCCACAGGCCACGCCCCCAATGGCCCCCAAAGGCCACGCACACACAAGTGGAGGCAGTGCGCTTAAGTGCCAGGAAGGATATGATTTAGATTGTGTGCATGTGTGTGTGTGTGTGTGTGTGTGTGTGTGTGTGTGTGTGTGTGTGTGTGTGTGTGTGTGTGTATGCGTGTATGTGCACAAGCACATGTGTGTGCACGTGAATGTATGTGTGTGTGCGTGTGTGCACGTGGTGTGTGTGCATGCACGTGTGTGTATGTGTGGGTTTGCACGCATGTGTGTGTGTGTGTGTGTGTGTGTGTGTGTGTGTGTGTGTGTGTGTGTGTGTGTGTAAATAGAACACTCCTAAGATAAGTGCATGTATTCAGACAAAACGAATGTTTTGCTTCCATCTTGAACCTGATGTCCACACACACGTGAACCAAATAGAAGAGAAGACAGAGACGCCTCGACCTCCCCAGCCTGATGACAGCCGATGGCTATTTTTAGGTGCAACAGGTTGGGGTGAAACTGAGGCTGACTGAGCCTCGGTTTTGGCATCGGAGGTCAAGGTCAAATATTGGGCCGAGGGTATGAGTGAATAAATGGAAGTCAATGGCCTGTCGTCTTTAGGCTAGCCTAATAAACAGATCAGTGTGTGTACCCTCTCTCCTCCTCCTCCTCCTCCTCCTCCTCCTCCTCCTCCTCCTCCTCCTCGATCCGGATGACTTCAAAGGATCCCCGTCCAGTTGTGTTTCCACCCTTCCCCCGAGCGCCAGCGGCAGCATTGAACGCGTTAGCGGACGGCTTAGTGGAAAACACTTGTCGCTTTTGTTTCTCCGAACGAGGGGAAAAGGGTCTGACACGCGTGGCTGTGAGGGTGGGGGTGGGGGTGGGGGAGAGAGTGTGGGTGGGGGTGGGGGTGGGGGTGGGAGTGGGGGTGTGGGTGGGGGTTGGGGTGGGGGAGAGAGTGTGGGTGGGGGTGGGAGTGGGGGTGAGGGTGGGGGTGAGGGTGGGGGAGAGAGTGTGGGTGGGGGTGGGGGTGGGGGTGGGGGTGGGAGTGGGGGTGTGGGTGGGGGTGGGGTGGGGGAGAGAGTGTGGGTGGGGGTGGGGGTGGGGGTGGGAGTGGGGGTGAGGGGGGGGAGAGAGTGGGGGGGGGGGGGTGGGGGTGGGGGGGGTGGGGGTGGGGTGGGGGTGGGGGGGGAGAGAGTGTGGGTGGGGGTGGGGTGGGGGTGGGGTGGGGGGAGGGTGGGGGAGAGAGTGTGGTGGGGGTGGGGTGGGGAGAGAGTGGGGGGGGTGGGAGTGGGGGTGAGGGTGGGGGTGAGGGTGGGGGAGAGGGTGGGTGGGGGTGGGAGTGGGGGTGAGGGTGGGGTGAGGGTGGGGGAGAGAGTGTGGGTGGGGTGGGGGTGGGGGTGGGAGTGGGGGTGAGGGTGGGGGTGAGGGTGGGGGAGAGAGTGTGGGTGAGGATGGAGGAGCGGGTGGGGGAGAGGGTGGGGGTGAGGGTGGGGGTGAGGGTGGGGGAGAGAGTGTGGGTGAGGATGGAGGAGCGGGTGGGGGAGAGGGTGGGGGAGAGGGTGGGGGTGGGTGTGGGGGTGAGGGTGAGGGTGGGGGAGAGGGTGGGGGTGAGGGTGGGGGAGACGGTGGGGTTGAGGGTGGGGGTGAGGGTGAGGGTAAGGGTGGGGGGAGGGTGAGGGTAAGGGTGGGGGGGAGGGTGGGGGTAAGGGTGGGGGAGCGGGTGGGGGTGAGGGTGAGGGTAAGGGTGGGGGGGAGTAGGGGTCTAGGGGGAGAGAGACAGGAGGAAGTGGCTGCTAGGCTGTAGTGGCGCGGTCATCCGTTTTGGATTAGCCGCCATATTGATCAATAGTAGTGTGACCTGATGATGATGACGATGATGGTGGTGAAAATAGAGATTTAATACTTTCAGGGCCCACCAACAGTCTGTGTGTGTGTGGTGTATGTGTGTGTGTGTGTGTGTGTGTGTGTGTGTGTGTGTGTGTGTGTGTGTGTGTGTGTGTGTGTGTGTGTGTGGTGTATGTGTGTGGTGTATGTGTGTGTGTGTGTGTGGTGTGGTGTGGTGTGTGTGTGTGTGTGTGTGTGTGTGTGTGTGTGTGTGTGTGTGTGTGTGTGTGTGTGTGTGTGTGTGTGTGTGTGTGTGTGTGTGTGTGGTGTGGGTGTGGGTGTGTGTGTGTGTGGTGTGTGTGTGTGTGTGTGTGTGTGTGGTGTGTGTGTGTGTGTGTGTGTGTGTGTATGTGTGGTGTGTGTGTGTGTGTGTGGGGGGGGGTCTGTGTGCTAAGCGTGTGCAGATGTATGACAATATTTTCACAGTGAGGAAGGATCTAAGGTGCTTGATAACCTGCAGCTGAATCCGCTTCACTGGCCGCCCACAGCCAGAGTACAATGTTATACACCCTTATGTTATATACCCTTATGTTATATACCCTTATGTTATACACCCTTATGTTATATACCCTTGTTATATACCCTTATGTTATATACCCTTATGTTATACACCCTTATGTTATATACCCTTATGTTATACACCCTTATGTTATATACCCTTGTTATATACCCTTATGTTATATACCCTTATGTTATATACCCTTGTTATATACCCTTATGTTATATACCCTTATGTTATACACTCTTATGTTATACACCCTTATGTTATACACCCTTATGTTATATACCCTTATGTTATACACCCTTATGTTATATACCCTTATGTTATATACCCTTATGTTATACACTCTTATGTTATACACCCTTATGTTATATACCCTTATGTTATACACCCTTATGTTATATACCCTTATGTTATATACCCTTATGTTATACACCCTTATGTTATACACCCTTGTTATATACCCTTATGTTATACACCCTTACTCCACACTCTTTGGAGTATGGCGCCGTACGAGATGGCTGCCGTGTCGCGAGCTCCCGCACGACGACGCAGTTTTTTGTTATTTATTCTTTTTATCGCAACTATTTTAGTTCAGGATGTTAGCAGCAAGTTCACTTATAACTTCTGCACACTTTGGGAGATCAGATCGACAGTCGCTCGCCGCCTACCGGAGTTTTTTCATTCTTTCGGCTCGGACGTCCCGCCCGAAGTCACAGCTGGATTATCTCCGTCCATTTTGGGCACGATTACGCGCAAGCGTCGCCGGAGGAAGCGAGGGAAGCGAGCCGGCGTGCTAGTCAGGCTGAGATGTCGATCCGATCGCCCCCCACTACCCACCATTCTACTGGCTAATGTACAGTCTCTGGACAATAAGTTAAGCGAACTACAGGCTCGTATTCAATTCCACCGGGAAACTAGGGACAATTGTATTATCTGCCTTACGGAGACATGGATGTCGGAGGGGGTTACCGACGCAGCTATCGAGCCGACGGGATTTTCCGTACACCGGGCGGACAGAACAAAGGCTCTCTCCGGTAAAGATCGCGGAGGGGGGGTATGTCTCATGATAAACAGATCTTGGTGCAACCAAAGCCATGTACATCCCCTCAAGTCTTTCTGTTCCCCGGACCTGGAGTACCTGATGCTTATGTGCCGTCCATACTGGCTACCTCGGGAGTTTACAGCGGTAACCGTGACCGCTGTTTACATTCCCCCACAAGCCAACACGGACACAGCGCTGAAGGAACTGTACGGGGCTATCAGCGAACAGGAGTCGGCCCACCCCGAGGCTGCTCTCATCGTGGCGGGGGACTTCAACAAGGCGAACCTGAAGAAGGTTCTCCCGAAGTTCTACCAACACATAAAGAGCAACACACGGGGCGAGCGGATCCTCGACCACTGCTACACTCCCTTCCGTGATGGCTACAAGGCCCTCCTCCGCCCACCGTTCGGCAAATCAGATCACCGCTCTATCCAGCTACTCCCCGCCTATAGGCAGAGACTGAAGCAGCAACCGATCGCTGTGAGGGAGGTCCAATGCTGGTCGGACCAATCAGATTCTACGCTGCAGGATTGTTTTGATCACGCTGACTGGCACATGTTCCGCGTTGCCTCGGACAATAACATCAACGAGTACGCGTCGTCGGTCACCGGGTTCATCAAGAAGTGCATAGATGACGTTGTTCCGACCAAGTCGGTTCGGATATATCCCAACCAGAAACCGTGGATTAACGGCGATGTTCGCGCTGCCCTACATGCGCGTAACGCCGCCTTTGGTTCCGGGAATACGGAGGAATATACGAGAGCCCGTTACGACCTCCGTAAGACCATCGTCACTGCCAAGCGGGAGTATAAGGACAGAGTGGAAGATAAATTCAAGAAACACGATGCGAGGGGTATGTGGCAGGGGCTGCAGAAGATAACGAACTTCAGAGGGAGAACCAGTTGTGTAGAGAACTCCTCTACCTCCCTCCCAGGAGAGCTAAATACATTTTTTGCTCGGTTCGACGTAAACGGCAGCCCGCCGAAGCCAGCACCGACTGGGGAGACCAGCCAGCTGCGCATCTCGGAGGCGGATGTGCGCCGCACCTTTAAGCGGCTGAACATCCGTAAGGCGGCAGGCCCCGACGACATCCCGGGCCGCGTCCTCAGAGCATGCGCAGACCAGTTGGCAGGAGTCTTTGCAGACATCTTCAACCTCTCCCTGTCCCAGGCTGTTGTCCCCGCGGTCTTCAAGATATCCACCATCGTGCCTGTCCCTAAACAAACCAAGGTAACATGCCTGAATGACTACAGACCTGTGGCCCTCACCTCGATCGTTAGCAAATGCTTCGAGAGGTTGGTCAAGGACTTTATTTGCTCCGTGTTACCTACCACGCTGGACCCATGGCAATTTGCATATCGTCAAAATAGATCCACGGACGACGCAATTGCCATGGCCCTCCACACTGCCCTTTCCCACCTGGAGGGGAAGAACTGTTATGTGCGAATGCTGTTTGTGGACTACAGCTCAGCATTCAACACAATAGTTCCTGCCAAGCTCGACACCAAGCTGAGAGGTCTAGGCGTACCCCCATCCATGTGCAGCTGGATACTGAACCTCCTGTCGGACCGCCGCCAGGTGGTGAGGATGGGCAGCACCACATCAGAGCCACTGACCCTCAACACGGGAGCCCCCCAGGGATGCGTGCTGAGCCCTCTCCTCTACTCCCTCTACACCCACGACTGCATGGCTATGCACAGCTCCAACGTCATCGTCAAGTTTGCTGACGACACGACAGTGATGGGCCTGATCGCCGGCGACGACGAGACAGCCTACAGGGAGGAGGTCGGATCGCTGGAGCAGTGGTGCCAGGAGAACAGCCTCGCCCTCAACGTCAAGAAGACCAAGGAGCTGATCGTGGACTTCAGGAGGCAGAGGGGAGAGCACAGCCCTATCTCCATCGACGGCGTTGCAGTAGAGAGGGTCAGCAGCTTCAAGTTCCTCGGCGTGCACATCTCCGAGGACCTCACATGGTCCACGCACACCACACACGTGGTGAAAAGGGCCCAACAACGCCTGTATTTTCTCAGGCGTCTGAAGAAATTCAGCATGGGCCCCCGCATCCTGAGAACATTCTACAACGGCACCATCGAGAGTGTTCTGACAGGGTGTATCACCGCCTGGTACGGGAACTGCACGGCACTCGAGCGCAGAGCGCTTCAAAGGGTGGTGCGGACGGCCCAGTATATCGTTGGAGGTGAGCTCCCCTCCCTCCTGGACATTTACAACCAGCGGTGCGTGGCCAAGGCCAAAAGAATTATAAAAGACATTGCCCACCCCAGCCACGAACTTTACTCACTATTACCGTCAGGCAGGCGATACCGCAGTATCAAGTGTCGTACAAATAGGCTTAGAGATAGCTTCCACAGTCAGGCCATCAGGCTGCTGAACAAGGGCGTATAACATATAACAATGTATATTTTATTACATTGATTTATATATATATATTGCTCTTTTCTGTGCTGATTTTTGCATTTTATAAATTGCATTTTTTATTTTTATTTTATATTCTTTATTCTATTTTTTATTCTATTTTTTATCTATTTTTATTTTATCTTATTTTATAACTGCTGTCTGTCGTCGGGTATTGCACACAAGAATTTCACATCACTGCTTTATACTAAACTGTAAACTGTGAAGTGACAATAAACTTGACTTGACTTGACTTGACTTGACTTATGTTATATACCCTTATGTTATATACCCTTATGTTATACACCCTTATGTTATACACCCTTATGTTATACACCCTTATGTTATATACCCTTATGTTATACACCCTTATGTTATACACCCTTATGTTATACACTCTTATGTTATACACCCTTATGTTATACACCCTTATGTTATATACCCTTATGTTATACACCCTTATGTTATATACCCTTATGTTATATACCCTTATGTTATACACTCTTATGTTATACACCCTTATGTTATATACCCTTATGTTATACACCCTTATGTTATATACCCTTATGTTATATACCCTTATGTTATACACCCTTATGTTATACACCCTTGTTATATACCCTTATGTTATACACCCTTATGTTATATACCCTTATGTTATATACCCTTATGTTATACACTCTTATGTTATACACCCTTATGTTATATACCAAGTCAAGTCAAGTTTATTGTCACTTCACAGTTTACACAAGTATAAAGCAGTGATGTGAAAATCTTGTGTGCAATACCCGACGACAGACAGCAGTTATAAAATAAGATAAAAATAGATAAAAATAGAATAAAAATAGAATAAAGTTAAAAATTTGAAATAAAAAATAAAAATGCAATTTATAAAATGCAAAAATCAGCACAGAAAAGAGCAATATGTATATAGAAATCAATGTAATAAAATATACATTGTTATATGTTATACGCCCTTGTTCAGCAGCCTGATGGCCTGACTGTGGAAGCTATCTCTAAGCCTATTTGTACGGCACTTGATACTGCGGTATCGCCTGCCTGACGGTAATAGTGAGTACAGTTCGTGGCTGGGGTGGGCAATGTCTTTTATAATTCGTTTGGCCTTGGCCACGCACCGCTGATTGTAAATATCCAGGAGGGAGGGGAGCTCACCTCCAACGATATACTGGGCCGTCCGCACCACCCTTTGAAGCGCTCTGCGCTCGAGTGCAGTGCAGTTCCCGTACCAGGCGGTGATACACCCTGTAAGAACACTCTCGATGGTGCCGTTGTAGAATGTTCTCAGGATGCGGGGGCCCATGCTGAATTTCTTCAGACGCCTGAGAAAATACAGGCGTTGTTGGGCCCTTTTCACCACGTGTGTGGTGTGCGTGGACCATGTGAGGTCCTCGGAGATGTGCACGCCGAGGAACTTGAAGCTGCTGACCCTCTCTACTGCAACGCCGTCGATGGAGATAGGGCTGTGCTCTCCCCTCTGCCTCCTGAAGTCCACAATCAGCTCCTTGGTCTTCTTGACGTTGAGGGCGAGGCTGTTCTCCTGGCACCACTGCTCCAGCGATCCGACCTCCTCCCTGTAGGCTGTCTCGTCGTCGCCGGCGATCAGGCCCATCACTGTCGTGTCGTCAGCAAACTTGACGATGACGTTGGAGCTGTGCATAGCCATGCAGTCGTGGGTGTAGAGGGAGTAGAGGAGAGGGCTCAGCACACATCCCTGGGGGGCTCCCGTGTTGAGGGTCAGTGGCTCTGATGTGGTGCTGCCCATCCTCACCACCTGGTGGCGGTCCGACAGGAGGTCCAGTATCCAGCTGCACATGGATGGGGGTACGCCTAGACCTCTCAGCTTGGTGTCGAGCTTGGCAGGAACTATTGTGTTGAATGCTGAGCTGTAGTCCACAAACAGCATTCGCACATAACAGTTCTTTCCCTCCAGGTGGGAAAGGGCAGTGTGGAGGGCCATGGCAATTGCGTCGTCCGTGGATCTATTTTGACGATATGCTAATTGCCATGGGTCCAGCGTGGTAGGTAACACGGAGCAAATAAAGTCCTTGACCAACCTCTCGAAGCATTTGCTAACGATCGAGGTGAGGGCTACAGGTCTATAGTCATTCAGGCATGTTACCTTGGGTTGTTTAGGGACAGGCACGATGGTGGACATCTTGAAGACCGCGGGGACCGCGGGGACCCTTATGTTATATACCCTTATGTTATACACCCTTATGTTATACACTCTTATGTTATACACCCTTATGTTATACACCCTTATGTTATATACCCTTATGTTATATACCCTTATGTTATACACCCTTATGTTATATACCCTTATGTTATATACCCTTATGTTATATACCCTTATGTTATACACCCTTATGTTATACACCCTTATGTTATACACCCTTATGTTATATACCCTTATGTTATACACCCTTATGTTATACTACCCTTATGTTATATACCCTTATGTTATACACCCTTATGTTATACACCCTTATGTTATATACCCTTATGTTATACACCCTTATGTTATACACCCTTATGTTATACAC